>JAVYIG010003391.1:0-198412 GCA_035222895.1 Strongylocentrotus droebachiensis | reverse complement strand
ATTGAGGGTCAGGTTAATAAACCACTTTACCACGAACAAACTCCACACTCAAAAAATTAATATACACAAGATCTACTTGATATGATTATTCAGTTGAGGGAAACGTAACAATTACTTAATAGAAGAAAGTTGGAATGTATTGGGATGTATTATGACGACATCGTCCGCAAGAACCCGCCCCAGTTACAACATGACAGTTTGAATTGAAGATAAAATATGACCAACCTGTTCTTATCAATGTGTACCTCCCATTTAAGAGGAGGATGCGGTCCTCTTCATATTCTGTTCTTTCCCCGTTGTTGATCATTTTTGCTGCATTTCATGACAAGATTTATATCCCGAACAGCGTCGATCGTAAATTAGCCGCACTAACAACTGTCTGGTGACGACCTATGTACAGACATGGTGCTGTCCGCGAGAGAGTCATTGCTGTAATTTGGCGGTGCCTGACGCTTATTGCACAAGTTGATGTTTTACATCAGATGCAATGGAGCACGTAGCCTTTATAGACAAATAGAAGAAGATTACATGATGTGTAACTATAGTCTAGAGCAATTTCAGTTTGGTTTAAGAGGTGGTAACGGCGTTATACATCGGTTACGTCAGAGGTATTGAAACCTGAGGCTCGGGGTTAAAAATAATGTCGTACAAAGAGTGAAAATTTGATTTCAAATACTTATTTGCTCTGTTTGCCAAATGAATGCGTAAACACCCACATTGTGACCTAGTCACACACAGACCAAACGATTGCGTAAACCACATTTTAATTCGAGTGTTTTTCAATCTCAATTGTTTGCATATTTCCTATCAAATGTATACAATAGTTTCAGTCAGAGGTGGTCAAATCTATATCACTTTTGTAATCAACGTTTGCCACACGTGCAATTCCGCACAAAACAAATGACGTCAGTCGACGGAAGGATTGCTTCGTGCAACAAAACCGAGTTGCATAATTACCCACATTTTCGGTTATGCATGATTAGCTCTATGACAGCCCTTTAGAGAACGGTATAGATTAATTTTGCACTTGAAACACTTACATGTAAATAATTACGAAGCCTTTGGCGTACCTAACTTAGCTATTAAACCCATGATAAATAAATGTGGCACAGAGAGATTGTCATTTATTGTTATTTCTAATTATCAACAACTGATATCATTTTTTTTAATGTAACCTTGTCATAAGAGATCGAGTATGCTCAATTGAAATCAATGAAGAATTGTGAATATGAGGTGAATAAACAAATTACATTTAATAAATTGGAGAACGCTACCCAAGCCATCGTTGTCAAATAATGAAGCGTTTATACATAATGACTGCCCATGCTGTGAGTGTTCTTGTATTAAAACACGTCTCGAAAGTCAGCTACCACTCTATACATCCGTAATCGAATCAATTCGGGTCTCGGTAAGCCTCTTCCAGTCCACTTATACCCATCCTTCTTCCATCGATTGCATCTAATGAAATTCTTTCTCGGATCCATGCTGGTGAAAGGCTCGTTTGTCTTCGCAGTGTCTTTTAGCCGTGTGAATTGCGTGTGACAAGTTTGGCTTCAAGTAATCGGGGGAAAGGGTGGGGGGGGGGGGGGGGGGGGGGTGAGCAAGCCATGAGCCATTCACATGGGAAATCTAATCGCTGGTAGAAAGAAGTCACATGACACCTCATTATTTACATTGATCTCACCGAAGCGCGGATGTGTGATAAACATGGAGAGATGCCGACGATACTAGAGTTTGACTATGAGTTCTAGCAAGGAGTTAACTGCTTGGTTCTAGCAAAATTATGACATATTAGTGTTGAGATTTCTCATGCCTTGTACGTCATATCGGAAGAATGTTAAGGTAGAAAATGTTTCCTGAAAAAGTTTTTCAGTCACCTATAAAAATGTTGATATTTGAATTGATTTAGCAATAATAATTAAAAATGATACTTATACAAGTATAATTTGTATCTACCTAGGGAAGTCACACCAGAATCAGTGCTCTTCTGCCGGAGGGCCATACAATTATAATTAGTCCAGCAATTGCCATATATCCAATTCCATCCGCTCGGGAGAAGAGTGGCAAATATTGGTTATTGTCTCGCCAGAGGAAGTCATTACCGACAGGGATTCGAACGCTCAATCATGGGATTGAGAGTCAAGTGAACGAACCACGAAACCCCCACTGGTACTAGTAGAAACAGATTCTCCTGAAATAATATATTGTCTCAAGGCGTGGGGGGGGGGGGGGGGTATTTGGGCGCTTCGGATCCACCTGTGCTATGTAGTACAACGTACGACATAACAAAATGTTTTCAAATTCACCCCACTGACTTTTTTATCGGTGACCTTCTCAGATATGAGAACAAAATATATCCATATAAAGTTCGCTCTACAATTTATTCCATAGTATGTTATCATCTACCGTAGACAACAATTATATTGTGGTCTTTAAATTCATTCCTCGAACCTTATTAGGGTGCGGGCTTATTTAATCTTTCGGGAGCGTTACATATTACGATAATAATCAATGTAATTATTGTGCATAGCTTGACTTATGTTGATCATTTACAAGCATTTGTCATCCTATTGAAGGGGGAGGCCCCCGATACTATTGAAATGAAATGACAAAGTCGGCATAAAATGCATCTCTTTAAAGTGCGATCTATTGAATGAACAATAATATACGTGGTACGGATTGTGTAATGCTTCATATTCTATTGTATAGAATTAAATAAGATAGAATTTCCGTCCGTGTTTTCATGCTGTCAGGTTATACATACAACGAGAGTAATATGAGTACTAAGCATAGCTTGAAACATTTTCACTGATCTATATCGTGCAATGCTTTATATTAAAACGAACTTGTACTTTTTATTTTTAGCATTGGTCCTGTTTGATAAAAGTTATGGATGCAATATTTGAATATTGATTCATATTACTGTTCTGTATTAATTCTAATTCATTTCACAATTCGACTTATTTTATGATCAAAATATATTTACAAATGTACAGACAGTCAGACACAAAATATCGGCTTTCAACACACCAAAACGGATATCCAACCGCAATATTAGTCAAGTTTGATTTGTATTTAAACGCAGTCAAAGTTCGAAATGACAAACATAGTTAGCACAAGGATGTCTTGGCATTCAACAGTTCTCTATTTAAGTGACATTTATCATTGCAGACGACACATGGCCACTTTGGTCCCTTGAATATCACGTAACTTAAAATGATGCCATATGAACAATGAATTAATGTCACATCTTTTTTTAGTATGTTTTGTTCCCGTGGCTATTCTGCATAATTATACATGAAATAATAATAGATGTATTTAATGAGCATGTAGATTAAATATATAACACAATTGTAAAGCCTTTCGGATACATTATTGTTCCATTACCTAATGACATGTGCACAAATTCCAATGACGTAAAATTTAATCCGAACATGATTTGTATGGGATTCGCGATATGGCATTGAATCGGCTCTGAGTTGATTTCCTGAAAATCTTTGAGATCATGCACGCCCCCACCCTAATCGAAATAAAAACGTAATTAGTGAGTTCCTGGCAGGTGGGGCCGTTAAAATACCCCCCCTCCCCATTTGGTTTATAAATGTCTGGATACGCCATGGGTATTACACCATATTAGATCTAACAATATGTCATAAATGACCTCTTTTGATAGTGATTGATCATAACGCATCCGTGATACTAAATTACCAGTCAAGTGGAAAGCTGGACAGCAATGGTCTCAAGCCAATGATGAATTATCTATCAGGGCAATCAGCAAATGAATCGCAGGGAAATTGGTTAGATAATTACCATGAAAGCGTTTAGAGAGGACAACTCGTTAAAGGTATTTAAAGATAAAGTTGAGTTCTGGTCATGCGATTGCATTGTGAAAGAAACGTTGTTAAATCGATCAGACAAGGTTGATCATCTAGCATATAAGTATTGCAAGGTTCTGGAATCATCAAAATGATACGAATTTTGGCCCAGTCTTGGTAAAGTTACAAGCACTGTACACAAAAAGATGTATATGGGACTACACGAACACGTGGCATAAAAATCCGTCTCGATTTTTATAATGTTACATGCCATATTTAAAATATGAAGGCATTTGAAGAGCCATACTTTTCAGGGAACATTTTGTATCTGATGTTCCTCCACACTTGTAAAATACAATGATAACGCTCACAAATTGTTTTTCACCTCTTCCCAGAACTCAACCTTCTCTTTAAGCAATCGAAAATTCAAGTTCACGTTGCCGATGATGCTGAAGGACATTTATCCGTCTTTTTAACTCTTTATATGCCTCCTAATTACCTCCCTGTGCCACGTTCTATTTATCATGCGAAAGAAATTCCCAAGGGTTCAAAGGTTACATTTAACTCTTTTGAGTGCAATTTTAATCAATAGCGGTGTTAAAAGGGGTGTCATGGAGCTATTCAAGACTGGATTTTTTTTTAAATTGTGCATAGCCATTGTGTTACACAAATCAATCCTTTGTTAGTCATTCGTGTTCATTGTTTTGAACAAAATTGCATGTGTGGCAAACAAGCGCCCGTAAAGAAAGGCGAAGAAAGCAACCGAAGTGTAAAGAACTTGTCTCATATGTAGCTTTTCAATTAAATTTCAGTTTCAAATTCAATTCAACAAAACATTACAAATAAATTATAAACATTTACCACGAATGTAGAAATACATATTGGAAACACTAAAAAGCAATCCATGTACAAGTGTGAACACCTCAAATGATACCTAGGAATAATGAGTAATTATATTAACAAGTCCTTAACTACAACAGGATCAACAACATGGGGAAGAAAGGGGGATGCCAACAAAGACGAGAACGGGACAAGACAGTACTTAACCTGACAAAGATAGGAGAACACGGTCAAAATACTAAGAAAAGACAATACCAAAAAAAGAAGTGAGAGATCGGGGGTACAGAATATAATACGAAATGATGAGCTGCATGTGGGGTTGAGAAGAAGACGAGGGAAACAAAATGCGCATTAGAAAGGAGATAAGCATGAGAAGGCCCACTATAATAACATTATATCAAATGTTTAATTCTTACGTCAGTTCATGCCATAATATATATAATTTTTTATATAGCGCTTAATACAAATGTCTCTAAGCGCTTTACAAATATACTATCCCGGTCATTGGATTCAGTGCTTGCCCGCACACACTGTGTACACAATCTCCACTCCCTGGGGAGCATTCCAGCCGGGCGTTACTTGACGCTCACAAGCTGTTTGACCAACAATGACGGTCGCATCCTACCGGGTACCCATTTGACACCTGGGTGGAGAGTAGCAAGTGCAGGTTAATATCTTGCCAAAGGATATTAGTGCCGTGTCGGGATTCGAACTCTCGACCTTCGCATCTCGGGTCAAGCGCCTTAAACCACTCGACCACAACCACGACACTCCCATAATAGTCACAGTGAAATCTCTCTCAGTAGGTTAATCAACAACAAATAAATTCCTTTACACATGATGAACGCTCTACAACCGCTTAATTAAATGTATTTGACAGCACATAACCCTGCACCTTTGTATACACTTCTATAATTGAATTTCCAATTGCTTTCGGGATTAATTGCAAATGACAATATGACATAATGGCTTTACATTATATTAATGATTATCCTTTAATCAGACATGCCTTGCTAATATAAATTGAACGTGAATGTAATCATTACTGTCATCTGATTATTGAAACGTTTTCTGAAAATGAATATAGCATAACAAAAGATAAAATATGTCGATGTTTTTATCATCAAGCTTTATAATTTACATTCCATCATTCAAATGACGACATTTTGACGTGTCCTATAAATGTCCACTGTCCATGTACTACAAATATTGTCCTTGAACAAGAAAAATCCTCATTTAGTATAAATCATATCCTTATATGAAACGCAATTGTACCAATTGTGAAAACCCTCAGGGCTTACCACAAGTCTAGAGAATGTTATGTTCTACATATGTTCGAAGGTCACATTGAATGACATTATGATTAATTTCTGGTAGTCAATGGTACAATAATTGTCATTCTAAAGATACAAAGTGAGCATTCATTGAGCACCTCATGAAAGATATGGATTTAATAATTTTTCACAAATTGATATAGCAAAGGTCATGAAGTTATTGTAATGATTGGAGATGAAAAGAGACCTTTAGCAGTAAATGGATTTTCCCTCGAGTAGGAAACTATCACAAACGTATCGTTTATTTATTACCAATGAAACTTCGGTTATACAAGTTTAATTTTTTTTCGTCTAGCTTTGAATTTTCAACGTTTAAAATTCGAACAAAGAAACGAAATGTCTGTAAAATAAACGCTGAAAGAATGGTGGACACTTGTACAAGTTATGAATGTATAGATATATGTTAAAGTGTGTCAAAATACAATTATGATATATGTTCACCTTTCTGCCTTTTCCTTTCTTTTTCCTTCAATGCAATGCCACGTACAGTTTTCATCCCCCTTCTGTATGTTGGTATTATCATGGTATGGCTCTGTAATTTATTACATTTCATTACATTGGGCTTCTCGGAGATGAGTTGAATTCTAATTCCAAGTTTATTGTCTGCTCGTTTGCTTTTAATCTTGACATTAGATTATCAAAATCAGAGCAAGACCGTTTACTTCAATCTTCATAAAAGAAAACATTTCATCTCTTGCCATCGAAATAAAACGTTGTAAGGTATGGAATTTCGCTGTTTATTTAGGTCGCGGAAGATCTGCGGTTGATCTAGGTCGTTGCAAATAGGGATAATTTTGCTGACGTCATCAAACAGAATGTGGGAAAGCATTCAAGAAAAGGTTTAATCAATGGGAGGAGAAGATCTGAAAGATAATTGTTTTCTCTCCATTCTTCCAATGCTGCAAGAACTTTATGCAACTTTCCATGGTTTTGTTTTTGCCAAACTGTCATAAATTTTAATTACAACAAATAATTTGCTGGATTGATTGTTGCTTGACTGTTGTTTCAAACTGTATATTTTATTATCACCCACAAAGGACCAAACATTTTTGTATTTTTTTGGTATTTATTAGCATTTATTTCCTTCTCAACAGTACAATATGAAACACAATGTATATATAAATTATATATGTAACAATTATTTCAACATAGAGTATACAGTTAATAATTCAGATACGGAAGGGGGCGAAAACCCGGATAGCATAGCTTGAGTTGGGAACGCCCATAATAAGTTAACACAGTTACCGAAAGAATATAGATATATTATTATGAAAATTACATTTTATTTATTAAAACAGAACGTTGATAGGAAAGAAAAAATAGTCAATAGAAGAGGGAAACAACAAAAAATTAGAAGAGAATTAAGTATAGGAAGTATAGTATAGTAAAGGTCTGGGTTAATCTCCTTTGCCTCCTCAAATTTTCAACCATTATAATCTTTTTTCTCAGTTGAAATCTGATGACTAGTTTAATGAACATGTTTTAGAATATAAACATTGTAGAGGTTTGGATAAAAACTTCTTTTCCTCCCCAAATTTGCAACTTTTACTCTTTTTTCGCATTTGAAATCTTATGAATAATATAATGAACATGTTTGAAAATATAAAACAAGACATTGCCATATTGTAAAACAACAATAATTGTTTTTTAATTTCCACCATGTTATATTTCAAACCCTGATTCATGAAAGGCATTATAATACTGCAAAGGAGAGGAATTCAAATTTGTCCTTGAGGTTTGATAACTTGGCTCATGTGTGATTATCCAATAATGTTCCTCGTACAAGGGTAGGCCTTGACCTTACATTGCTGGATGAACATGGATGCTTTCGCAGACATTCGGTAACATTGCGAGCAATCAATCTGATCTGAGGGAAATCTGATTCCATGAATAAATATAATGACTCGTTAGGGGAGCAAAAAGTACCTCGTCCCTCTCTCCCACGTTAACCCGCATTGTCCTATGCCTTTTTTCATTTTCTTTACCTCTTCCAAGGGCACTCATAATTTGCGGTTTCCAAGATTTCAACCTTGTAGATGAAAAATCCCCTAAAAGCAATTTTCCTCGTTCATGGATCTGCAAAATGCGCAAACATTCCCTTGATATTCGGTTCGTAATATCTGTCTGATGTCGAAAGCAATATTCTTCTGCGCTCGCTTGTCGTCTTGATGTAAATGTTTTGCGACGTACAAGCATTTTCGTCCAACATTTAGAAGGAGACAGAATATGGGTCAGGACCTTACAAGGGATGAAGGATAGTGAATCTATTTGGTCGAACTCCAGCCCATTCTTGTTGGTTGTAGATAAACTGGACCCAGTTTATAGCCAAGAGACCTCTCGCATAAACTATCAAAACGAATACTCGTCAATTGATATTTGATTTAAAACATTGACCATGTTGACGATGTTCTAGCCGTCTCCGGCGCTATAGCGGACTTCACATAATTATTGCAATACCCTTGTGGCCCCTATTCCACCTGATATTAATATTCCTCTCTGTAAATCTCTCTCTCTCTCTCTCCATTTTTTGGTTTGCATGTATGTCCCACCATCCTCTTGATTCATTTTGAATATATCCCTTTCAGCTCTGGCAACGTATTACATGTATTTAAAATTCTAGCTTTTTTACACAAGTTCCCTCTCTTACTCTAGCCCCCTCCCATTCTCCCTTCCCTCTTTCTATCTCTCTACTTCTCTCTCCCTCTCTTTATCTCTCTCTCTCTATCTGTTATATATTTTATCTGTTTCTTCCTCTCTCTTGCTACCTAGTCTTATTTGAACAATGACCTAGGACCTTGCCCAATGACATAATGACTAGACTCCACCAGGTACACATCATTATATCGCTTTCCCCTTTCCCGATTTCCCAGGTGGCCGTTTTGCCATTCTCTCTCTCTCCCCCTCTCTCTCTCTCTTTAACACACACACACACACGCACTAATTATCACTATTCCTCAATAATTTGTTTCTCTATCCTCAGTCGTCTATGTTCCTAAAAACAGGGATTTGTCCCGTTTATTTTCATTTTGGCGGGAGGCTAGGGATTTCTGTAACATTGTCTGTTCATACATGGATAAGAGTGTACTCCTCCTATACATGGGACCTTTGTGAAAGCAGCATGTTTCACTGTAACCTATGTAGTCTTTGAAATACAGAAGGGGCATGTTTACCGAATGCAGTTTCAGTCAACGATTCAAGGTGGCTTAATGCGATGATTTTGTGTTCACATACTTTTGTGTGTGATTTCAAACCCTATTATGTACTGGGTTAGTTACACTTTGCATACAACATTTCTTTGTATTGTATTATTGGCTTGATTCATTTTCAAGAAGCAGATATATGTGAGGTGCAAAGATAATCATGATCACAAGCTTTGTCCGTCGACAGTCACAAATTACGATTGCATCCAAAATGCTTGGCCATGTCTATGGCGTTGATATATTTATAGAATGTGCTTGTCCAACGATTAAATGGTCTCGTACAATGAGAAAAATGCTTACTCGTGGTATCGGAAAAATGAATGTTGCATATTCATTCAAATTATATTGCTAACATTGGCAGAAGGGTCATACCACTCTATATACCTGTAAAACATTTGCAAAAGATTTTGTAACATTTTCAATGGCTTTAATACATCCTCTGTCTCAGTACAGGAGAAGTAAAGCATTGAATTCAAGTCATGTCGGAGAGTGAACTCTTACACATCGTGACGATATTCTTTGTGTAACTATCAGGCTCCAGGCTGTTTTAGCCAAGAATTGATTTGTTTCTCCCCATTTGTCTTCTCTCTTTACATCCACGGGTCTTTTGATATTTGTGTCCATCTGAGTTTTAAGGATAAATGGGGAGAGACTGCACTTAGGTATGGGAAGACCAGGGTCTCTAAGAGGTTTTCAGGGATCGAGAAAATGAGATACTGGCAAAGTCGTTTTCATTTATTCAGGGTTTGGATTCTACATGGGTGGGGATATGGGACTGTAGACGAAAAGAAGAGGAATGCGGGCTTTATGGTGCCATCTCGATGGCAAACGAAATTGTCCCCTATGAAAATAGACATTTTGTTTTGCTTGAAACATATATTTTACACAAAATCGTAGACAATCTTTAAAATTCTAAATGTATATATTGTATATCGGCACACTAACACCAATATATATCACCAAACATTGCTTGGCATGAGTATTTATATTTACAACACAATCTGCTCTACACGATGACAAATTCAAACGGACAAATGCTAACACATTTGTAGTTAAAATGCAAATAACTTTTTCCCATGGACACACGGGCCCAACAGGGTAAAATATACATGTATACTCTTAGTGTACTCGATTTTTTTTTATCAAGCACGTTTTCTCACTAATTATTTGCGACAATGTTTATTTTCGACGTTTTGTTTCTCCATTTTCTTGGTACATTCAGAAGAGGACATTAACTATATTACACTAAGAGAAAATAAAGCATAGGCGCTGTCAATATCCACTAGCAGTAAGGAAAATTAAGCAAACAAATTAATGAGTAATTGATGAAGAGTACACGTAGATGCTACCAATACAGAGTTATTCTACACTTCCATTAGTGGGTAATTTATAAATGGCTCGTCCGCTAAATTTATAAAACAGGCTTTTGTCCTTTGCCCAACGGATACTCCAAATTTGTAGCCTATTTTGGTAACATTAATGCTGAGAAGAAATAACAGATTTAATAAGGTTCTAGATTTCTACAATTGTAAAAAAACCCGGATTTAGTAATAACGAAACTTTTCTGAAAGAGAATACAATATAATTAATAGGATGTGGAAAAAGTAGAGCAGGTCAAAAAAAAAAGCAGAGAACGCTGATCTATTTTGAACTAAAATGTGGCGACGATCAATTTTCCTTTCCATTCACTTTTGTTTCAAATAGGGGAAAGCCTTGCAGCACTCATGCTCTATATTACATGATATATATTGGAAACATTTCACTTGATATAAATCTTGGGTTACAAAATAAAGAACCGTCTAATAAGAAAGAAAACGTATTCATGTAATCATTTTCACCTGAAATCCAAGCATTCTTTGAAATCCTGATTGCAAAGTTAAGTGAAGAATTAACACTTAATCTATTTTGGACATTTGTTATTCCAAGAGATTTTACATAAAGGGATATTGAGTATGTTTGGAGGAAAGTGAATCCTTTTGAATTGTCATCAAAACGACACATGGGTCTTTAAAGCTGGAGAGGAGTGATAGTAAAGGTATGTAAGTCGCCAACCCATTTTGGAAACGGGGATATCGAGTGAAATATAATCCTTCAACTTCTCTACGTCTGCACAGACCTCGTCAAAAAGTACATGACATCTTACCCCTGGCGGGGGCAAAGCGCTTTTTACATCATACATACCATAGATACACACAAAAGATACCCACGCACACAATGAACACGCACACAATGTACACGCGCACATACCGCCCATGAAAATGTCTCTCTCGTTCCCAGAAGGTTTTCCGAAGGGACTTTACGCTGATTTCCTTGCACAATAACCGTAGTACTTTAGATTTAAAATGTTGTTGTCGTTGTGCTTTTCATTTTTGTCCCTCCTCTCAATGTATCTCTCTCTCTCTCTTTCTCTATCTTTCTCTCTCTCTCTTTATCTCTCGCGCGAGCTTTCTCGCTCACTCTCACTCTCCCTCTATCTCTTCATTTTTTGTTCCTGTCTCAAGCCTTCCACTCCAGCCCATGGCTTACGTTCTGTCGATTTTGAAGTTAGGAAAACACGTGGGTTTAAGGCCCCCCGGTGTCGGGTGTCCGTAATTTCGATTTTTGGCGGGATAAAGCGTGACTTTTCTCGCTGGTATGTTTGCGACGTTTTCCTCTGTTTCCTTTTGTTGTAAGCTAGAAACTCTGTAGATCGGATGGACTCTTGAAATTAGATATATTTGGTGCTTGCTTAACGTGTGCAGTTGTTCCGTCCTTAGAGGGGTAGGCCTGCCTTGCTCAAAGAGGAGAGAGCACACAGACGTCCGCCAACGAAGGGAGTTGGCCGGGTCCGTTTTCATGGACAGCGTCCCTTCTTAAAAAGCATACTTAAACCAAGGTTTGAAGAATAATCTTTGTCAAACTCTACATAAGACAATAATAGTGGTAAAAGTAGCATATTTTGTTTTACCTAGTGAAGCCTCGTCAGTGTCAATGCTGTTCATCCTAAGTGCCCTGCAATTATTATTATCCCAGCTTATGCCAGGCACATTTTTACACCTGGGTGGAGAGTGGCAAACATGGATTAATGTCTTGCCAAAGAACACAAATAACAGAGTGGGATTCAAAGCATCAATCTTTGGATTGAGAGTCAAGTGAATGTATAACTAAAACACTACACCTCCACGCAATTAAATAAGGTAACTCATCGAAACAGCTCCCATGAAATTCTCTATAATCGCTTTCAATCGAGAACACTTTTTATGTTTTTCTACGAAGTTCCTGCTACCGTTTCGCCCTCGACGTCGCTTCTAAAAGCGTGAATGAATCCGTTCTTCATCGTTTGTCTTTGGCAAGGGATATTTGTTTTCGAAGATTGACGAGTTTCATCCATGTAACTAGGTGAGGGATTTAGGCGCCAATCCGAGGTACTGCAAGACGCGGACATCTTCAATGACTCTAGGGTCTTGAGCAAACATGGCTGTATCCCCAAAACAAATCCCAGATTTTCTGTTCAGACCAGGCATTCCTCCTAGACGAGATGCTCTAGCTGTGCATCCCTTTGTTCGCCGCCCGATGCAAGCAAAATAACTGGGAACACATGGGCTTCAAAATTGTCCATTTATCACGATCTTCTCTCCGAAATATTATCTGCATAAAAACCTGTCCGGAGTTAAGTTAAGATGTGGTATTTCCATGCAACGCGATAATAAATAACAATTCCTGAAATCTACCGAAGGAATTAATCATAAATAAATCCATTGGATCCAAGAGACTACGTCCGAGTTTCGTTTAATTTCTTGAGTATTATTAGAAATTCATCAGAATGAATGTCTATATACCGTTATGTGTTCATCAGTTTAACAGTGATGAATATCTCCTGCAAAGGGCCGCTTTGTCACTGGGTCGAAAATCCTTCTTTTTTTCTTTTTTTTATCTCCTACCGTGTTCGATAGCAGAAAAGCACTTGACATTTTGTTCCTACTGTCCTTTTCTCTCTAACTCACATATTTATACGCTTATCTCAAACCTCACGGATTTTTCCGCAGTAACATTTCTATCTCTCTCTCTCTCTCTTATCTCTTAATTCATTTTATCTTTCTCTCTTTGTTTAACTTTTTCCTTATACTCCCTAGTTCTCTTCTCTGATCTCTTCCCTACTATAGATCCCCCCCGCCTGCCATTCCACATCACCATCCTATATCATACGATTGCCACGATACGTTGAAATCATACCGCAAAGCGCAAAGCCTGGACCAACCCATACATCCATCACAGTCCTCAAATTTGACATCTTGCTTATCGATGCACCTATGTGTTTCTTATTTCGTAATAACGTCACACGGTAAGTACAGATCGATCTGAACGGACAACCGTCACGTTCCGGCTTTTCGCCCACCATCCTTAAACATGCGAATCCTATTACCCCTCTACGGAGTCAAACTTTTTGAGAGGATGCACGCGTTTACCTCTCTATCTCCTCTCCAAGCTCTCCAATCAGCAGGCCCCCCGGGCATGGGGTGTATATTATGCATAGCATTAAGGGGATCAGCGGCTTTGTGTACAGGGATATATTTGAAACACGCATCCGGAGTTTGGCTCCTCACGAAGGCGCCACAAGGCCCGATATGATGCGCTCTACCATGCATGCATGCTGCCCGCCCAAATATATGAAGACCTTTAATACTCCCCGTTCATTCTTTCTTTCTAATGACGAATGATTTTTATTGGTTTTTGTTAAGACGTACTTTGGATATGGCGTGTGAAGGTCTATGTCCTCTTGCATGTCTTATTATGGTCTAGAAAGCCTGGTGACTATGCTGAAGGAACTATGCTGAAGGAACTATGATTTAGGGGAAGGGTCTGTGGTTTGAATCTAAGTCTAAGTACAGGTGGTCTTTGGTTGACTAAGGCATTGGTCCTCGATTGCCGATTCCTCACAGAGAAGGTTACGAAAAATAATTTGGTCGTTTTTTTCATTCTTTTTATGTGAGTTTAGAAAAGTATCATAGAAAAGTATCACAGAAAAGGATGGATCTTTAAATGTCCACAAATTCTTAAAAAAATGGAGTAGCAACTAAAGGTTGTGGACCACAGTTTCATGCCACATGTTTGTGTAGACCAATTTACACATTTCTGTGTAGAGTACATGTGACTAATAGCATTTATAGCTATTAACGTGTGGATAAATGTACAATACAGGGGGAACAATGCTAATCCTGGCAGTTGACTGATACTGAATGTAAATAAATATCTGATATCTTAACTTTAGGTGTACAATAGACGACATTTCAGCTTACGTTAAAAGACATAAGAGCTTACAGACTGCCTAATAGAAAAGTCTAAAGAGTTCCCATACTTTGGTCCAGTATATTATGCAAGTGTATTAACCCTTAGCTGAGTTCTAGCTGATGACACATGGTATGAGGCAGCCTGTCCTGTATATTATTTGTGTACTTGATTATTCTTTACAAAAAATAGATGCTATTGCCATGGGAACGTCATCCTTCTTCAACTGATATGTTAGATAACCCAGTTATAGAAAGTATATATCTTGTACCTTCAGCAGTATATTTTCGTAACATAGCTTGTCAGTGTGAGCGCGCCTATCAGCTGCCGAAATAATTATCACTTCTCTTTTTTGAATGAGCAGAAT
This sequence comes from Strongylocentrotus droebachiensis, assembly GCA_035222895.1. Taxonomy (NCBI): domain Eukaryota; kingdom Metazoa; phylum Echinodermata; class Echinoidea; order Camarodonta; family Strongylocentrotidae; genus Strongylocentrotus; species Strongylocentrotus droebachiensis. The sequence continues at coordinate 183,591 of JAVYIG010003391.1, read as the reverse complement.
TTTATCTTGGTAGGATTTGGCTGTGACTCCTCAGGCAAGCTAACCACAATTTAAGTATGGCAAACATAAGGAAGGGTACAATATACTACGTACATTTCTAGGGAAAACAAACTTCAATTTCTTTTATCATACCAACATTTCTAGAGAGCACTTTACTTATTTAGTAGTATGCATCTTCCAAGTCAACTTATCATCAATATGGAGACCTAGAATTTTTTTTTTTTTTTTTTTTTTTAACAGTACTGATGAACATATATTAGTATTCGGTTTTCAAAAACATTAAAGATAAAGACCAGTTATGGTCATGCGATTGCATTGTGAAAGAAACGTTGTGGAATCGATCAGAAAAGGTTAATCATCTAGCATATAGCAGAAAGATGTATATGGGACTACGCACACGTGCGCGACACGTGCGTTTATCTCTCAGAGTCCAATAGATAAACTAATTTTACCAATTATATCAATTAGTAGGCGGTTTCCCGGCAAAATTGTTATCATCATGTATGAGTCAAAACATAATTTTTCACATGATTGGTAATAAAGAGCTTCCATTTCATTTTTTGAAATTGGGGCGTTTCCAATACTGGTCTTTACCTTTAAGTGACAGTTTTTTTGCATAAATCAATTTAGTCAATACACAGAGCTCTCTATTCATAATTTCTAAAAGAGTTTCTAAATTTCTATGAGAACATAATACACTTGACTGTATCGTCTGCAAATGGCAACAAAGAAAACGTCTCTCAGAATTTTTGACAATCATTTACATATAAAATAAAAAGCAGGGTCCCAAAAGGGAACCTTGAGGTACTCCACATGTGACGGGTAACATGTCTAAAAAAAAATCGTCAATATCATCAGGGGGATATTATTATCCAATTAAAGTGGTACATGCTTAATGTCGATGTGCTCTGCGGTTGGATTTTAACCGCGAATCATTTGACCTATAACCTATGAATGACCTAGTTCAATGATAAACTCAGATATATTTATATTGCTTTATCCTTCCCACTTATACAGGAGGTAGTTTTTCTTTTTCGTCTCTTTCTTTCTCTTCCTTTTAATTTTGTTCTCAACATTTCGACGACATATAACCCCCTCCCCTTTTCTGTCTCCCTGCCTCTCTCTCTCACTCCCTCACCCCTTCTCTCTCTCTCTCTCTCTCTCTCACACCCTCTCCTTCTCTTTTATCTCTCCATACCCTTCTCTCTTTTCTCCCTTTCTCCATTCCCTCTTCTCTCTTTCGCGCGCACTCTCTCTCTCTCTCCACTCCGTCATTCTGTATTCCACCGTCTCTCTCTCTCTCTCTCTCTCTCTCTTGTCTCTCCCATGGTTGTGCTCAACATTTTGACGACGCATTATCGCTGTACATACTCCCACGATCTAAACATGAATGAAACTGACGGAGCGAAAGCCATAAACAGTGCTTCATTTTTTCATTACCATGTACAAGATGGAGGGTACTCGACCTTTTTTCGCAACATGCTGCCGTATGGTCAAGTGTTGATGAAATTTAATTCACATGATTCCGCTGGATAAAGCATCGGTAAACACCATTACTGGTTTAAAGAGGCTATCAACAACAGGGTAACAGTCTTAAATGGTATTTTAGAATGGAGTATAATTAGTGACAATATCTTTACAAACATCTGAGTGATCTATTTACACCTTAAAGACTTTTCAAGCATGGTAAATATATAATAAGAGTCTTTTCAATATGTATTGTTCCAAATGTGTCTACAATACAGGGTGAATTTCCAATCGCAATATTTCTTTTCCTACAATATTATGGAGAATGTATTTTGTTAGATCCCTTTCTATTGTTTGTTCCACTAGCCTATGACTTATCCCCCTTTTACCAACATTAACCTACCTCATTGTGTTATGTCGATAACATTTCCAGATCCCATTACTTCAATTTTTCCAGTCCTTTGTTTCTCTTGAATCATTATTATGAAAAACTGTTTAATCAAATCAAACTGGCTTTCCATAGAAACTCTACTTTGTTTCTATGATTGCAACATAAATGCAATACGGAAAGCACAGCGCGCAAACTGCAGTAACAAAAGAAAGCAATCACTTATGAAAAGACATGACGCCGAATATTCTACTGTCTTTATCAAGGAAAGTGAGATGGATGGCCTTCTATCTTGGGAGAATAAATGAATGTAACTCCTTTTGATTGATTAGGAAAAATAGGCTGCGAAGGGGCAATGTAGGGGTACCTGTATGTATGCTTACATCACATCGTGGAAATTATTGCTTCTACATCTCATACCCAAACGCCCCCCCCCCTCTTCTCTCTCTCTCTCTCTCTCTTTTTTTTTCTCTCTCTCTCTTTCCCACTTCTTCTTCATTTTCTACAGCTTTCTTTTTCCGTTCTGATTTTAAGATTTGTCTATCCTGTGTATTTTTTAATCATTTCCCTCTGCATCTTCCCATATCTGTCTATCCCTCAGTTTGATTGATTCTCTCTCTCTCTCTCTCTCTCTCTCTCTCTTTCCCTCCCTCTCTCTCTCTCTCTCTCTCTCTCTCCCTCTCTCTCTCTCTCCCTCCTTCTCCCTCTTTTATTCGACCTTTTTCATTGTTTTGTTTGAATGGTCATCTTTGATTCAGCGAAGCTTCCATGCATGTTGTTGCCACCCCACCCCACACTCACATACACACAGACACACCAGCTCCTCTCCCCTCCCTTCCTTTCTTTCTCTCTCTCTGTCTCTCTCCTTCTCCCTCCATCGCTTCACCTCTTTAAATAACTCTCCTTTTTTCCTACTGTTCTGTCATAGTTCCTCCCACTTTCTGATTAATTCATTTGTTCCTTGTCATTACTTTGCCTCTGAGAATTACCATTACCATCAACCTTGTGTAAAGTGACAATCAACGAATGCATTATTTCCTAACACATCATTATTCAACTGTTATTACCGTCAGCCACTACCGTGTTTCTGTTTGCCTTGAGAAATTACTCATTATGTGATTAAAGGACTAATGGAATGGTGTAATTCCCTTTTCCCGGTCATACATTAAAGGTACCATGTCCCTTTTGCAGCCAACCTCAAATTCTGTAGAACTTTGCAGGAATTATGAATATGTCCTATCTGTGAAATTTAAACGTTAGCAGTGTCTTCATATTCAAATTATGCAAGGAAACCCGTTTACTTGCTAGACTTCACTGTCAGACACTATTGAGTGACTGACTGGCTTTTTTTTTCTTCTTTAGTAATAACATACATGAAAAGAGTTGTAAAGGGTACATGAGCATTTGTCTACATCAATAACCCACTTCTTGTGATGGCCAAGATTAAACTGATTGAATCTTTGCGCAGCATAAAACGTATGACCATTCGGTACAATTGTCTGAAAATCAAGACTATTACTTTTGGGCTCTATAGCCCTAAAGTCGATTTGACAACTAATAGTCATTATTTTCCCACTTGAAGACATTTTTAAGCCCCACCTTTTTTAGGGAAGTTCTAAATAAGTATTATCTTTCAAATGCAGTTGGAATTTAACTTTTTCATTTTTTTGGCCTGCAAATGGGACATAGTACCTTTAATATGAAATAACGTTATGCTCAATAAACGTTAATCTCATAACCCATGATCCATCATCATCAACTGTTAACTAATTCAAAACCTGTCTTCAGACACATTTATTAAAAACTGATTTTGATGATTGACTAACTCTGTTCACATTGATGTGTTTTTCATTTGTATTGCAATTTGTAGGGTTATTTGCACTTTTTGTTTTGTTTAATATGTAATTGTTTATCAGTCTATATTGTGTGTTATAGCGCTTAGAGACTTCGGTGGAAAGCTCTTTATAAGTAACGTTTTATATCATCATTATTATCATATTCATCAGTTTTTACACCGGGACCACTGAATATAAAAAGGCCAGACTTTTGGGGGTGATGCGGTCAATACTGATATCTGATTGATTGTCGCCCCGATGTATTAAAGATTAATTAAATGATACTCATAATGAGAGAGGAGATGGTGCACATCGGCGTGACGAGGGTGATTTCGAGTCAAGGCCACTCATTTGCTACCGAGAGCGTAGTTCATCAGCAGACTAGCGCAACGTACATTGCACCGCAAATCAAGAGGGATGACTGCGAGTAGACTGAGAAAGAAATTGTTTAAATCATGGGCCCCATGCATCTCTCTGACTAAAAATGATTGATCACAGCGAAGCTCTCTTCTACCATCGATCAGCTTCATCCACAAAGAAATAAACAACCAGAACAAGTTTATAAGACTGTAAAATGTTAATGATAGTAAGTAATTCAGTAGACACGTCGATTAACATATAATTCAAATTGTATGCATAGTTAAAAAAAAAGGTTTTTTTATGCCGACCTTAAACATTGCCCGATGTTTACCCGACATAGCGACATTTAATGCATGTAGACTGGATTCCAAGCAGTGTGTGTACTTTATTCATTAATAACAGGTTTCGTCACTAAGTCCCTTCATCCACGTATTTGTTAAACCGGTTATTACGCTAATTGATTTTTTGTCCCAGGGTGCATACTTCAAAGATTTAATTATAAAAGAAATCTGAAGCTAAGGTTTTAATATTCGTGACGTTTTGTTCTTCATTTTAATAATATGGAAAAGTATTTACGAAACGCTTGAATAGAGATACAACTCGGCAGAAAATTAAGTTTCATACACCAACACGTAATTCATTAAATGTAATGCCATCGTCTTACGCCATATCTTTATGGACATTTAAGGTTCAACATGATTTGAAAACTAATATTATTAATAATAATGATAATTATAATAACTACTTACAAAGTGCACTTATCTAATAACTAACTCAAGGCGCTGTACACAACAAAATACACAAATTTCTCTCCAGAATGTTAACAACATTATATCATTAGTAACTCGGAGTAAATCAAACCTTCTAAACATGTTTCTGAAAGGTTTATAGGCATTGGGGTACTTACCCGTTGAAGATAATGAAACAGATACAGCTTCTAGCAACACTCAGCGCTGTGAGAAGATGGGCAGGGCAGCTGGTGTAAAATCATGAAACCTCTGGCAAAACAAATCATGAGATATATCCAATCATATGTCTCCTTAAGAGTACTTGGGTGATTGGGTGTTGGAATGAATAGGGTAAAAGATCAACAGTTTCTATTGCTAGTTCCGGTTTCCCCGAAGGAAATGGATGATATCTCAAGTATCCACGTCTTAAAGAGTGCAGTGTTACATCATACAGTTCTCGATGTAGCAGACAATAAGAATAAACTATTAACAATAGCAACACGTGCGTATTAAGTTGTGTAAATCACAGGCGTAGTTTACCTCCAAGGAATTACTCCTGGTAAAGTTTCTCCTATGAGCACTGGGTACTAACAGATCCAGACAATGTAAAATGACACCAATTTAGTAGCAATTTCTCGTGGCTATGTCCCGTTGCTTCCCGCCAAGTGGTTTGCGCGCCTTTTTCGATGTATTGTGTGGAGCGCGAGGGAGGGAGTGTGAGTGGCGTTCACTTCGGCAAATATGCTGCACACTCTCCGGACGCTGCGCCACATACGCCCCTGCGTTTAAGCATAAAGCGAATCAATTAAACTTATTTGCCATGGGCTATGGAACACTCAGCAGAACTTGTCTACCTTGCCAAGTTCAACACAACCACGCAACACCGTTCCCCGTCACCACCGTGGAAGGTTTACCTGGGCGAACGTGAGGTGGAAATCTAAATGTATCTACCATGCCAATTGACGTTTCGTCCGGCTACTTTATAGCGACGACTATCAGGCCTCGAGTCTTGCAGGAATATCGAGAAGCCAGTGTTTGCAAATTTCGATTTTAATTTTTGATATAAGGACCGGCTACTCTAGTGTGCCTAAAGTAATGATCTGAGCATGCGCTCTAGATGTTATGGTATGTTTGACCAGGTTTAAATCCCAGACAGATGTTTACCACCGTCTCGTTGTTACGGTGTATTATTATTTTTCGTTTACTTTTATTTAGCCATGCTTTATTGTTATATCAGATTACCATGACAGATTAAACAAGTGAGGAATACAAAATACCAATAAAACCTGTATGCGTCTTCTTAATGAGATGATGGTGGGTAATACTAATTAAATCTTAATGAGTGAGTAATTTTTGTCCATATTTTTTATTATGTTACTTAATGTTTTGAACTATTACCATTGCATTATCATTATTACCATCATTTTTCTTCTTATTAGTATTATCAATATAATTACCATTATCATTATTATTATGAATATTTTAATTACTATTATTATTATCATCATTTCTATAGTTATCATTATGTCTTGTCAATGACAGTAGTCCGGCGACGTATCAAGTTGACCACCTGTTACAATACGTAATACAATTGCAACATAAAAGTTGCTACGTGAGACATACTGTAACATCACCAGGAAGACAAACGCAATGATGATGTATTGTACTTGTATGAAAGCATGCAATACTATTATGAGCGTATACTGAGCTTGTGGAAATTACGTACCATCGTCTATTGTAGAATATTAGTTTAGCCGACTGTTTAGTCTGACATAGATATAGCAACTATATGTTGCTATTGTTTGTTGTATTGTAACAGGTGGTTAACTTTGGCAAAGTTACATACCACTTTCTCAAGTTAACTCATTGATGACTGACAGATGATGTCACAAGGGGAAGAAAAAACAACATAAATTATTAAAAAATATATGAAACTCATTCAGAAGTTTACATATCAAAATATGAGATGTATGCAGGACTACACACCAACAGGAATAAACTTGCATTTGGATGGCAGGGGCCCTTTAACTCTTTGTTTGCTTTGTTCGCCGATTTGCACGGACGTAGGCGTGCCAACTTCGCATTTTTGCACAGATGTATACGAGTCAATTAGACATTCATAATACCGCTCGCAGTGTGTAGCCACGCGTTGCGTTTACTATTGTTTACATTGTATACATCGCACACTTTCCGGTAAACTGTTTTTCTTCATAGTGTTACATTCGAAATTACCGTGTATTTAGCGGTTTTCTTTGGATTTTTTTTACTGATGTTACGATGGCACCTGCTGGAAAACGTCAACGTGTGTTTAGTGTAGAGGAGGCTCGAGATCTTGTTACTATGGAAGCATGGAGCATGGACTCTGATTCCGACGAATCGAGCAGTGACGAAGACTCTAGTGATAAAAGTGTTCCCTGAGAGTAGACTGATAGAATAAGAATGAATAAAAATTAATGAAAGAGCTAGAGATGACAGCAAGAAAGAGAGTAGACTGATAGAATAAGAATGAATAAAAAAAATGAAAGAAGGAGATAGAGATGACAGCAAGAAAGAGAGTAGACAGTGATAGAATAAGAATGAATAAAAATAATGAAAGAAAGAGATAGAGATGACAGCAAGAAAGAGAGTAGACTGATAGAATAAGAATGAATAAAAATTAATGAAAGAGCTAGAGATGACAGCAAGAAAGAGAGTAGACAGTGATAGAATAAGAATGAATAAAACTAATGAAAGAAAGATGTATCCTGTCTTGCCGTCATCTTTATATCTTTCTTTTATTATCTTTATTCATTCTTATGCTATCAGTGTTTACTCTCTTTCTTTCCGTCATCTCTATCTTATTATTATTATCATTTTCCTATCTATATGTACCCTATGTCTTGCCGTCATCTGTATATCTCTTTCTTATTATCTTTATTCATTATTATGCTATGAGTGTAATACTCTCTTTCTTGCCGTCATCTCTATCTCATTATTATTATCATTTTCCTATCTATATGTACCCTATGTCTTGCCGTCATCTCTATATCTTTCTCTTATTATCTTTATTCATTCTTATGCTATCAGTGTTTACTCTCTTTCTTTCCGTCATCTCTATCTTATTATTATTATCATTTTCCTATCTATAATTATGTACCCTATGTCTTGCCGTCATCTCTATATCTTTCTCTTATTATCTTTATTCATTCTTATGCTATCAGTGTTTACTCTCTTTCTTGCCGTCATCTCTATCTTATTATTATTATCATTTTCCTATCTATATGTACCCTATGTCTTGCCGTCATCTGTATATCTTTCTCTTATTATCTTTATTCATTCTTATGCTATCAGTGTTTACTCTCTTTCTTGCCGTCATCTCTATCTTATTATTATTATTATTTTCCTATCAATATGTATCCTATGTCTTGCCGTCATCTCTATATATTTCTCTTATTATCTTTATTCATTCTTGTGCTATCAGTGTTTACTCTCTTTCTTTCCGTCATCTCTATCTTTTTATTATTATCATTTTCCTATCTATATGTACCCTATGTCTTGCCGTCATCTCTATATCTTTCTCTTATTATCTTTATTCATTCTTATGCTATCAGTGTTTACTCTCTTTCTTTCCGTCATCTCTATCTTATTATTATTATCATTTTCCTATCTATATGTACCCTATGTCTTGCCGTCATCTCTATATCTTTCTCTTATTATCTTTATTCATTCTTATGCTATCAGTGTTTACTCTCTTTCTTTCCGTCATCTCTATCTCATTATTATTGTTATTTTCGTATCAATATGTATCCTGTCTTGCCGTCATCTTTATCTCTTTCTCTTATAATCTTTATTCACAGTAAAGTCCTTTCATTTCATATCACTATTTCTCTCTCATAATGTCTCTCACGTCCGTTCTCCATATTTTATTCATTGCATACTCCACTCGTCAATCATTTCTGATAATAAGCTCTCTCACAATAAAGTAAATGGAAAACAATGCAATATAGTTTATATTTTAAGATTGATTCATTCTTTCTTTGTATATCTATGGCTGTGATAAATGTACTTGAAATCAATTTTATTGAGGGGTAAAGAAGGTGAGAGAACAGATGCGGTGAACATTCATAATGAGACATTTCAATAAGATGCTGATTATGTCATGTATATCACATATAATATATTATGCCTATACCATTTTTACATGCTCATACCAGTGGGCAAAATCAATAACATTCTCTTATTTCTTATTGACTTATCATGGCACAACAAAGAAAAACATCCCACGACGTCCCTTTTCATGCCCCGCTAAACCGGACATTGACAATAACCTGGGGTAATAGGGATTTCAATGGGCAGATTAGCCCATTGTCAAGGGTGGCTGAGCGGGGTACTTTCAAGTCTCTCCCTATTGAACTTCTTTTCTTCAACAACCTAAATACTAACCTTCTGAATTGTTAGAATACTTGAGCAAGGTATGTAAAGAAAGGTAAGAAGTCCACCTTTCTAATAGATTCGATTTGAAGATGTCTTATCATTGCTAAATAAGAAATTCTAGAGGGATAAAAAACTGCCGTAAATAAGAAAAATTAAACATTATATAATTATGATTATTATAAAAATGATAATTCAAAATATAACAAATGACGGTTCATCGAAAAGCACGTTTTCCGGTCTACAACTTTGCTGCACAATATTTTTCATCATGATCATCCAGTGAAGAGTTATAGCCTCTTGATTCAGCAGAGTCAATAAAGATTCCCTCGAAATGTGTGACCCTAAAAGAATGTGGCACAGGGGGGTTTTTTAAGTGGCGCATAAAGAGTTAAACTAAGACGTCACTCTTCCTGCCCCCATCTACCTCATGTTGCTGACTCCTTCTTCAACCCCTCAACCCCTCTCTCTCTCTCTCTCTCTCTTTCTCATACACACACGTGTGCGCGCACACACTCACTCTTTTTCCCTTCCCATTTTCTTCTCTGTATGTCGTCTATTGAATAAACAATTGTTCTCTGCTAATATAATTCCACGTCTATTCACAGAGAGCATTTAAAAGCTTGCCTTTGCTTGGAGTAGCAATGCACCATTTTGAGGTTTTATCATGGTATATTTCACTTGAATCTTAATCCAAGGGTTTAGGGTTCGAATCCCAGCAAGGCACTTAGAACGTCCTTTCGCAAGAAATGTATCTACATTTGCCACTCTTCACCCGTGTTTACATTGGTACCTGGCATTTGCTAGGGAAATAGTATGTGCATGGCCTGCAGGAAGAGCAGTATTAAATACTGATGTGGCTACCATCGGTATTAAAACGCTACTATTATTACTATCGATATTATTATCATCATTGTTATTTCTACTATTGATAGACGTATTATGTTTATTGGTATTTTGGTTGTTATTTTTAATTTTATCGTCATTATTTGTTATCATCAATATCATTACAATCCTTATTATCTAAATATACGGGGTTCCTCTTGCACACCAAAAACATAAATAATATATGAGTAACTTTGCTGAATAGAATGTAAGAAAGAAATTAACATTGAAGAAAAAAAAATCCTTCAGAATAAGTTCTGAAAAGCAGATTTCTGTAGATTGATACCAACGAAGAACATTGTTTTGTATACATCTGGCCTATATAATTAAACCTACTCAAGCTCAAAATGATGTAATCTACGTCCAATCAATTTCAAGGAGATGCAATAGGACCTGGCATTGTTGATACACACTCATTTCTTTAAAACGCTAAGTAAAGTTGCTATGATACTGACCAAATGATCTCCCTTATATGGCTAATTATAATAATCTAGCATTTAATCATTACCAATCATGAATATCTATACCATAATAACTACCATAATATTGATGTACTCGATTTGGTAAATATATTTGTTCTGTCCGAACTAATTTTGACGGTGAACGTATGTCGTTCTTTAAACGCCAGTGAAAAAGAAGAGTATGTTAAAGAATCAGTTCTTGATACTGATTACGAGTTTCCTTTATTAACTTCCCTGTATAGTAGTTTTAGATTTATCTTTAATTCTGTCATGTGAACATTTGTTTTTCTTTCTACTTGGACACAATTTTATTGTCACAAAACATCTGAGCTAAGTCGCCAAAAGCTTCATGCTTATCAACTTTCCCAATCATACAACCACAACGGAGGCAATCTTTTATTTATATATATATTTTTGGAAAGTAAAATATTATTGCATTGAAATACCGAAGAAACGTCAAAATCATCCAAGTAGCAACTACGATAAAGAGGAGCGGAACATGTTGGTGTTAGCTAATAGATGATTTTCCTGTCTCTTTTCATCACAACATGAACACGAACGAGTTGTAAATCTCACTCAGCTTTTAGTATTTGATATAAAGGCCACTTAAAAGAATATTTTTAAATATATTTGATGTAATGAAATACATGTTATAAGTGGTAAAAGAAAATGCCCATACGTTATTTCAAATTCCCATACCTCCGTCCCCCTGTATATAGTTAATAGACGTGTCGTGGTAAAGGGGATACGTCAACATATTGTAGATCACAAGATTCGCGGTTCGAGTGCCGCCGCGACGAAAATGTCTTTTGGCAAGACATTAATCTACATTTGTCACTCTCCACCCTGGTGTAAATGGGTACCTGGCTATAACTAGGGTAATAATTATTAGGGCCCTAATGACGAACAGCTGGTCATCATGGGGCTTCATATGGGTATACAAAGTAATTAATATTAATGTGATTAAAGTAGCATTCATTATTTAAAGTTTGTGTCATTTTCTGACTATTTCTGGTTCACGATGCACTATTAAAATGTTTACAGCATCATCTAAATCTATACAGCAATGACAATCACACCCCTGACAACTCCCCCCACTAGATAACTATGACTAGCGGAATTCATTTATTAATTTCTTCAGATGGGGGTGACTGTGTTCAAATCTATTGATAGAGGTAATAACCCACAAATAAATAACACTGGGTAAATAAAGCCCAATCAATAGAAGTAGCAGCAGCAGGGGTAGTAGTACACATAATAGTTAAAAGTAATACTAATAATAGTAGTAGTAGTAGTAGTAGTAGTAGTAGTAGTAGTAGTAGTAGTAGTAGTAGTATTGGTATCAGTAGTACTGGTATCAGTATTAGTATTACTGATGGTATTTTGTATCCTTATTAATACTGTCAATTATCATAACTGTTATTATTAGTAGTATTATTATCATCATCATTATTTTCTATTACAATAATTTGAGTAGTAGTAGTATAAGTTATAGTACTATAAGTTATAGTAGTAGTAGTATTTGTATTACTAATTATTATTGTTCTTACAATCATTAATTTTATCATCGAGATTCTGACGGCACAGGGTTATTGTGTAAGCATATTGGGTGTTGGATAAAATTTGTCCACAAGCCTGCCGAAATGTTTTTCAAATGAGCAAAAAGAAAAAGTCCTCATATCCCAGGAAGCTAGAAACTGCCTTTAAAATGTAAAATTTTCATGAGAGAAACATCCTCATGGAGATATAGCGTCATGATGTGTACAGCCCCTCTCATCCCTCACACAACTCTCCTCAACAGAGTCTGTCATCTATTTCCACCGTGATTACCAAAGTAATCTGTATCACATCCCTCTTGCATCATTTATACCGGATTGTAAATTCAAACACGCACTCTCACTCACCCGAGCGCTAACCCACACTGTCCGCACGTACCACCAACTTGTTTTCCACTTTTTTGTTCATGCTTCATTTTTTTTCTTCAAAATGAGAATTACGACTAATGGGCCGATGTTGCTCCGATCGACTTTGATTTATGACAAGTTATGGGGCACGTATAACTTCCCGGACACATTCATTATTATTTTGCTCAACATGAATGGGTTTTATTATAAACCCTGACGTCCCCGGACTCCGTGGAATCAATTAAGTGACAAAAAGAAGCAAAAGACACATATATCGTGCTGTTCATTATCCCACTACACGATATCCTCTAAGAAAAAAGGCGGAGCGAGCATTTTGCTATGTAACTCAGATCATTGGACAGTTGATACGTTTAATATGTTCTTAATTATCACAATCAACAATAAAAAACATTCATGATGGCCCATTAATGTCTGTTTTTGATAATGATTATTACATATAAATAGTAATAAGACTGTGAGCTTTAAACCGTTCGAAAAGTAACACAAATTGATATGTTCGGTTCAATGTAATTTGCTTAACATATATTTTTTAAATGTGGTCAAGAAATGAGTACGAAATTGGCGAAGGTATATTGAACAGGATGTCCAAAGTTATCAATTTCAATTAATCGCTTCTCTCTCCTTATGTAACAAACTCTTTTTACAGGGTTGGTTTGCTGTTGTTTCCTTTTTACAACTGTACAGCAGGGAGCAAAGTCAACGATTCAATCCTGCAAAAAATCTGTCTGGTGCCAATAATTATATTTTAAAACAGACTCAACGCCCTTCTGGCTCGAAATAGACTTCTATAAATTAATACTAATAAAATAAAATAATGTGATTCTGTACAAACACGAAACTACAAATTACAATTATCATATAGATATTTTGGAATCTATTGCGTATTAAAAAAGTAGGTCTTTGAAAGTCTAGTCTATAAAGTATTGATTGTTGGGGAATCACAGATAGGCAAGTTATAACAAAACTAGGAAATCTCCCTACACACACGCACTCACACACACATCCACTCACACCTCCCCACCCTCATCCCCACTTACCCACTCAGACTCGCACACATTTCAATGGCCACGAAGTGATCTCCTTAAAACGTCACTGTAGAACGTATTATGACAGTCTAAGTGCTTTACGTTAAGCACATTATCAGTAGCGACAGTGTATTAAGGCGAAGAATGTATCGAGGCTATGAAGTATTTTCCAATACCTCTCGCAACTTTACTGATAGAGAGCGGTAGTTCTTGATCACAGGAATAATCCTCCGCCCCTCCACTTATCAGAAAATTCACTATGTAAAGGAGTATGACCTTCCGTATCTATAGTACTATTTAACATCACCGGTATATTGTCTGGACGAAGTGTTATCTAAATGTAAAGATTGTTGTATTTCATGTTTCAATCTTATATTTATAATTTTCCCTTACTGCATTATGTCACCTATATGAACGGTATGTTACAACTTTTGTATCTCTGTTTAGGATTCGTCTGAACCTTCTTTTCTCTTTAAAAACGTGTCATTTCCTATCATCATCGTAGTATTACTGCTACTACTACTACTACTACTACTACTACTACCACTACTACCACTACTACTACTACTACTACTACTACTACTAATACAACTACTTCTAATTTACCACTATTAATAATAATAATAATAATAATAACAATAATGATACTAAGAAGAAGAAGAAGAAGAAGAAGACGAATAATGACAACACTGAAGAAAATAATGATAATGACAATATTAATAATTATTATAATAATGAAAATAATAATTATGTTTACCCAGGGAAGCCTCATCAGCTTCTGTGCTATTATTCCTAATGGCTCTGCATTTATTATGACCACTATGATTGCCAGGTCCTCCTTTACACCTGGGTGGAGAGTGGCGAATGTGGATTAATATATCTGGCCAACTGACGTCAGTGCCGGGTTGAGATTCGAAACTTAAAACCTTGGATTGAGAATCAAGTGCATGAAACACTTTACCACGATAAACTCATACAAGTCCTGTCCACTTGTAAACGATATCCACGATACACTAGATTTACACCGTCTGACGAAAGCAGATAATGATTATAAACACTGTAGCAGAAACAAAAGCTACTTAAAAAAACACCCTTTCCTGTTTAATGTACACTGTAAAAAAATAATAGTCGAAATAACTCAATAAAATTGAGGAAAAGAATTGCCTTATTTTTATTAAGTAAATATTACCTACGGCATCCTAAGTAGAATTTACTTATTTTGCTGAATACATTTTTACTCAGTTAAATCGAGTTACATTAACGTAAATAATTTAAGTGTTGTAATCATTTTAGATAATTAAAAAAAAGCTATGATAGGATTACATATTGCACGATTTGGTACCCATCTAATCTAACAAGTAACATCCACTAATCATTCACTACTTCTATTTAAGATTAATCTCTAATCACTAACACTACTTCTATTTAAGATTTAACCGTATATATATATCTACCACCCACCATCACAATCTATTACATACGCTTCAATTCGACACATATTGAAAGGCTCCAAATTTTATATATACTTGATCGTAGCATCTTAAAAGGAAAATTGGTTGACAATTTCCTGAAATATCAAGTTTTGATTTGTTTTGAACTAGGTAACAATTAAAAATTGTCTTGTCTTTGCTTAGCCATGTTAAATGAATTAGTAAATGTTTTAAAGTCCTTAAATTTTCATTCAACCACAAAAAAGAATTGTTTTATTTAAAAAAGAGTTTAATTTGGTCTTAATGAATATTCATAAATTATGTAAATATTTCTATTACGCACTGCATCGGTCCTTACTTTAAAAAGATAAGAATAATCAACATAAATTGTTTGAGTAATACGTATAATTTCAGATTTTGAGTTAAAATTACTAAATTAATACAAGCTGAAATTACTTAAAGTTCTTAAGTATTTGATTTTACTTAAATATTCCACGTATGTTCTACTAAATTGAAAGTTTGAGTTAGCAAGACTTTAATTTAGTGCGTAAGTGGCAAAACTAATGTTTTCAAGTAAATTCTACATGGACAAAATACGTAAAAATTACCAATGAACAAATTCTTTTTTACAGTGTAATGATTGGGATTTTCCATATATTTCTGGTCAGCGTAAAACTTCTTAGCCAGACAAACTTGTGAAAAAAGTGACACGATTAAGTAAATAACTATACGTTAGGAGATTCCACTACTGCATGTATTTTGAAAACAGTGGTAATGACTGCCTTATGAATCTACTAAAAACTTCTGTTTATGCCGGTAATTATGAATAGAAGCTTTCGACATATTTCTATCCCCGTCTACATCGATTTATATTTCATAAGAAACTATTAAACACTCATTTACCGTAGCGGTTGGTGGTTTCCTTAGACAGCTTTCCAGATGGGGATTTCATTCAATTGAAAAATTACGTTTCAATATTCATGAATTTCATCACCTTGAAAATTGTTCACGTGACGAATCTATTTAATGCCTATTATCTGTTGAACCCGTGCTGTATTAGCCCATTTTAAACTCACTTGCTTTAGGGACTAGTCGCTCTTGACCTGCAGTTTGCTTTCAGGAACTTGCAGATGCCGGTTTTTCAGATTTATATTGAGATGCAATTCATATCATTGGCCTCCTCTGACATAGCAAAGCCGATGTCCATTTCAAAATCATCATAACAACAATAACAATACATACATATGAATAAAAACATTCGCACATAGGCCTTACAATGAAATAATTGTATAAATAATAATTATGATTTTAAATAAATTATAATAAACTAACAATCTGTATTTATACATATATTTCTTTTGGGAGAGGTTACGTGTATGCAGACTTTCCGACATTTCGCGACCCTCCTAACAATAGCATATATAATGGCTTCTTCTCTCCCTCCCTTCTCCAACATCCCCCACTCTTTCCCGCACCCTCGCCCTCATATTGTGGACCGCTTATGCTACCACTCTCTCTCTCTGTGTCTGTGTGTGTGTCTCTCTCTCTCTCTCTCTCTCTCTCTCTCTCTCCTTTCTACCGGCTGTCCTGTATGTATTGAAATCGGGGTAATCAGCCTAGGAATCGATTCGTCCATGTCAGCACTAGAAGAAAACTATTCATAAAAGGAAGGAGAGAGAAAGAGAGAATGAAAGAAGAGGAAACCCTCGGAAGCTATAATTTGGTGGGAAGACGACGGTGTCATCCAACTCCATTCCATAGCTGGTCGCTGATCGTTATTCCAGAGGAATTCATCATCGCGACAATGCCTACGTAAGAGCTGTTATTCCAAGGATATACCCTCTGCAGCTGATCGATGTACGAATACACGACAGAACCACTCTCTAATTATTATGAAGCCTGGCTATGCCTAAATTCTGGGGACAGTGGTTTTGCTTTGCTTTTTGTGTTCTGTTGTTATGTCGGAGGGACCACAAAGACCCATATCCATCATTGTATCTAATTAACTTCTTTTAGAATAATAAATTCACTTTTACAGCTCCTCGATTGCCACTTGAAAAGGTTCTTCAGCCAAGCTTCTGAACAATCTCACCAACCTCAACGAAAAGAAAAGTGGCTAAGATATAAGACAAAAAGAGCAAAACAAACCACTGCCATATAATTTTGGATATCGGGCGAAGTTTGAATTCTCAGCTTCCCACTTCCCTCCTGGGTATGTAGTGGCAAAACGGGACGAGTCAATTTTAAATCTGCAAAGCACTTTTGGTTAAGAGATGCTGAGGGTTGGAATTGATAGTTTTGTTAAGTATTCCCCAACTTTTAACCCTTTATATGCCGTATATGATAATCGGCCCGGAGGCTTGTTTTCCACACGTGCAGATGGACACAAAAACAATATGCACCAACTGATGGAGGGGCTGCTTTGTGCAAGACAATACGTGTGGGTATTTTTGCAAGTATACCCCATTTTTGTTCCTGTTTAGATCTTTGACAACGTTTGTCACACATGTAAGCATATAGATAGAGCTTTCACCGGAAACAGTTAAATAATCTTGACATCCGCAGTTTACCTATCCCATGATAAAAACGACATGACACAGTGAGACTATATTTTGTGACACATAAAGAGTTAATCCGCAAATCAATTCACAAATAGCCATTCGTGGGGCTGGGCATGCACGCTGTCATGGTATGTAACTTTGGAGCATGTGGTTTGTGAATGTGCGAATGCACCCCGGGCCATTGAAACGGCGCCAAAAATGATACCGTTCGTGTACCCATTGACTCACCGTACAGTGGACTAAAAACAGTGGGCGTTCTGCCCTTCCTTATAAAAATACCTCTAGGAGCATTGACCTTATGAACCCAGACAATTAAACTATGGTTACAATTAATACAAGGTTCATGGATGTATTCAACAATAATACCATCATAAAAAAGCTTGCCTCCACAGGCTTAATGTTGGTAAAAATCAAATCTTCGATACGTGATACGAGTTAACTGTCCTACATCAGGGACTTTGTATTTAGCTGGTTTTATTTTGCACGAAATATATGCATTATTTTGTCAGATATTAAAGTTGAGTAATTCGTCGCTGTTTTCACGAAGTGACGGTAGTGAAAAAAAATTGCATTCACTTTGCGTTACGATTTTCCTCACTACCGTCACTTCGTGAAAACAAGGACGAATTATGTGAATATCATTATGTAACATCTGTGAGCAGCGAAGACAAAAATATATAAGAGTAAATTCTGAATAAACACATTCTGACTAAAAATGACCTTCTCCGACCTCTCAAATTGTCTCCTTTTGGGGGGATAACACAAATTCCAATTTAATGAAAGAAACCGCACCACTTTAACCCCATTTTCATAGTTCTTTTATGATAATAATATTCCGATTTTATATAGCGTTTAATACATTCAACACCTGGTGCCTCGACAGCGGTTATTTTGCTACCATCCCATTTAAATCCATATTTTGTAAATTCCATTTGCATATTTTCCTTTTATGTTTTTTTCTCTCATATTTCTAAATTTCTATATATTTCTATATGTGTATGTAATGTTTGAATTGTACTTTATTAAAATAATAAAATAAATGAAATGAACGATTAAAAAAATAATCATTGAGTGTTACTTCAACAATTCATGTACCAAATATTATACACACATGATTTTATAATTGAGCTCATAGTTATATTTCCTCTTAAATTATCTTGCATTACGACTTCAATAAGGGGTGGGTTGGAACATCTCCGCATTGTAATACTGCTCTTCCTGAGTGCCCTGCGATTAGTACTCCTGAGTTTGAGTGGCAAATGTGAATTAACGTCTTGCCAAAGGGCGTTGGTGCCGGACTGGGATACAAAGAAGACGAAAAAGTTGATGCATGGCTGATCGTCAACGAAATGGAGTGAAGTCTTTTGTCAACTCTGTTTCTTGCTACGGCAGGCAGCCAGTGAAAGTGAACTTGTTTAATCAAATTATGGAAATGCAAGCATTACTTTAAACAAATATAAATTGTTTTTAATCATTAATGTGTTAATTATGCATCATATGAGTTGCATCAAATGAAAGAGGAGGATCTAAGCTTTACAAATATGTGTCATTTATTAATTACAATTGTGATTGATTAAGTTATGATAACACATCGATAATTTTCGGTTTTGTTTTTTTCTGGGACGCACTGTATACGTATAATTATATCTATTGTGGTGCCCTTATTTATTTATTTATTTATTTATTCGTGATTTATTTCAACAGGATAGTTCCATTCAGTTCCACTGGAACCCAGTGGATCTGCTTTTCAAGAAACCCTGTATAATACAATGACAGTATACAAACATACTTATAATAATACAACAATTAGACATTGTACATACATGTGAAATATCAAATTAAACATATATCTTTTAAAAATAAGACTATAACTTTTCTTCCTGAGGGCACAGCAATTATTTTTGCCCTCAGCGTATGTAACGTACTAATTTATACCTGGGTGGAGAGTGGAAAAATGCGTATTAATGTCTTGCCATAGTTCGTCAATTTAAGGTTTAGATTCGAACCCTCAACCCTTGGATGTAGAGTCTATTGAATTAATCACTGCACCACTACACCTGCACATATTGTGAACAATATCACTCTCCTGCGTTTATGATGCTATGCATTAGGCGGATTTTTTTTTCTTCTTCATGAATTAATGACCATGATTCCTCAATTAATTATAGCTACCATAATGGACAATATGCCTTGTCTTTACAAACACATGCCATGAAAACATGTTTGGCAGACACATCAAACATAACAGAAGAAGAGTGCGGGAAAGAGTTCGTTGACATTTCCAATAACATTAATTTACTATCTCTCGATCTAAAGTCGGCCGGGAGACACAATAGATTTACCAACTCGAAATTGTGATAGTATGAGATTAAATGAGTAGTGCATCCATTTATTTAGATATTAGATCGCATTTTTAGTAGCATGCACACATTCAGCGTGCGATTTATATACATTTTCAGAGGGCGTTCTGATTTGAAACAAGAATTGTCATTTGATTATGACCGGACGGCTAATTGTACCGATGGAGTGGCAATATCATTTTGTTGATGCAATTGTTTCAGTTTATGATTTCGATGACCACATTCATATTTTCTTAAACATCAAAAGTGCTTTGCTCCCATTTCATATGAACAGTTCTACACTACCGAAAGTTATTTCATCATAATTCCATGATTGAATTGATTATCAATTACGAACCAATATAATGGTTTATGTCTTTCAAATGTTCAATTATGTTTCAGTCATCTGACAAAACGATTCATGGAATATAATTACACTTATCTCGAGGAGTTTGTTGGCACCAACTTTTGACTTTCGAGTAAATTGAATTTGATTAACTATAGATTCGTTGCATTGTAATTGAATGTAATAAATCATCGAAGGGCGGAACGTGTAATTAGATTATTTCATATGAAATATTCTCACGCAATTACTGTGACAAAAACATTTAATGAATAGTATTATACGCTATCAAAATTGAAAAAGAAAATGCTATACAGAAAACACAACTCACAGTAACCCTTTGGGGACTTGAAGTGAATAGAAACGACTATGACAGGCGGCTCGACAGTTTTTCAACATTTTATATCGCGCAGGAATCTATTCCCTCGCAAATAGTCATAGATAAGCCAAATTCAAATAACCTTCTGCAAATAAATCATTTCATTTATGTTAAACACCATCGCAAGTACAGACAAAATGGGGGAAAGTGCGATTGTAAATGTCTTTGTATACCATGGTTGTCAATTTGCTTCATGATAAAATGTCGCGGTTGCACATTATTTGCAGACCACATAGGTTTTCCTTATTTTCTCGAAATCTTTGTTTTCTATATCCATTTGGCTTATAAGATGATTCTTACCTTTCAATTTATTATATAATTCAGGAGCGGCGCTGTACCTGGGAGGGAGTACATGAATGGTCCCCCCCACCCCCTCCCAATGGTATTGAGAAGGGGTTGTTGGTGTCATTTTCTGCACCGTTCGTACTAGGCGAATACAACGTGAGAGAAACAAAGCCTTCCAGTTAAAGTTGAAGTTGGAGGCTGTTCACCTTGCCTCTATGTTGCCATTGGCTGTGGTTTTGAGCTCCTCTTACCCTATCCTTTGGCTAGGCCACTGTCCACACTAAAACAAAACAAATATATATTTTGCCATGTCCAGTTCTTATTACCAAATCTATAGATTGTTTTGCCGAATCCATCCTTTTTTTAAATAAAATCCATAGATTTTGGGATACTTTGTCAACATTGTAAACTACCAAGTGTTCTGACTCCGCCCTTGGTGATAAAAAACGTGTTTATTTCAGACTGAAATTATAGAGAGAGGAATGTCTGCAACATTTAAACCTTGCACGGATATTGAACTGTTAAGATCAGTGTATGCGACCGCGATTGGAGCATAATAGCCATCGCCGTAGGTGGGGTAATTGTAGTTTGCTGGGAGTTATTCATGGTAACGTTCATTCTCTTGCTATCAATTTGTTATATTTCTATTGAAAAAATATATCATAATACGACCAGAGTATATAACTGAAGGGAAAGCTAAATAAAATAGGTATGGACAGATGTCATATCATATTTTAAATTCACATTGTATGCGTGACAAAACTTGATTGTGGCAGTCCATTGTCCATGCCTTTATTCTACCGAAGCCGGTAGAGAGGTAAAAGGGGTGTAGCATGGCAAATAGTGGTTAACGCCATCTACGACTTCTTTTGGACAACTGCACAAAAACGAATGGACTTGATAATGGTCTGCGCGCGCTAGCGTTCGCGAAACAGACCGAAGTTCTCCTCACGCTTCCTCACGCTCTCCCCTCCCCCCCCTATGATATCGGCCGTCGAATGTCCGATGAACACGATAATGTGCATGTTTGTAGATATTTACGTAATGAACAAGATGGTATTATTAGTTTTGTCCTTAAGCACATTTTTGTCGTTATAGCCTAATTTATTATGCAAAATACAAATATTATGCATTTTACAGAAAACTCTACATATTTGTTTGTAAACTGTGAAGAATCTTGAAAATGTATTGAATAAATGTTTCCTTCATCTCAAATTCAAGAGTTTCATTATTTTTATGAAATTTGAAAATGCACAGGTTAATTTATGTAAATTATGAATACGCAAATTACGCATTCATGAATATCAAATCTGGGAATATACAGGGAACTAGAATCATTACAAAAATTGCCAGACTCCACTTTTTGAATGTTGAAACTCATTATGCATATGAAACTTCTTTTCTAACACAAAATAGTTATTTGATGTAATTATTAATGATAATTTCGTCTACGGCTAATTGTCAACGAAACGTAGTTAAGTCCTTTGTTAATTCCGTTTGTTGCTACGGAAGGGCAGCCAGTGAAACGAATTCGTTTAATAAAATTATGGAAATACAAGCACTACTTTAAACAAACATAACTTTGTTATTCCTAGCTCATTTTTCCTGATTGAGGTGTCATATGAACAGGCAGAAACTCAACTTTCTGGAAATCTGATTTTCTCTTGAAATTCAGATACCGTCCGCCAAATGACATTTTGGTTTCCTCTCTTCAAATTCATTTTAATCACTCATGCGTGAAATATGCCATCATATGGGTTGCATTAAATGAAAGGGGGAGGGGGGGGGATCTTAGCTTTCTGGGACGCACTGTATATTGGAGTGCGAATGCGCCGAACAAAAAAAGATAAACATTTGTGTATAAATTCTCGTCTTTTCATTTCAATGTAAAAACAAAATATTCATTTGTGTGAACAATAATGTTATGATCAAATTATGCTTAGATTATTAGATTGCGTACAAAATTTGTGATAATCTGTTTTTTTTCTCCCACATCCCTTTTAAGTAGGTTTTTTGTTTGTGTGTACATGTTTAGCGCATTTGCTAACTTCCTTTTCATACCGATATATGAACCTTTAGATGTTTGCACAATACATGTACGTGTATATGTCAATCAATAACAACCCAATATTTATCGATTGAACAAGTCTATTATTAAATCAATCACACTTTAAACTGTTTGTGGTTTTCTTTTAAAATGTATGTCATTCTGATATAAGAGGCTAGTGTTTAGTTTATCAGTACTTCACTGGTTTCTCTTCTAAATCATATAGTAGACATTGATTAAAATAGACATTGATGTCAAATGAAAGCTCATGAAAGTAAAACGTGTCATATTATTTCCCTAAAAAATACATTAGTGACCACAATCAGACATTAACAATTAAATCTCGGTACTCCCCCCCCCCCCCCCCCCCCCCAACAAACGAAACCGAAATCATATAAACTGGGCGCTTCAATGATACGTACATGTAGGCGACTGAAGCAGTGCCACTTCCGGATTATCACAACGCCCAGTATTAACACACGCTAGACGATAGATAGCAGCCATATTATCATCAATTATAATGATTTAATATCCATGAAATGAGTGAAATTAGGCAAGATAGTAACATGGATCTGCAGTGTACATCGTCTAAATCCAGTAACCACGGTATAGATGCTATGAAGGATGACCAACAATAGCGATTGCAATATTCCTTACATATTTTGTTAATTTTCATTGATTTCATTAATATATATTATATATATATATTCATGGATATTTTCTTTCGTCAGTTTAATGTTTAATGCAGTGGTTAAGAGCTTTTGTTTATGTTTTGATGACATACTACAATCGCCTACGTCATTATCTTTGGGGGCGTTTTATTGGTTTTATTTGGCCGAGAAAATGAATGATGAAAAATAAGTTTTGTTGTTGTTGTTCTTAGTTAATTAAGTATCTAAACAAAAATCTGAAATATTTATTTCCAAATTCCTGAGGTCAAAAGCTTTCCGTTGATATATGTTTATATATTTATATCATGGCTGCTTTAATACCATGTCATCAATTGAATGCGTGAAGTAGATTACTCATGTGAGTTTGTTACACTTTTATATCCTAGTGAACTCACTCTTTATTCTTAGTGGACCATTTTAAAGGGTATTCATTCTTAATCAATTTATTGTGAAGCATAATATTGAAACATTAACGTGGGCGGCGTACTACACAATGACCGTGATTCAGACGATGTGTACGTATATGTATTTTGAATGATTTTATTTAAACATACACCTGTATTGTGGGCCCCATGGGAGACCGATGTTGAATGGGCTACCCTGTACGAATAAATAAATAATAATTAAAACAAAATACGCAATCAATTATCCATCCGCGAAACCGTGGGTGACAATGTCATGTGTGATGAACTAATTTGCATAATCGGACAAGTCCGCAATCTACATGAAATATAAACTAGTCCACATTTTCACAATGAATGCGAATGAATTCTTACAATACGTGAGTTTGCTTACGTCATGTTTATCAATAGGCATTAACATTTCTATAGGATAATCAAACGAACTGGTTGTTGGCCATTTGCGCATGTGTCCTGTAACCTCTTATTTTGTGAGATACAGAAGACTGCGTTAAGAATCTCACTTCAATCAAGTTGTATCTTCTCTCTGAACAGGATGGGGGTGATTACTATAAAATGTGTGCACCTATTACTTATAGTTATAGCGGTCTTGTGCGTATACACGGTGATTGGAGGGAGAACCACGGGTAAGTATTGTTTGAATATACAGTTTAAAAACCTCCAGAGCTACCAACAAAATGTGCAAATTCTACGGATAAGTACTAATCAGGGAATATCATTATCATCGGATGAATGAAAATGATAATGAAATAGGAGTAGCCTTATCTTGTTGTTTTTATTTTTACCCTTTAATATATGCGGGTGTCAAATATAGTGTACGTTGATCGAACTTCTTCCCTTCAAGGAAAAGATACATTATAAGACCAATTACACTTCTTTCAGAAAGTTTGTACAGGAATATTTATCGTACCTTATTCTATTTCAGTTTACAAATATGAAATCAGGTCGTACATCACCTTTTTTTTCTTCTAAATTTAGTTTGCTAAAAAAAAAAAAAAAAAAAAAAAAAAAAAAAAATATTAGGCGGTTATGTTAACATCACCTTTTGTCAATGGTAATGATATCCAATGTTCTTGAGGTCGGCAAATAGGACGGGCACACTTTCAAATGAAATAAATAACTGAACTTCGAAAGTGAAGATTTACATTTCATACTTCGATGTAAGGTTTGAGCTAAGTTACCAGCATAAATAAGTCAAGTTTTAGAGCCGAGAGCAATGGAAATAATAGACATATTTTTTCAGTCAATATTTTGAGTATGATTTGCAAAATATGTATTCTTCCATCAATGAGAATACGATCCCTTAGACTTTAACACAAAATAAGGCAGTGGTTAGCAAGGATAGTTGATACACAGACAAGCACAAGCTTAGTAGAGATCAGGTGGTTCAAACACTTGCCCGGGAACGCAAAGGTCGATATACTTTACTTCATAATCAACACATCTATAAAGTAAAGATTCTCTCGACCCTGGTTTTAAATGGGCACTTGGTAGCTTTCGCTTTCAATTGTAGCCTGTGCAATTGCTAGTTATATGATTGCGACCATTGTATCAACACTCCATTGTATCAACATTCTATCAACACTGAAATGTGTGAAGATGAAACAAAGGCCTAGAAAACCCCCTCGCTAGTTATTTGCCAGTTCCATGAATACAATAATATCTATTACAATGCTTAGTTTCCGAAACTTGAGTCATCTATCTTAACTTTAAGCAAAAATAATCATGATTTATTCGATTTCGTCTATTTCCTTGTCGGGTAATTATCGCTAATACGTCTTTGCCTATATAATTGTTTTATAATATTGTTTATTCATACGCTCTTTCTAAAGAAGGTGACCTAATCTGGCTGCGATACGCTGTATCTCTAGAAATTACAATAGAAAACAATCGTTAGTCAACGTTTTCGACTTTCTTCTACCTAGATGTACGTCTCGTCAATGGCTCAACAAGTGCTGAAGGCAGGGTAGAAGTACTGTACGGTGGATCCTGGAGAACTGTATGTGATTCGATCTGGGATTTGAGACACGCCAGGGTAGTTTGCAGAATCCTGGGGTTTGATGGAGCCGTCGAAGCACCACGATCTGCTAGGTTTGGTCGAGGCTCTGGTCGTATTATTCTAATCGGTGTTAACTGTCATGGAACAGAAGCCAACCTAACAGACTGTGCTCGTCTAAAAGATGACGAACATAATAGCTGTAGCCATGCTGAAGATGCAGGTGCTGTATGTTATTCAGGGGGTATGTTTCACCTTCGTAGGAATGTTACTCCAAGGGTTCAACAGTAAATTGAATGCAACTTAATAAGAACAAATTATATTATCGTGCATTGATTTTTCTTATGCTTCTTGAATGACTACTTACAATTTTAGTCAAGCTAATTGAAGAGCATATTTGTAAAATGCCTGAAAAAACATAATAGAACAGCTGTCCGACTATGAAGTTCTTTGAGTGCCTATTGGAAGAGCACGAATATCGGAACAGTTATTTTCTTTTCTCGTCTCATTGACGGTTTGCAGGGTAAGCAGTTACAACCAAAGCAGAATTTGTTTAATATTAGTATTATGTTTCTTTAGTTCTTCACATTTTACACCCTGAACACAAAGTTAATCATTAGGTAGTTCGGATAAGACAAGTAAATGCGATCAATAGCAATTTATTTTGTAATTGCCCTTATGCATTCTCATTAAACGTTTGCAGGAACTTGTGATATCATTTCTAAGAACAAATAATTAAATTCTTATTCTCTTGTAGCCCATCCAAGTCCATTTGAAGTTCGTCTGATCGGTGGAGCGAACGAAGCTGAAGGAAGAGTAGAAGTTATGCATGACGGATCTTGGGGCACTGTATGTGGTATAAACTGGGATCTTAGAGACGCGAGAGTGGTTTGTATAATGCTTGGGTTTGGCGGAGCTGTCGAAGCACCAAGATCCAGGTTTGGCCAAGGCCCTGGTCCTATCCTTCTGATCTTTGTTAGCTGTGATGGGACAGAGGAAAACCTAGCAGACTGTGCTCATTATGGAGTTGGAGACTATAGTCAATTTTGCCATGCTAAAGATGCAGGCGCCGTATGTTATTCAGGGGGTATGTTTCGACTTTAACTTTAAAGTTTAACTTAGATACAACATAATATGAAACAAAGTCCATTATCGTCCATTGATTTATCCCACGTATCGTAAATGACTTCTAACAATGTAGAATCTTAATTTCGGTCAAGCTATTTGAAGAGCATAATATGTAAAAAGCCCATAAAAACCTAGTAGTACAGTTGCCCGACAATAGATATCTTTGAGTGCTTATTGGATGTGCACGAAATCGGAACAGTTATTTTTCGTCTTATTGACGGTTTGCAGGGTAAACAATTCCAAAGAAAGCAGAATCATTTCCCCATGTTTATTACCTGTCCCTATTAAATTCTTTACACTTTAAATTCAAACCCAAAATTAGGATTTTCTACTCATCGTCTATTGCCCACCCTTAACATGAGGTTAATCATTATGAAGTTCGGATAAGACATGTAAATGTGATCAATAACGTTTGTTAAAACTTGTGATATCATTTCTAAGAAGAATTGATTACGTTCTTATTCTCTTGAAGCCCATCCAAATCCATTTCAAGTTCGCCTTGTCGGTGGGTTTAAGGCCTCTGAAGGCAGGGTAGAGGTACTATACGATGGATCTTGGGGGACTGTATGTGGGCGGAACTGGGATCTGAGAGAAGCAAGGGTGGTTTGCAGGATGCTCGGGTTTGACGGAGCCTTAGACTCACCGCAATCTGATAGGTTTGGTCGAGGCTCTGGTCGTAATCGTCTGATCGGTGTTAGTTGTGATGGAACAGAAGACAACCTAGCAGACTGTGCTCATACAAGGATCGGACGTTACTCATGTAGTCTGCATACACGGGCGGCAGGAGCCATTTGCTATTCAGGAAGTACGTCTCCTTCGCATTTTAACCTAGTTGTAAAGTTTTCCGACAATGATGATCACGAACATCTCAGTTGCCCCCGGATGCTCCTCCCTCTCCCTAAGGTTATATAACAAAATGCATCATGTTGTGGTCTACTCGTAATTAAGCTGGGATATTTGTGGGCATACCCCAATTTAAAAAAAGGGAATATAAAATATGTACAAGAACTAAAACACATCTCAAACGATTTATTTTTGTTGTTAATAGTGCTTATGAATTAAATACAATAAAGGGTAAAACTTTGTTGATATTTGAGACACAAAAGAAAACGATGAGCGTTGTTTTCTTTAATTTCTCAATTCTTTATTTCCTCTCAGAATCTACGAGTACTATTAAATTCGACACTACTGATCCTTCATTGCCAAGCACCACCGTGGAAGGGCTATCAAAGGATCTTGGTAATGCAACTCTGTATTCACACACACTTAGACCTCAGTTCGGATGAACCTGGAAATCTACAATCGAATGAAGCCCCACTCCATCTTTTCCTATTGCTCGGAATCAGTATTCCCGTTTCGAGCATTATTCTTATCGCAGCATTCGTATATTGCCTACGTCGAACCTGGAAGAGAAGAGCTAAAGTGATTCTTGAAACTACTGTATACATGGACTTGATGAATGCTAGATCTGTAGACATTCAGAACTTAGGCTCAATCTATCAGGATCTTAATTCCCCACCTAAACTACCAGAACGCTCGTCAGCCGTTGTATCATCTAGGGACAATAAATTGCAGGTTGCCTTGACAGTAAGTCAAAACACAACAGGTGAGCAGGTGTACATCATAGGCGACAACGAACAAAATGCAAATTATGAATACATGAACGTGAATACTATTAATCAAACGCCTCCAACTGACACACGCGCAGATATTGACGGTTGTCTTCTTCCAACTTCTTCAACTTTAAAGTCTGAATCTTACTCGACGTTAGTAACGACAGCTAGCAATGTAACAGAGAATGACGTCAGAACGACAGGAATAACACACACCAATATACAAGATATAGACCATCAGTACATGGACATGAATATTGCTTATCAAAGGTCTGCATCCGGTTCAAACTTTGATATTGACGGTTATCTGCTTCCTGGTGTCACATCAGCAGACGCCGACCAAAAGGTTGATAGCTATCTTCTCCCAAGCGTTACGCCCTCCAAAAGCGAAGTAATCCCGATTTTCAGAGCAATGTCAACTGGTTTACCAGATAGTGGCAATGAAGGAAGTGTGAAAGGAACGCTACGATTCAGCAGACCAGATGTGATTCATGAATACATGGACATCAAGTCCATTTACCAAGAGTCCTCCAGGACATACAGACATAGACCTTAATGGGTATCTTCTCTCTGGCGTTATAGCTTCAGGAAACGAGCTTTCTCTGAATTGTAACTGGTGTCCAACGGTGTTACAAGAAAGCAAGTGTAACCAAAGGACTGAAACATACTGAAGCAAGTAACACTCAGAGGTACATGGGCATCAATTAAGATAGAGAGGCCGGCATAGGCACGGATCCACCTGTAACCCAAGGATCAAAGAATTTACAATGAGCCTTCTGCAGAAAAGGACATGGATCCTGATTCAACAATCTTTACATCCCAGGCTAGAGTTCTGACGATTGCTCAAATGGCAGTAACTGCCGTCTCACTTGGGGATGACACAGTAAAAGTGGCGATGTCATAGTAAGACGGGCATTACGCTATCAATTTTGAATACACCAAAAACATAATGGATACCAAACATTACAAACCTATTTATTATTTTGTTCAAACCCGAGCACTGGACAGATGTTGATAGATGAGAGGAAATTTATATGGGCGCGGTTCATTAGTAGGTCTACATAGAAAAAAAGGAATTTAGAATAATGCTAACTAAGGAAAGACCATGATGGATATATCTTGAATAAAAAAATATCTCATAGGAAACTATAATGGCAGTGATGCACTAAATATGATGCACTCACAGTATCCATTATCCATAACGATGTAAATGTGCCTGTAAATATTGTTAGAAATTACGTTAATCCAACTTTATCACACTCATCAGTTTATTGAAACTTTATAGTAATAATGCCTATATTTTAATTATTGAATTGAATAATTTGATCATTTCGAGACGGCACTGAAACTGAGCGATGGAAAGTTATCACTAACTGCTCTGTGATGTCATGTAAATGGTGTGGCCAACTTCGACACGCAATATACCAGGATATGTATTATTTAACAAAACGACTTGCAAAAATAGCTTTCTATGTCTTAAGAATCTCATATTTCTGAATAAAAATTAAAAAAAATACATACATAGTGTTTGAGATGCTCAGCAAGATTATTGAGTAAATAATTGTTTTGTTTTCGGTTTTATACTCATTCCCCTCAATTCAAATCTAATAGGTATATCCATGTATTGATTATATAGAAATAACTTGTGTTGGTGTGTCCATGCGTGCGTGTGTGCGTGTTTGTTTGAGAGAGATAGGGGAAGGGAGAGAGAGAGGTGGGGGAGGAGGGATGAAGAAAGAGGGATGTGTATGCATGTGTGTGCAAGAGCGTATCTATGAATTTGTTAAGGGGAGGTGTTTTGTTTTTGCCTAATTCGTAAGAAAATATTTAGCGGCGAATCAGCACGCCGGTAAATAAGCGCTGGGGGGGGGGGGGAAGGCTATTTTGTATGGCTCAACGGTGGTGTTTGAACGCCCTAAAACCGCTAAAAATACGCCCTTATGTGTGAGAGAGGTAGGAGAGGAAAGGAAGAGAGAGAGACGTGAAGTTGTTTGTGTCTGTGTGTGTGTGTGTGTGTGTGTGTGTGTGAGAGAGAGAGAAAAGAGATAGATAGAGAGAGATTGAGAAGAAAGATGAAGACAATGGCAAAACAAGTTTAGGGTGTGGGTTCGAATCCCAGCCCGTCACTCACGTCCTTTAACAAGACATTATTCCAAATTTGCCACTCAACTGGTACCTGGCAATTGATGGGGTAATAATAAATGCAGGGCCGACAGGAAGAACTGCTCTGATGCTAATAAGGCTTCTCTAGTAAAGCAA
This sequence comes from Strongylocentrotus droebachiensis, assembly GCA_035222895.1. Taxonomy (NCBI): domain Eukaryota; kingdom Metazoa; phylum Echinodermata; class Echinoidea; order Camarodonta; family Strongylocentrotidae; genus Strongylocentrotus; species Strongylocentrotus droebachiensis. The sequence goes on along the minus strand of JAVYIG010003391.1, from coordinate 152,637 downwards.
CATTATCATTATATCATGATTATGAACCCGTTACATGCTGCCGTGAATAATATATTTATTAACCATTTCAAAAATAATTTTGACTCTCTAGAAAACAATGAATGGTTAAAGTGGTTCAAGCATAAACTGCAGCAAAGGCGATATGATATCAAATATTAGTTTGGATTAGATTTTAATGAACTACCCCCAGACAACTACCCCCTAGGAAAGTTATCCGGGGAGGTGGGGGGGGGGGGGGTGAGTTGTCCTAGAGGATGATTTTCACGGGGGGGGGGGTAGTTGTCCGAGGGGGTAGTTGACCTAGGGGATAGCTGTCCTAGTAGGTAGTTTTACTGGGGGTAGTTGTCCGGGAGGTAGTTGTCCCAGGGAGTAGTCATCCTAGAGGGTGGTTGGCCAAAGGGGTAGTTGTCATAGGGGGTAGTCGCCCTAGGGGGTAGTTGACTGGGGGTGGTTATCCAGGGTGGATGTTCAGGGGTAGATGTCCTACAACCCGTCTCAACGTCTTAAGGCCCTTTTACACTTTCACGGATCGCATCACGGATCATCCCGGATCTTAATCCGGGGTGTTCCGGCGTGCGACACCACGATTTCTTCTCGATGCCGGTGTGGATACGTTCCGAACTTGGTGTATACACGGGCAAGTACGGTGTCTCCACGGACAGACAAGGTAGCAACGCGGACCACGCCGGAAACGCATACGGAGCTAACACGGATTTCAAGGAAGAGCACGGAGGCTACTGGGTACTTTTACGGTCCTTACACGGAGGTGTACGTTGTCTATTGGGATATCTCCGGAATGTTGACGGGTGACTTGAGCTTGTAGGCGCTCATTAATATACGGAATTTCAAACCCGGATGAAACCGGTGTTAATACGGACCTCCCGGTGTCTACACGGACTGTCCCGGATGTATTCGGCGGCTACACGGAGGTACACGGTGCCTACAGGGAAGAGGACGGATTGTTTCATCCGTGAACTCCGGGATGAAAAATTAAGCAAGCTTAATTTTTTACCCGGATATGCCGGTACGCCAAGGATCACGCCGGATGCCTCTCCGGTGTATACACGGTAATGCCGGAGATAACACGGATGATCCCGGAGCGACGATCCGGGATGATCCGTGATGCGATCCGTGAAAGTGTAAAAGGGCCTTTAAGGCCCGGTCACACAGGAAGGACGCATGGGGAACGCACGGCCAGCGCATGGAAAATTTGCAATTTTGGCCAGTGCGTTGTCGTGCGCCCAACTTTTGTCGAAGATACAGATAGCTGACACCAAATGTATAGCGTGTTGCTAGCGCGCTGGACGCATACAGGGCGCACACAGGGCGCACACAGGGCGCACACAGAGCGCACATGATAACAACTTCCACGAATGCACAGCGTGTTGCTAGCGCGCTGGACGAATGGTCCACGCATGCACCGCGTTCTACGACGCACGGCCAGCGCATTGGAAATCGGAAAAGGCCGTGTGCCTAACTTTTGTCATAATTTTGGAAAAGCTACCGAGCTGACACAAAATGCACAGCGTGTAGCTAGCGCGCTGTGCGTATACAGGGCGTGTGCTCCGCGCATGTCTGGCGCTGGTCTAGCGCGCTCCACGCATGTCTGGCGCTGGTCTAGCGCGCTCAGGCGCATGTCTGGCGTGCCTTTGGCGTGTATATTCATGCGTCGAGCTCGGCGCACGTTTTTGAGCATGCTCAAAAAATCCCGACGCACACAGCGAATGACGACGCATGCATAGCGCTGGTCCAGCGTTGGTCCAGCGCGCTCGACGAACGAGTAACGAATGATGACGCACGCCTAGCGAACGACAACGCACTGGCCCAAATTGCAAATTTCCAATGCGCTGGCCGTGCGTTCCCCATGCGTCCTCCCTGTGTGACCGGGCCTTTAGCAACAGGGAAAACGATAATATCACACAGTGTATAGACGATAAATCTCAAAACTTCCCAACGATTAAATGAGGAATTACATCCTGCGCCCTCGCCCGGTGTGTGTTCGTGTGTGTGTGTGTGTGTGTAATCGGGTTTTTGCAGACGTGTATCAATCAGATATGATTAATTACGTCTGGGGACCGACTTTTAACGTCACCATCCGAAAGACGTGACTCAGTTTCAAACCTGAATCAGTTTGTAACTTCCATTGTTATCTGGATTACAGGCAATTGTATACATTAATTTCATTTTAAATGTGAGAACACTAAATCATCATAACACGTATCGTCGGTGGGTTGACAAAACCTCGTATCTCAATTTTTTGAGATTTTGATTTGTTTGCATAATCTTGTACCTAATGGCCTACGACACCATCTGATAAATCCATGGAACGCCTCCTATCTCGGTGTTTTACAAATTCCACCAAACACCCTTAAACTAAACCTCGTAACTTTAACCCCCTTTGAAGCTGCACTGACAAAACCTCGTAACATAAGATACGTAATTCATTTTCCTCGAAACTTACACACGGCCTAACAGTATCGAAGTTAGTGTATTTAAATCCTCGTATTTATTCAACCAAAACTTTGTAACTCATTCAGAGTTTAAAGTAAGAACTCGTATCTCAAATCAAATAAAAACTAAAAGTTCGTATCTCAATGTAGATAAAAGCAAAAACCTCGTAACTCACTTTAAAATATAAAAACAATTATTTTACTGTATTTCAACAATGACATTAAAAATTGTATAAACATTCCAGTTTTAAAAAGAAAGGACGGTGTCACAGCACTAAATTTGTTGAGACAGGAAAGTTTTTTTAGCTCTCCTGAAAATTCATGATTTTTGAGATACGAGGTTTTGTCACCCACCGACGGTATATTTGGGACCCCTTTCCACACTTACACTAGCTTTATGCAATCTCATATCGTTCAACTCCGGAGAAGAAAAATGTTATGTATCATAAATTTTAGTCGATCCTAACTTAGAGCTACGATCTACGTAGAGGCACGAACATTTCTTAGGTCTAATGCTACGTTTATTACACTATGTTCCCGGCGGCCACGGCAGTCACGTTTCAGGTCACAGTTGACAAAACGGGATGGACGTGAGACAACGCGACCTGTTTGCCGTCGATGCCGGGCAAGATTTTTATATTGCCAACAAATTTGCCACAGCAGTCATGGTGTGGATTAGAAACCTTGTAGGCCGTAGTAAAACGGGGTGAACGCAAAGAAACGTGACAGTACGTAATAGGCCGTAACAAGATTTGAGGCGGCCCGCAGTGGGACGGGAAGCCTGTGTACTCCCCGTTATTTCACGGTCCTTTCAAGTTTTGTCACGTTGGGTGCGCGTTTAATCATAGTTGCTTCACGGTTGTCTTCAAACTCCTGGGCAAGGGCTCTCCACTCATCGGGCGTCACAGGAACGGCAAACATTTTGTCTTTGTAGGCTTCCTCGATGGCCTTGCACACTTCTGGCACCATATGGCAGATGACTGCTTTACTGCACCGGGTCGCATAGGAGAGTGACGAGTAATATTGTCCCCGGTGGCCAGATGTCTCAGAGTCACTGACATTAGTGCTTTAGTCCTGGTGATAGGGCAGAGCGGAACTTTGTGTATTGTCTCTCGATTGCTGGTGTTACGTTTCCAGGATATCATCGAAGAGCTCTGGAAGCATCCTCCGATAGTTCTGGATGGCGTTGACATCTTCGATGCGGAGCTCTCTGTGAGAAATGTGGAGTAGTGACCCAGCTGCTGCCTTCTGTCTTCCGATAGCCATTTGCGCACCCACATGGATCTTGGCATTCTCATCCGCCTTCTTCGCCTTCTTACTGCCTGCTGAAGTCTGGTCTTCCCTCTCTGCAACTGATACTGGCCTTCTTCTTGCTGACGCAAAGACTCAAGTTTTTGCGTCAGCAAGAAGAAGGCACCCAGCAAACATGCAAACACAAAATCTTCTTCATCTTGGGCATTCATGTTGTTGTCTCGTCGAAATGTCAGGATACAATGCTTGCTATTGCTTGGGAGGCCTTTTTTTATACCGTGGGGACAACTGTGCTCCAAAACTGCCGGGCGTCCACGTTTCATTCGTAGAATGCCTTGACAGAACGTGTACAACTCGTCAGACCGTGATCACAACGTGATAAACGTGAATGACCCCATCAGAACGTGTCGGGCCGGGAGAGAACGTACTGGCATCCGTAGTGCGCCTTTGAGCCTTCGGGACTCAGCAGCCCCTTTCCCCGCACGGCCCGTCACAGATACCGTGTTAGACCGTGAGAAAACTTGTCAAGACCTACTAACAAAACTTGAATACATAGAAGAAAATGGCCAAAAACCCATAGCCAACAACGTTTCGGGCAAACGGGCTGCCTCGGCCGCCGGGAACAAAGTGTGAACGGTTGGTTCTCGGTGTTCACCGTGCAGTTGGCAGAATAATAGAACAAAATATTTTTTAGTATTTCAATCAATTATAAATGTCATCTTATTTTGATGAAAATAAAACATAGTACATGCAATTACTAAACAGATATATTGTTATCCTCTTGATTAAATATTATGTAAAGTAATTACAAATTGATCTCTAAATCAAAATATGTTTTATCTTGGTTCTCGCCTATAATCACTGAAAACAAATGTTTTAATCATTTACTTCAATTACATATTTAAATCTAAACATCAAATCAGCTGTCGGAATCTCATCAAACAGTAACTTAAATCCAGCAATCATAGCATCATACTCGTATCAGACATTAATCGGTAAGTATTTATAATACGCTGGAACAATGCCGTTAAACAATCTGCCAAATTGTCCATCAAAATCAGAATATAAATCCATTAATAATGTAAACGTGATTCACATATATTATTTAAACACCTTGTAAAATGTATACTTGTACAACACTCTGTAATATTAGACTCGGTAAAGTTTCACAAAGTCTGTTTAATACAAAACCTCTAACAGAATATCATCAAAATATACCCAAGGTCTTTGCTTGGCTGAACGAAGGCGGGGCTATAGTCTAGGCTGGATGAAGGTGGTGCGGGGCTGGACGCAGGCGCGGATCCAGTGGGGGGCCGAGCGGGCCTTGGCCCCCCCCCCCCCCCCCCCCCGCAAAAAAAAAAAAAAAAAAAAAAGAGAGAAGAAAGGAAAAGAAGGGAAAGGGAAAGAGGAGAGAAGGGAAAGAAAGAAGAGGAAGAAAAAAAAAAGAAAAGGGGGAAGAAGGAGATCGGGGGGCCGAAAGGGCCTTGCCTCCCAGGCTGTTGACCCCCCCCCCCCCCCAATCAAAAAAATAAGAGAGAAGGAAGGAAAGGGAAAGAAATGACATAATTTCCGAGATTTTTCCTCACTTTTTGTTGGAGAACGTTTGTTGGAGAATGACAAATTACTAAATTTACAGCCAGGCAAGAAATATGATTCTTGAGATTCCTACATGTCAGGCCCGAGGTGGGGCGGGGATCTGGAGCCTCGAGCTCCCTCCCCCCCCCCACTTTTTTGAAAAAGTATATTAAAGAGAAATAAAATAGAATGAGAGCAAGAAAAAAAGAATAGTTAACTCCCAGTGTTAAAAATTAATGAGGCATCTAAATATGCTCATCTGACCGTGATTAAATGCCTAAAACCCCTAAGCTCCCGGGGGCTCTGCCCCTGGATTCCACCTAGGACCCTACGGCGGGCCCTTAGATGCTCAACTGACGGTAATTTAATGGCTAAAACCCCTGATTTTGTGGGGCTCCGCCCCCTGTAACCCACGCCAAATAGTGACCTGCCAGTGTCATAAAATAATAAAGTATAAAAAAAAAAATGCTCATCTGACCTTAACTAAACGTCTAAGACCCCTGAGCTTCCGGGGCCGGCTCAGCCGCCTCGACCCCACCAGGAGCCCTATAAGGCGGGCCCCTGAATGCTTATCTGACCGCAATTTATTGCCTTAAACCCCTGAGCTTGCGGGGTCGGACAAGGTATCAAAATGTGTTTATCTGACCGCAGGCGCGTAGCCAGGGGGGGGGGGGGGCGGTCCCCCCCAAATCGGAAGAGGACGTAGGAAGAAAAAGGAGCAGACAAAGAACACATTTGAAAAAAGGATTAAGAGTATAGAGAACGGTACAACGCATCGTCTTCTTTCTCTAATAATTTAATGAAACGTCAAAGCTTCGCTCAGGAGGGGAGGGGGGGGGGAACTGAATTCAGACAAGGATTAAGAATCGAGAACGGTACAGCGAATCGTCTTCTTTCTCTCATAATCTTGTGAAACGTCAAAGCTTTCGCGCGAAGCGCGGGAGTGGGGAACCTGAATTCAGACGAGGATTCAGAGGCGAGAACGGTAATACGAATCTTTAATGATTGAATGAAACGTAAAAGCTTCCGCGCTTCACGCGGGATGGAGGGGAAACTAAATTCCGACGAGGATTATTTTCGAGAACGGTACAACGAATCGTCTTCTTTCTCTAATGATTTAATGACAACTAAAAACTTCCGCGCTTCGCGCAGCTAAGGGGAACCTGAATACAAACGAGGATTAAGTGTCGAGAACTGTACAGCCAATCGTCTTCTTTCGAATGATTTAATTAAACGTAAAAGCTTCCGCGCTTAGCGCGGGAAGGGGGGGGGACCTGAATTCGGACGAGGATTAAGAGTCAAGAACTGTACAACGAATCGTCTTCTTTCGAATGATTTAATGAAACGTAAAAGCTTCCGCGCTTCGCGCGAGGGGGGGGGGGGTACTTAATTCAGACGAGGATTAAGAGTCGAGAACGGTACAACGAATCGTCTTCTTTCTCTAATGATTTAATGAAACGTAAAAGCTTCCGCGCTTCGCGCGGGAGGGGGGGGGGGTGACCTGAATTCAGACGAGGATTCAGAGGCGAGAACGGTAATACGAATTTTTAATGATTTAATGTTACCTTCCGCGCTTTGCGCGGGATGTAGGGGGAACTAAATTCCGACGAGGATTATTTTCGAGAACGATATAACGAATCGTCTTCTTTCTCTAATGATTTAATCAATCGTAAAAGCTTCCACGCTTCGCGCGGGAGGAGGAAAACTGATTTCAGACGAGGATTAGTGTCGAAAACGGTACAACGAATCGTCTTCTTTCTCTTATGATTAAAGGAAACTTAAAAAGCTTCCGCGCGAAGCGCGGGATGGGGGGAACCTGAATTCAGACGAGGATTAAGAGTCGAGAACTCTCCAAAGAATCGTAATAATTTAATAAATCGTAAAATTTTCTTTCTCTAATAATTTAATGAAACGTCAAAACTTTCGCGTTCGCGGAGGAGGGAGGGGGAAACTCGCCCCTCCCCCGCATTACGTCACTGTTGGTCACCATTACGTACCAATATTTGGCTCGCATAATTTCAAATTTGGGCCCCCCCCCCCCCCCTAAGAAATCCTGGATCCGCGCCTGGCTGGACGGATGTGGCGCGAGGCTGCATGGACGGAGGTGGTGCTAGGCTGGATGGAGTTGGTGTAAGTTCAGATGAAAATCCAGGGGCAGCGGAGCGTACGTCTTAGATCGTGGGGGGGGGGGGGGGGGGGGTACACCAGTAAAAAAAAAAATTGTCACTCTCTGGAGAAAAAAAGTTGCATCTACATTGTCTTGACCTTTACAATCCTAAACAAAAAGAAATGCATTAGATCTATGAAGTTCAAAATGACATGAGGTTAACAGGATGGTAGGCAGTTAAATGTGTGTTTTAGCAGTTGAAAAGAGTATGTCATGGTACTTTAAAGGGGCAAACGTTTTATTGTGAAAAGGGGACACTTATTAATTATATCTATAAAATTTACAGTATACAGTGCATTTAAAAAAAAGTGTACCCAACTTTGGTAGCTCTTAATTACAAAATTCATAACCAATATGACTTTTATATGTATTTCATGATAAAGAGTAATTTGTGCCCTGTCCAACGATACACTATTCTTCAATATTTCTGCCACAGGTGACTGATCACTAGGGTCTTTAAAACGTTTGGTCAAAATCGCTCTTTACCGATGGAACGAATGTGGGTCAGGCCATATGCATGCAAAATGTGCTATTTGGTCTTAAATCATTTTAAAAGTTAAATTTTGCCTCGAGCTTCAGTGCTTCATAGTTTAAAATAATGCAATGTATATAGGCTTTCACAAAACCTTGTTTAAATCCCTAGGATAACTTTTCATTATTTTGAACAGCCTACTAAACTCTTGTTTCATGATATCTAAGTTCTCTCATGCTCAATTATCCGTTGCGCCATTTCACACGGGTAAGCAGCATAATGTGTTTTTATAAAATGGGAATGAAAACTCAAAGGTTACTAAGCCCATATAGGCCAGAAAGAACACAATTGTGACGATTATATGGTAATGCCCTTCCGGCTCTAAACGGATAATGTATTACAAAGTAACTCAACTTTGTATACAGTGTCATCTCATTCTGATATTTATTGCACTAGTATATCTTGTGTATATATGTGCTTATTTGTCCTTAACATGTTAATATTGCACTACCAAGTAAATACAATTGTGTATTTGATGATGATACATATTAGGTCCTATCCCACAGCTGCAGTAAACTGCCCTGGACAAAATGAAATAACAAATGCTGATGCACACACACAAAAAAAGAGGAAATTATTTGTAAACAAATGATAAGTAGTGGTATACAAATAAATATCTGCATGCAACAAATGCCTTATTACTTGCATTCATTTATCAATTGAATCTCATTTCATTTGGACTTATTTCATCAGAATTTGACACTACTTTGTTCAAATGTCTCAAGTAAAAGCAGAGCAAACTAAGCTGAGTTTTGTCAGTTAGATATGAAACCGTTGTTTACCAAAACCTTGTGTTCCCTGTTAATTCAGTAGGTTGAAAAGCAGTTCTTAGTCACATTTAAGCCTCATTGAAATATGAACGGGTAAACCTCAGTGGTTTGTTTACAACATATGGCATATTATAGCCGTTACTATCATCTTTGTTTATTGCCAGCAAATTTGTCCATCTTGCAGCAGAAAAATAGTTTCTATATATTCATTTCAATGTAAAACAAAAAACCCATTGGTGTGCCCAATAATATTATGTTTAAATTATGCTTAGATTATTAGATTGTGAGAATTTTTAATAATCTGTTTCTTTTCCCCCACATCCCGTTGAAGTAGCTCTTTTGTGTGTGTACATGTTTAATGCATTTGCTAACTTCCTTTTCATACCGATATATGGCTTTTGATGTTTGCACAATACATGCACGTGTATATATGTCTTTGTCAATATCAACCCAAAATTTATCGATTGAACAAGTCTATTATTAAATCAATCACACTTTAAACTGGTTTTTTTTTTTGTACAATGTATGTCATTCTCATGTAAAAGGCTAGTGTTTAGTTTATCACTACTTCACTGGTTTCTCTTCTAAATCAGAAAGTAGACATTGATTAAAATAGACATTGCATGTCAAATGAAAGCTCATGAAAGTAAAACGTGTCATATTATTACCCTATTTGTGACCACATTCCGACATTAACAATTGAATCTCGGCACCCCCCCCCCCCCCCCCCAACAAACGAAACCGAAATCATATAAACTGGGCGCTTCAATGATACGTAGGCGACTGAAGCAGTGCCACTTCCGGATTAACACAATGCCTAGTATCAACACACGCTAGACGATAGATAGCAGCCATATTATCATCAATTATAATGATTTAATATCCATAAAATGAGTGAAATTAGGCAAGATAGTAACATGGATCTGCAGTGTACATCGTCTAAATCAAGTGACCATGATATAGATGCTATCGATGGGCCAGTTTTAAAATTATTGTAATTTCTGAATTAAAATACGTGTTTACATTTAGACTATGTTTGATCGTGAGTGGGTAGATTCCTCCGACGTAATGTACCATCGCGAATTACGAACTTGCTTTCCAGACTAGACGTCAGATATCGCAGTTGGAAGCCGGTGCAGAGAGTGTTTTGAGTAATTTCCATCGACAAAAGGCTATAATAGATACTATTTACAACAAAGAATGTTGTGAAATTTGTTTCAAGAAGCCTCCAATGGCCAATATACGAAACAAACACTGGGCGATGCTTGCTTTGATTTGATTTAGTTGGTCACTGTCACACTGTGATTTTAGCATGAAGGATGACCGGCAATAGCGATTGCAATATTACTTACATATTGTGTTACTTCTTAATTCATTCATTGGGTAGTATTATTGAAACATTAACTTGTTAAATTTGGCGGCGTATTACACAATAAATTATCAAGCCGCGAAACTATGTGTAATTACGAACCAATTTTCATAATCGGACAAGTTCGCGATATACATAAAATATTATCTAGTCCACTTTCACACAGTGACTGCGAATGAATTCTCACAATACTTGAGTTTGCTTCCGTCATGTTTACCAGTGGGCATTAACATTTCTATATGATAATCAAACGAACTGGTTGTTAGCCATTTGCGCATGCGTCCTGTAACCTCTTATTTTGTTAGATACATGAGACTGCGTTAAGAATCTCACTTCAATCAAGTTGTGTCTTCTCTCTGAACAGGATGGGGGTGATTACTATAAAATGTGTGCACCTATTACTCATAGTTATAGCGGTCTTGTGCGTATACACGGTGATTGGAAAGAAAACCACGGGTAAGTATTGTTTGAATATACATTTTAAAAACCTCCAATGCTACCAACAAGATGTGTAAATTCTAAGGATAAGTACTATTCAGGGAATATCATATCATCGGATGAATGAAAATGATAATGAAATAGGAGTAGCGCCTGATCTTTTTGTTTTCATTTTCACTCTTATTTGCGGGTTTCAAATATAGTGTACGTTAATTGAACTTCTTCACTTCAAGGAAAAGATACATTATAAGACCAATTAAGCTTCTTTCAGAAAGTTTTTACAGGAATATTTATCGTACCTTATTCTTTTTTATAATATGAAACAAGTTTGCTACAAGACTTTTTAGTTCACAAATATGAAATCAGGTCATACGTGGCATTTTTTCTAAAATAAGGAACTATATTTAGTTTGCTATAAAAAAAATATGAAAAAATGAAATCAAAACAAAAAGATATTAGGCGGTTATGTTAACATCACCTATTGTCAATGGTAATGACATCGGCAAAGAGGACGGGCACACTTTCAAATGAAATAAATAACTGAACTTTGAAAGTGAAGAAATACATTTCATACTTCGATGTAAGGCTAGAGCTTAAGTTACCAGCATAAATAAGTCAAGTTTTAGAGCCGATACTTTGAACGGCAATGGAAATAATAGACATATTTTTTCAGTCAATATTTTGAGTATGATTTGCAAAACAATGAATTCTTCCATCAATGAGAATACGATCCCATAGACTTTAACCAAAAAAAAAGGCAGTGGTTAGCAAGGACAGGTGCAGAAGAAAGAGCAACTAGTGGATCCACAGACAAGCACAAGCTTAGTAGAGATCGGGTGGTTCAAACACTTGCCCGTGAATGCAAAGGTCGATACCACGTTTAATACTCCATACGCAACACATATAAGTATAGATTCTCTCGACCCTGGTTTTAAATGGGTACTTGGTACCTTTCACTTTCAATTGTAGCATTGCAATTGCTAGTAATACGATTTTGACCCATTGTTTAAACACTTAATGTGTGAAGATGATACAAAAGCCCAGAAAAACCCCTCGCTAGTTATTTGCCAGGTCTATAATACTATCTATTACAATGCTTAGTTTCCGAAACTTGAGTCATCTATCTTATCTTTAAACAAAAATAATCATGATTTATTCGATTTCGTCTATTTCCTTGTCGGGTAATTATCGCTAATACGTTTTTGGCTATAATTGTTTAATAATATTGTTTATTCATACGCTCTTTCTAAAGCAAGTGGCCTAACCTGGCTGCGATACACTGTATCTCTAGAAATTACAATAGAAAACAATCGTTAGTCAAAGTTTTCGACATTCTTCTACCTAGATGTACGTCTCGTCAACGGGCTCAAATAGTGCTGAAGGCAGGGTAGAGATACTGTACGGTGGATCCTGGAGAACTATATGTGATATGGGCTGGGATCTGAGACACGCCAGGGTGGCTTGCAGAATGCTCGGGTTTGATGGAGCCTTGGGTTCACCGGATCTGCTAGGTTTGGTCAAGGCTCTGGTCGTATTCTTCTAATCCGTGTTAGCTGTCATGGAACAGAAGAAAACCTAACAGACTGTGCTCATCTACAAGATGAAGTACATTATTACTGTAGCCATGCTGATGATGCAGGTGCTGTATGTTATTCAGGGGGTATGTTTCAACTTCGTAGGAATGTTACTCCCAGGGTTTAACAGTAAATAAAATACAACATAATAAGAAAAAAGTCTATTATCGTTTACTGATTCTTCTTACTTTTCTTGAGTGACTTCTTACAATTTCGGTCAAGCTATTTGAAAAGCATACAGTATTTGTAAAACGCCCGTAAAAACCTGGTAGAACAGCTGCCCAACAATAAATTTCTTTGAGTGCTTAGTGAAGAGCACGAATTTTGGAACAGTTATTTTCTTTTTTTCGTCTTGTTGACGGTTTGCAGGGTAAGCAATTACAACCAAAACAGAATAGTTTTGCAATGTGTTTATTTAGTTCTTCACATTTTAAAGTCGAACAGGCAATGATAATTTCCTACCTATCATCTTCAGCACACCCTGAACATAAAGTTAATCATTATGTAGCTCAGATAAGACATGTCAATTCGATTAATAGCAATTAATGATGTAATAACCCTCGTGCATTGCCATTGAATGTTCGATTGAACTTGTGATATAATTCCTAAGGATAATTTATTACGTTCTTAATCTCTTGTAGCCCATCCAAATCCATTTCAAGTTCGTCTGATCGGTGGAGCAAACAAAGCTGAAGGAAGAGTAGAAGTTATGCATGACGGATCCTGGGGAACTATCTGTGATTGGAACTGGGATCTGAGAGACGCGAGAGTGGTTTGCAGGATGCTCGGGTTTGATGGAGCCATCGAAACGCCGACATCTGCTAGGTTTGGTCAAGGCTCTGGTCATATTCTTCTGATCCTTGTTAGCTGTGATGGGACAGAAGACAACCTAGCAGAATGTGCTCATTTTGGAGTTGGAGACTATAGCCAATGTGGCCATGCTAACGATGCAGGTGCCGTATGTTATTCAGGAGGTATGTTTCCACTTTATCGGAAAGTTAACCTCATGGCTTAACAATAATTTAGATACAAACATCATGTGAAACAAAGTCTATTATCGTCCATTGATATTTGCTACGTTTCGTTTAACGACCTCTTACACTTTAGAATGTTAATTTCAGTCAAGCTAATTAAAAAGCATATTTGTAAAACGCCCGTAAGAACCTACAAGTACAACTGTCCGACAATAGATATCTTTAAGTGCTTATTGGATGTGCACAAAATCGGGAAAGTTATATTTGTTCGTCTTATTGACGGTTTGCGGGGTAAAAATTACAAAGCATCATAATTTCCTCATGTTTATTACGGTTCCCTAATTCTTTTCATTTTAAATTCTAGCCCAAAAAGAGAATGTCCTACTCATCGTCTACAGCCAACCTGAACATGAAGTTAATCATTAGGTAGGTCGGATAAGACATGTAAATGTGATCAATAACGTTTATTGGAACTTGTTATATCATTTCTAAGAAGAATTTATTACGTTCTTATTCTCTTGAAGCCCATCCAAATCCATTTCAAGTTCGCCTTGTCGGTGGGTTTAAGGACTCTGAAGGCAGGGTAGAGGTACTATACGATGGATCCTGGGGAACTATTTGTGGTGAGCAGTGGGATCTGAGACACGCCAGGGTGGTTTGTAGAATGCTTGGGGTTTGATGGAGCCTCGGAAGCACCGATATCTGCTAGGTTTGGTCGAGGCTCTGGTCGTAATCGTCTAATCGGCGTTAGCTGTGATGGAACAGAAGACAACCTAGCAGACTGTGCTCATACAAGGATCGGACGCTACTCATGCAGTCTGCATACACGGGCGGCAGGAGCCATTTGCTATTCAGGAAGTACGTCTCCTTCTCATTTTAACCTAGTTATAAAGATTTCCAACAATGAAAATCTTTGAGTGCTTATTAGACGATCACAAACATCTCCGTTGCCCCCTAATGCCACTCCTCCCGATAAAAACAAAAGGCATCATCGAAAATAATATCGCATCATGTTGTGCTCTAATCAGAATTAAGCACGGGTGTTTGTAGTCATACCCCTAATTAAAAAAAAGGAATAGAAAAATAAATGTAGAAGGAATCCAAAACATTTCCATAGAAACACGAACTAAAACACATCTCAAAACGATTTTTTAAAAATAATGCTTATGATTTAAATACAATACAGAGTAAAACTTTTGTTGATATTTGAGACACACAAGAAAACGATGAGCGTTTTTTCTTTAATTTCTCAATTCTTAATTACCTTTCAGAATCTACGAGTACTGTTAAATTCGAGACTACTGATCCTTCATTGCCAAGCACCACCGTGGAAGGGCTATCAAAGGATCTTGGTAATGCATCTCTCTATGCAAACACACTTGGACCATTCAGTTCGGATAAACCTGGAAATCTACAATCGAATAAGTTCCCCGCAATCTGTTCCTATTGCTCGGAATAAGTATTCCCGTTTCGAGCATTATTCTTATCGCAGCGTTCGTATATTGTCTACGGCGAACCCGAAAGAGAAGAGCTAAACAGAACCTTGACACAACTTTATACATGGATTTGATGCATGCTAAGTACTGTAGACCTAAATAAGTTAGGCTCCATCTTTCAGGATCTTAGTTCCCACCTAAATTACCAGAACGCTTGCCAGCCGTTGTATCATCTCTGGACAGTAAATTGCAGGTTGCCTTGACAGTAAGTCAAAATACAACAGGTGAGCAGGTGCACATCATGGGTGACAGCGAAACAATGTTACTCATGAATACAAGGACATGAATACTATTTATGAAAGATCTCCCAATTCTTATAGTGAAGACACCGAAGGTTATCTTATACAAACTGCTTCAACGTCGGAACCGAGAGTTTACATGGAAATAAGAACGCCATCTGCAGATGAAGTAAGTTCTGGCAATGAGTTAAGAATGTCAGGAGCAAGACACAGCAAAAAACAAGACGCGATTCATAAACACATGGACATCTATAAGGGCGCCTATTGGTCGAAAGCCCGCAACAGGCACACACGGATATCTTGGTAGTTACTTTCCTCCATCTTTCACAGCTTCGAGACCTGAATTAACTGCCATGGCAGGAACGGGAGCTGCACAGATGCAGTTTATAAATTCATTGACGTAAATCAAAAGCCCTCAACAGACACAAACACACATCTTGATGATTATCTTCCAACTATTAGAGCCAACAGCTGCACATGGAATAGCCACTAGAAATAAGGTCAAAATACTGAACAGATGTTGAAAGATGAGATGAAATTTAAATGGTCGAGGTTCATCTCATTCAGTATGTCTACATAATGATGAATTTTAGATTAACACTCACTAAGGAAAGACCATGCAGAACATATCCTTAAAATAGATATCTCATCGGAGACTTTGATGGTAATGATCAGGCGCGCCGGAAGCAGTTTGGGATTGAAGGGGCAAACATTTTAGGGGCCTCACCTTCCAGGGGCAGTGACGTAATGAGCAAAAACGTTTGGAAGGGGGGAGGGGCAGAATAAAAATCTGCATCACCGCCACTCTTACACGTTACACGCAGGCCCCGCGGAACGTTTTTCAAAGTGGAGTATTAACGATCAGGTAGAGCGTAAATTGGTGTGGGGTCCAGGTCCTGATCCTCGACAGGGGGTCAAGGGGCTGAGCCCCGGAAGCTCGGGGGTTTTAGGTATTTAAATACGGTGAGATGAGCATCCAGTGGCCCTCTTCAAGGCCATTGATGTGGTCCAGGGGGCTGAGCCCCGGAAGCTCGGGGGTTTTAGGTATTTAAATACGGTGAGATGAGCATCCAGTGGCCCTCTTCAAGGCCATTGATGTGGTCCAGGGGGCAGAGCCCCCGGAAGCTCGGAGGTTTTAATATTTAACTACGGTTTAACTATTTAACTACCTGCAACACAGGCGTTTTACGGTAGTTGCCATGAATATGCAAGTAAAACTAACAGTTGGCTATTTTCTCGTGAAAAAGTTGTCGGCCCCTTTTCAGGCTAGCCTGATTAAGGAATGATTACAACTTCTTCACGAGAGAGAACACGATTCGTAATTGTACCGTTCTTGACTCTTAATCCTTGTCTGAATTCAGTTCCTCCCCCCCCCCCTCCGCGCAAAGCGCGGAAACTCTGACGTTTCATTAAATTATTAGAGAAAGAAGACGATTCGTTGTACCGTTTTCGACTCTTCTGATCCTTTTCCTACGTCCTTTCACTTTTTTCTCCGCTCTCTGTCTCTCTCTCTCTTTTTGACCGGCGTTTTTGCGTGCTCACTACCGCCCCCTAAAATAAAATCCTAGCTACGCGCTTGTTCGTAGGTGTCTTGATCATTTCATTGATTCATTTGAAATACAGTGCGTCCCAGAAAAAACGAAACCGAGAAGTATCGATGTTTTATCATAACTTAATCACAACCATAATTAATGAATGATACATATTTAGAAAGCTTAGAGTCTCCTCTTTCAGTTAATGCTACTTAAATGATGCATATTTCACGCATGAGTGATTAAAAGCAATTTGAAGGAAGGAAACCAAAAAGACATTTTGCGGGCGGTATCTGAATTTCGAAGAAAAATTCACATTTCTAGAAAGTTGTGTTTCTGCCCTTTCATATGACACCTCAATCAGGAAAAATGAGCGAGGAATGACAAAGTTCTGTTTGTTTAAATTAGTGCTTGCATTTCCATATATTTAGTAAACGAATTCGTTTTCACTGGCTGCCTGTCGTATCAATAGACGAAATTAACAAAAAACTTAACTCTGTTTCGTTGACAATCAGCCGTAGACGAGAGTCTTCATGCATGGCTGATTGTCAACGAAACGGAGTTAAGTCTTTTGTCAAATCTGCTTTTTGCTACGGCAGGCACCCAGTGAAAACGAATTCGTTTGTTAAAATTATGAAAATGTAAGGGCTACTTTAAACAAACAGAACTTTGTTATTCCTCGCTCATTTTTTCCTTTTAAATTGCTTGTAATCACTCATGCGTGAAATATGCATCATCTGAGTAGCATTAACCGAAAGAGGAGACTCTAAGCTTTCCAAATATGTATCATTCATTAATTATGGTTGTGATTAAGTTATGATAAAACATCGATACTTCTCGGTTTCGTTTTTTCTGGGACGCACTGTATATTTAAACTGGACTAATAATAAATGTGTTCTAAGACAATAAAACCCTTTGACCAGTGTCATATTTTCATTTCATTTTTTTCTTCGAATGCACTATTAAAAGTTACATGAAATGTATTTTCAAACTAAGAATATAATAAATATGCAAACAGTCAAATTAAGAAGTTGCTCGCGTCTTTTGCATAACTATAGCTTTTATGAAATTTCTTTAATGAGCCCATATTCCAAAATCACTATGCAAAACAATAGTGCATTTCTCTACAATTTACCCTAAAATTATATTCTTTATATGGTGATGTCACTGGTATACTCAATGACATAATATTGAAGAGTTCGCCAAATTCTCTCCTATAAATCAATGGCTCTTGGATAGTTCGTACACAATGCTTCTTCCGCTAGTTTTTTAACAACCGAGGAAAACACATCAAAATTCCCTAACGTATCTTATTATGATGTGAAACCCGAGACTTGCTTCAATTTCATAGAAAAATTACTTTTGGCTTGAAGATTTACCTGTAAGGTAATTCGCGGAAAATAATGAAGGAAAGAAAAAATAATTAATACTTTTCTATCAGAAATATGAGAAATCATTTCAGAAAACCAAACTGGATTGAAAGACTTAGTTTATTTTATTTGGGATCGTTGATTGTTTTGTCTTGTTTTGTTTTTTTGTTCCAACAACTCGTCTTGAACTCGTTTTGTCTTCTTGTCCTAAATTATTTCGTCATCTCTTCTGCCCTTTGAAGCTTCCGTATTATATATACTCTACGTTATCAGTTTTTTAAAGCCGCGATTTTGCCGCGTCACATCTAAATTATGAGGTCTATGTTCCTCTCTTAATTTATTTAAGATAATTGCTTGAAAATCGACTTGTCTAATTAACCGACGAATTTATCAACGATGGTATAGCGGTACGGGTTGATGGCCGAGTTGATTGGGAGAACAAGGGCAACGCGAGCCAGGCGTAGACATCAGGTGATGTATAGACGTTATCGGCCTGGACAACGATCCCCAGGATGATGGGCAACCAACACAAAAAATCCGTAGTGACAATGAGAGATAGTGTCAGTGCCATCTTAATTTCGTTAAAAAAGTATCTCTTGCGTTCACGGCAGCGCTGCTGAAGATGGCGATGTAATTACCGGGATGATTGTGGAGCAAATGGAGTTGACGCCGAGGAAGACGGCGACGAAATACTAGCTGCCACGTGGAAGCAGATGAACCAGCAACAACCATGTCGACCTTGATGCCGATGGTATTTAGAATGTCCGTTTCGACTTCCGCCTGGAGGTCGACCTTCTTTCGGGTAATGGGGGCAGACCTACGTAGACATCACTGAGATCGTGTAGCAACAGGTTTAGGACGGTCAGTAAAACGGAAACGATCGACGCTGAGGATTAGGGCAACCATGCATCCAGATGATCCTCGTACAGACCCGAGTCGAAACAAGAGTGATACTTTTCTTGAAGAAAGGGAACAAATCCAGATAATTAAAGCGGTCAACGCTGATAAGGACGATGGTGGTGGTGGTGGTGGTTATTTTACCTAACTGCTAAGAAAGCATAAATGCTTTTAATTAAGCAACTAGACGGCCGACGGCTTACCGGTCCTCTCCGAGGACCTGTTAATGAGGATTAATGCCTTAATTACCAAAAGGTTATAGCGCATCGCCTTGGTTTCGAACTCGGGTCACCGGATTACGAGACCACTGCTCTACCGACTGAGCTATCGCGCCTAAAAACTGAACTCTCGCTGCTCAAGAAGGTTCGAAACCTTGCAAAACGACATGTCGAAGTCGTCCGCCACTCATGCGCACGACCCTCCCAGAAGTAGGAGTCCCCTATGTAGACATTAGCAATGACAAGGATCAGCAGATAAACGCCCATGAATAGGTCAGCGATGGTTAGAGATGAGGGTGGACTATGTATTCGAATGATGGTGTTGGGGGTGTTTCACAAAGATCATAAGTCGAACTTAACTCTAAGTTGGACTTAAAAGTTAAGCCTTTAGCATGTATGAAAATATGTTGTTAAAGTTATTTTAAAGGCATAAAATAATGTTGATTCAATTCATTCATATTTTCTATTATCAAGGAGATTTCATGTTCTTGATGTAAAATTTATGAAAAGTCTAAAATACTTGAATTTTCGCTTTTGAATATATTTCAATTTTAAGGCTACAAATGGCTCTCCATAAGTTTAAAGTTTAACCTAGAGTTCAGTTCGACTTAGGGTCTTTGTGAAACACCCCCCCCCCCCCCTCTCCCCCCATCCCCTCCCCTGGTGTGCTTGGTACGCAGTCGGTTCACCAGGACAAAGGTGTTGCCCAGCAAAGAAGCAAGGGCAAGGAACCAGATGAAGAACTTGATGCGCCATTGTGGAGAATAGTCATCCTGCAGGGTGAAGAGAGGTTCTGGGGACACACTTTACATCCGATCGTAGAATACAACCAAGGATCAAAACACACGGGGGTGGTGGGCGATTCACCCCCGTGAGCTACGTAATCACCTCCTTCAGACTGCTCACGGGGGCAATTGCAAAATTATAAATCGCCCCCGTGAATTTATAAAATAAAGATATATTTTCTGTAATAATTAATTTTCACACAATATTGAGCTTCAACTTTCAAACCTTAAACCAAAGAA
This sequence comes from Strongylocentrotus droebachiensis, assembly GCA_035222895.1. NCBI lineage: Eukaryota > Metazoa > Echinodermata > Echinoidea > Camarodonta > Strongylocentrotidae > Strongylocentrotus > Strongylocentrotus droebachiensis. The sequence goes on along the minus strand of JAVYIG010003391.1, from coordinate 132,760 downwards.
ATGGAACTATGGAAGTTAGATTAGCGTGCAGGATTTCTCGCTCGAAGTTTACGGTGTCTAGAGGCCGCGATATTGAAAACATAATGTACGCTTATTTGCCGGAAGATGGCGCTATATCTCTCATCTCCATATTTCTCATCTCCATATCTCTCTGAGTATTACCGATACAATTACAAACGACAGAAGCTCGCAGTGCAGTGCGGCCGTCAGCAGTGGCTTATACCGAAAATATTTGTTTATACAACTGTTTAGCCACTTCAGTCAAATATACTTTGCAAACGACTGAGACAGAGTCCCGCCCCCCCCCCCCCCCCACACACTCGGGGGTCGGAATGACCGCATGCGTGTTACCAAAATGTCCGGTAAAGGGGTGCTTTTCGTGCGACAAAGTCCGGCCCGAGAAGTGTAAAAAAGGGGTGTATTTGACTTTTCACCCGGAGATTTCTTTAAAAAGGGGCGATTTTTTTTTCTTTCTCTCATCTCTTGGACTCCTGAGAATTTTTTCCGAATTTAGGGGGGTTCTCCAAGGCAGGAAAAGCCCGCGAAAAGCCCGCGAATGGGGGATCCGGAAATGTTGGCAGTCCTCAGATAGGGGGTGCTTTCAAAAAGAGGGAAAAAGCATATGCGTACCCTAAATAAATGGGGGGGGGGGCGGGGACAGAGTCTAGCATTTCCCTTAGCAGTTTTGTTTCGGGTTAAATCTATCCTCTCTTCTCTTTCATTATGTATTTCTTTCTTCTCCTTCAATCTATCTTCTTCTCTTTTGTCATGTATTTCGTTTTGTTCTCTTCAATCTATCCGTTTTCTCCTTCGTTATATATTTCTTTGTTTTTCCTTCAATTTATCCCCCATGTAGTTCCTCTGATCGTTATGTATTTCTTTTGTTCTCCTTTATTCTAACCTCTTCTCTTTTGTTTTATGTATTTCTTTATTTTTCCTTCAATCTTTCCTTTTCTCCTTCGTCATGTATTTCTTTGGTTTAATCTGCTAGATTCCCTTTCTCCTTCTTTATTCATTTTCCTGTTTTTCCTTAGTCTAGATCTATCATCCTTTTAGCTCTTCAATTATGTATTTCTATGTTCTTCCTTTGACTTATCCTCTTCTCTTTCCTTATGTATTTCCTTGTTTTTCCTTCTCCATATCATCTCCACTTTCCTTGTTTTCCCCTTTCTATCATCTTCCCTTCCCTGGGTGTACGTGCTTTGTACATAAATAGTGCGCTAACGACTTAGACTCTTTCACCAGAACACTTCTTGGAATTTGTTCGCGAAAATGGCTAAACAGTTGTGTAAAAAAAATATGCGCGCGCCGGTAGTACCAGTGTGCACGCTACCACCCCATATATGGAGCTAGAGGCGGTCGCGCAAGGACCGAAACATGGAGAAGTTTTTCGTTGTGAAAAGCGTTAATCCTCTAAAATTTGGTTATTCAAAAATACCAGCAAATAATGAACCTCGAGCCCTGAATACAACACATCCGTGGGTCATATAGACAAATCTACCAACCAACCAAACAAGAGAGTAAAAACTGGTTAAGAAACTGAATGCAACCGCTACAAGTCAGATTTAAATTCGTGTATGATCGAAGAATAGCAGTGAATAGAACATTTTCGTTTAGCACTCATTTAAGTTAAAACACAAAAATGAACAGAATGCCGACATGAGATGATATAAACGAAAAGATTATTCCCATAAAATATATGATGTTTTTTTTGTTTTATTGTATATATTATTTTTCCAACTTTTCTCGTCTTCAATTTTTTTTCTTTCATTTTCAATATCTTTCTTCCACTCTCCTTTGGTTTGCATATTTGCATATTTGCACCCGGTCTGCTTGTCACCCCCTTTTCCACGCAAACTTCCTTTCTTCTTCTCTAAACTGTGCGCACTGAGTAAATTGAGTGCACCTTTTCAAGTTAACTAAACACTGATTTTGAAGTAAGATTTCATTACTTAACAATGGCTTTAATATATCCTTAAATTGTTATATGATTTATTTTGTTCATGTTCTTTTCAATATGTATTGCTTTCTCAAATTTCCATCAACCGACGCAGGACTCCAATACATACACGCACCCGGCCTTACATACACCCTGATATACATGCATGCATACACGCTTGTAATACATTTGCAATCTGTTATATAAACGACAGAGGTATCCACTGCATCTTGTGTTCAATTTCCATGAATGTCACCCCAACAGATACATCACTCTAACTTACTCAAGATTCAAAAGGCATAGCAATACAAGATTGACATACGAAAATTGTCAAAATATGTTTTTCTTACTAATAAACAAACCTAGCTATGTCAATTTCATTCATATCTGTATTAGTGACTATTGCGTTTTTTCAAAAATCTTTATTTCAATTCATCATAGGTAAAAGGGGCGGCGATCCCGGGGGAACGGGGGGACACGTCCCCCCTCAATTTCTTTTAGGGGGAATCGTCCCCCCCTCAAAATGTGAAGAAGTGCACACACAAAAATGTAAAGCAAATACTGACTAAAGACTGCAACACACTTTGTGGCACTGGAGGGCCCAAGAGTGCAGCGTTTAGACAAATACAAATGCAAACATCTTCTCACTCGGTAGCTACGCTCCCTCGCATAATATCCTTCAAAATATACTAGTAAATACCCGAGAAAATTGAAGTGTGAACAAAGTATATTGCTTGTTTTTAGGAGTGTTATTTTTAATACAACAAAACTTCCACAATCTGTAAGCGGGTAGTCACTTCTCTGACTTCCGGCACCTTCAGCCCTCTCATTCACTATGCTCCCTCGCACTTACGTACTGATGGGGGGAGGCTTTGGGGGCAGTTCCCCCCAAATGAAATTCAAACGTGGTTTATTTATAATTCGATACCAGTGATTTACAAATTTTGTTGAAGTGACATGATTTTTCTCTAAGCTTCCGAGCTTCTGCCCCCTGGACCCCACCAAGGGCCCTAAGGCGGACCCTGAATGCTCATCTGATCGTAATTTAAAGCCTAAAACCCCTGAGCTTCTGGGGGCTCCACCCCTGCACACCACTCCAATAAGTGACTTGCATACCAGTGTCACAAATAACTAGGCATCAAAATATGCTCATCTGACCGTAATTAAATGCCCAAAACCCCTGAGCTTCCGGGGGCCCCGCCCCAGTATGTTCATCTGACCTTAATAAATGCCTAAAACCTCTGAGCTTCATGAGGCTCCGCCCCTTGACACCCGGGGCCTTGCCCCTGTAACCCACGCCAATTTACGCTCCACTTTGCTTTGCTTTGCTCTACATTACGCCAGTGCTCCATTGTCAATCGCATTTCGCCCCCCCCCCCCCCCCCGGTCATGAAAATAAATCGCCGCCCCTGATAGGTGGTGCAATGAGTGATGGCCTTATATGGAAAACCCAATACTAAATTCGAACGCAATAGCCACCTTGTCCAATGATGTGAGCAACGAGCGAGGATCAAACCCAGAACCTCCCGTATGATTAAGAGTTAAGAGCCTTTACTAATATACCACAGTGTTCCTACAAAATACGCCATTGATGTACTCTTCGTTGAATAATGACTAATCATTAATATGTGGTTGACGCTTTACTATATTCGCAAACAAAAAAATGTTTCTTTGTTAGTCAGTTCGTACCCACAGCTTTGTTAGATTAACAATGACATTACCCTCTGGAGCCTATATCCAACAATTGTAAGCTTTTCTCTTGATTTGATTTTTGATTTGATTTATTTGTTTCGATCATGCGTATCCTCATTTTCAATTAAAATTAGTCCTTAAAAGGGAGGTCCACCCTGATATCAAGTTGGGTTCAGTTGAAGCAGAAAAATGAACTAAACAGGTCAGTGAAAGATTAATCACCAAAATAATCATGAAATCATGAATTTTAAAGGTGCAATTAATCAAACACGAATTGGCAACTCTGTGACGTATCTCCCGAGGTACCCTCCCATTTACACTGTACTTAAAAACTTCAAAAATCTTTATTTTTCAATCATTTTTGCAATCACACATTCACCGTTTTTATAATTATGGCAAATATGTATTTTATAGAACACCCGCGTGAAACAAATCTATTCCGTCATCAATAACAATGAAACTGTTGCGATTTGTGTTTCACTGATCATGATGAAAACTTTAAACATTTATAACATTCCTATTCTACATAGGATATTGATCAAACTCTCACTAATTAGTTCTTTACTTTTCTGCTTGTATTTAATTTAAACCATCTTGATATAAGGGTAGACATTCCCTTTAATAATGTTGATTTACAAGTAACTACAAGTAAACTACCTCTCGTTAGTGTTATAAGAATTATTTTTCTTGTTAAAAAAAATTGACACATGAAATATAAAATATGAAATAAACCGTATTGAACTGAACTAAACAAGCATATTCGAATGACGGCCTACTTAACTTGAGGGTCGCTTGATTTATCTTTCCCCCCATACAAAGTTTCTCAACCGAGTGAAGAGGGAAAATGTGGCTTTCCCCTCTATTGTTACCACTCTTTTATTTTTATTTGTATAGTTCCTCTTCTGTAAAAGCAATGCATAGCGTCATGCATGTTGTGCTGGCGTTTGTAAGTGGAAATTGATTTTGGGTAAAGGTAAAAAATAAATTTGCTGAGCTTTTTCATTTTGTGCTATCTGGGAAGCCAGGGCGTCAGGAAACAAATGCCAGCTAAAAATTACTGCTTTTCAAGTTAAATGCCCTGATATTTGAAATAATTAAAAGAAATAGACTTTCCCAATCTCCTTTGCCAATGACGTGTATGTCCAACTTACACATTTCCCTGTGCAGTGCTGTTCACTGTAAAGGGGAATCACCCTCCTGGAAAATTACCAATAATGACCGTTACTTCACCCCCTCTCACCAAATTTCTTTTGTACAGAGTAACATAGAAAGGTGCTCGCAAGATACATCACAGTGTGGTTCATATTTTGGCTATGTGGGAAGCCAGGGCGTCAAAGAAAAAATGTGCACTGAAAGATATAGCTCGGATTTCTATGGGCAGTGCTGATCATTGTATAGGAGAATTGCCCCTGGCAAATTACCAATATGAACTTTGCACCCTCCCAAACGAAAACAAGGAACGAGAAAAATTTCACCTCGAAAACCCCCGCCTGGGACAAATACACCCTGGATAATTAACCTACTTGGAGGATTATTGCCCTAGTTGTGTTTGTCCAGGGGGTAATTGTCCTAGGTGTTCATTACACTCAGAGTGTAATTGTCTTAGGGAGAGATTTTTTCCGGGAGCCTGTATTTGGGGGTAATTGTCCTAGGGGGTAGTTGTCCTAAGGGGCTAATTGCCTTTGTGGGGGTTATCCAAGGTTTATTTTCATAGGGGGTAATAATTATTGTCCTATAGTGGGTAATAATGTTCTAAGGGGTAATTGTCTTAGGGAGTGATTGTCCTGGAGGTATTTTCCTATTGGTAATTGTCCGGGGATAAATGTCCTTGGGGGGGGGGGGTATTTGTCCCGCTGCTAATTTTTGTACAGGGGTGTCATTGTCCTAGGAACCTATTACCGCGTACTTTATCTGTAGTTATCTGTAGTTTTTTCCCTGATGTTGCTCCTGTTATCTATTGACGACATGCAGTTCGGCAAAAACAATTATGCTAGATGAATGTAGTAAACTGATCGATTGCAATAAGGGAGTTTACAGATACAATCTGCGCATGGGCAGATATAGGTCATTTGTACCAAAAAGGTAAAACCCACAGAGATGAATACTGGATTTGCGCTCATGAAAGTTATGTAACATTATTCATTTATGCACCAACGGTACATTCTATGATACGCAAGTAGAAGTATTATTTTCAAGAGGGCAAACAAAAGGTATTCATGAAGCACATATAGGACTTTGGCAGTTATTATTCTAATATGCTCAAAGTGGAACTTCTTCATGTGTAAAAGATCTGTGGATATTTGGGGTCATTTGTACCATGTGCTATGTGCTAATCTCCCTCATTGTAATTTAATTACTGGTAATCATCAGAAATTGCATTTTATATCTGGCCTAATTAAAAAATATAAATATATTCTTCGTCACAGGTAGAAATTTAGTCAATTATCATTTACATTAATTTCCATTTCTTCTTCTTAATACTCTTCTGCTTTTCCCTTCTATATTTAATCCGTCTAATATGTCCTCTTCATTTCCTTGTGGGTTTTCCTTTTCCTTTCCCTGTTGATGTAGCCTTTGCTCACGGCGGCTTTGCTGCTCTGTCGATCCCATGTTTAATCCTCGAAACGCACGGAATAGTCCTGTGATCATGGGAAGTCAACACACGTCTACCGCTTAATCGACCATGGAGTGGCTATTACGTTCTTTCTATTTATATGTTATTGTATTTAATTGAATCAAATATTATTATCAAATACTTCCTCTTTGACCATATTCTATAAGTTCCCTCTGTTTGAACGCCGGAGTTCATGTACTAAGATGCTTTTATCTTGTGCACCATGCGTGGAAATCATATATCTAAGCAAAACATTATAGACAACGCTCACCTCACCGCCTGATTCGAGAACAGTTCGGTCGTGTTTGCAGAACTGCGCTTGAAGTCATGATGGATAGCTGCGTGGAAGTTTAGTTTCCATCATTTAAAACCCGTCTGCACTAATTTGGCTAGGGGGATTATACCACCCAGCGTAGTGGGGGATTACAAGTTGCAGTTCCTTCACAGAGTAAAGGTAAGATATCACAACAGAGGAGGGAGGTTGGGAACCTTTTCAGCCACCTGTTAACTCGATCACTACAATAATAATTGCATGCAAATGCACATTTTAGGGTCATCCCATAGGAATACATGCCCATTTTTTTCCGCAAGGGGGCTGAGTCCTCTTGCTAGAACATTAACCATCCTGTTTCTTTTTTTTCGAGCGAACGAAGGGAGCGAGTAAAAATATAAGATTTGTTAAACTATGGTAATGGTAAAATGCTATTTCGTCATCCAGATACGGTATACACGAATTATGAGAATCACACATTCGAGCATTTTGCTACCCGAATATGAAGATATTTAGGCAATCAACCCACTTTCAAAGCATGAGGATGCTTTTGATATTATGTCACTGAGCAGCGAAAGCTTGGCGATAGCGGGATTCGCGGTTCGTCACAAATACTGACGAAATACCCTGCGGGAAAGAACACACTCATTCACACTAATTCACAGTGTAAATCACACTGTGTTTCACACTGTGTTCACAGTGTGAACTGTGATTTCACAGTGTGATTCACACTGTGAATGAGTGTGAATGAGTGTGTTCTTTTTCTTTTCCGATTATCTACACTGTGAACCACAGTGTGAAACAAATCGACCACAATGTGAAAACGCCCAATTCAACATTGTGGAACACACTGTGATTTACAGTGTGAAACACAGTGTGATTCACACTGTGAATGAGTGTGAATGAGTTTGTTCTTTCCAGCAGGGTAATTTGTCGACCCTATACTATCCGAAAAGTATTTGCAAGTCAGCGAGAGTCTAAATCTGAATAATTGATGAATATAAAATGGATGTTTGTTAGCGATATTTAGATGAACATCAGACGAAAAAATGAAGCAAAGTAAAAAAAATAAGTTTTAATCCATTTGACGATATGTCGACGAATTCAAGGAACAGTCATCGACATTTCGCCGTATGTGTCAAATGTATATAGCGACCACTACACTGCCTGGAGAAAATTTGACAACAAACTGTGGAATACTTTTGAGCAGTCTGTGTATAGTCCAGGAATAATATCCTCGTGAGATCACGCCCCTTAAATGGAGCCTATATTGAGTCTTTTTTTGGAACACTCTATCATCCAGCCTGCAGAAGTCACCTTTTTTGCTAACATTTTCTCGTAAGACAAGATGTGTTTAACTGGCCGCTAATCTACTTTACGTCTTGTATGTGTATGTGACGTTAGTACCTTCTTGCAGAAGAATTATACTGTTATTCAATGTCAGTTACCTTCTTGAAGAAGAAACCCTTGTATATTGAATATTTTCTTGTAGGGCCTATTCATCATCAATAGTGATCTGTCAGTTCATGACAGGTTCAGTGACCCATTCAAAATTCCATATCAAGTGTCTCTCCAAGCCCCTCTCCAAGTTTCTCGGTCTTGAGCCAACCGTTTCATCGTCTCATACCCCGTCGCTCCACATTGTGTGATTACATCGTCTAAAAAGCCTTTACGAGGTCTTCCCCTCTTCTTCTTTCCATGAACACGACCTCTATGACTCTGAGCATCAAGCCCTCATCATGCCGCATTATGTGTCCAAGCCATTTCTTCTGTCTCTCTCTAATCGTTTGAATCAGCACCCGCCTTTCTTGAGCTTGATGCAACACCTCTTCATTCGAAACTCTGTCCCTCCAAGACACACCTAGTAATTTGCGCCAGCACCACATTTCGACCGCCTCCAATCGCTGCATGTCCTTTTTAGTGAGTGTCCATGTCTCAGCCCCATACAACAGTACACTCCATACTAGAGACTTCACGAGCCGCTTTCTCAAACTAAGGTCAATGTTGTGGCTCATCAGGATATCTTGTCTTTGAAAGAAGGCAGCTCTTGCCAGAGCTGAGCGCAAGTTGACCTCTTTGGCAGGGCCTATTATATAATCCTTTTTAATACTCCTCGGGAAAGTTTTGTCAGGCGGTTTTTAAATGAGATGTATGTTGCTTACTATTAATAACATTCTTGTACACTAATAAATTAAGTTTGTTAGGTGTAATTGCGAACACCTCTTAATTCTGAAGGTTCGAAGCAATGGACGCAATAACATGTTATTCAAATGAACCTATCCAATGCCTTAACTCTCGGTTTCTATACAGTAACTTTTCCTTACGTGTAATGGGCGTTCCCAACACAAGCATTAACTTTCTGGATTTTCGACTCCTTATGCTTTTGAATTAATGTATAATGATTCCTGTTTACTGTTCTATTTGATTATTGTTTGTCATTTTTGTCAGTGAGAAGGAAATAAAGGTGAATTCCACCAGCTATGATTTATTATACAAATATTTAAACAAATTATCAGTTTAGTGCTCAGCTCTTTCAGAATATTGAAAGGGCAGTGCCATGCTACATTTTGAAGATGGATTTCCAGAATTAAGAAAAGGAGAACACAATTATTCCTCAACTAATCTGTAACTATTTTGCTAGTTTTCCACAACCATTGTTCGCTAACTATTCTATAATTACTCTTGAACTATTCGTTACGTTCTTGAGGTGGGGGCGGGGGGAAGGAGCGAAATATTCAACAATAGTCGACGATTAAAAAGACCGTTTGCAACCCTGTTGAATAAAGAATAGCTAACGACAGTGGTGCATATTTGCAGACCATTTCTGGGGAAAAGTCGTGTTCGCCTATAAAGGTTGTTGTACAATTTAATATGTTTACAGTTTTATCAGAAATTGGGCAAATGTTTGGTGATCATGGCGAACACTGTATTTACAGTATTTTTAAGGAAAAATTGACAATTCTGGCGAATGCATGAAAATATCTGTTTACCACTTTTGCCAACATCTCGCAAACCAGGGCGACATTCCCACTTTAGGCATCTTACTTCCCGAAACTTTCCTTTTTCTAAAGTTTGCAAGCGACGAAAAAAGACACCTTATTGCCTTTAAAATGTTATTTCTTCATCAAAATATACTAGATAAAAAAAACCTAGGAAAGGGGTGGGGTGCTGCAGCCCTTAGTCCCCCGCCTTGTATGCGAATATGGTTAACCCCTAAAATATAGTTCTCTGCTATTACATGAAGTTTGGTACATAAATTAAACAAGACATATGCGACAGCGTCTCATTTATGACTCCGCCCTGAATTCAGTAGACGAAATGGATGGAATTATTCGTGACATATCAAGATGAAAACAAAAAGCCTTTAATCAAATGTCAACCGACAACTACGATCTTGACCGACGCCCCCCATTGTAACTGGATCATATTCCTATTGTAATACCCTCACCATGTTGAGATATCGCGAAAACAAGGATAAAACCTATAATTTCAGAAATTGACCTCTATGACCTTTGACCATTGGCCTATACTTACCAACAATCAAATCAGATCGTCTACCAAATTATCAACAAGTTTAAGACTCATATCTCTAGTGATTTTTGAGATATCGCTAAAACGAGAAAACGGGACAACCACAAAACAATACCTTCGGTGGGCCCAGTGGCGGATACAGGGTAGGGGGGCCCGGGTGGCCTGGCCCCCTCCTCTGGGAAAAAAACACAGGTAAACTGCATGTACATTTTACCTTCGAGACGGGCCCCCTCCCCTGGTGCTCAAGGGGTGAAGGTGCGATTTTCAAATTTTGAAGGGCGAACCCCGTGTGGTAAAGCGGGACATTGTACCAATAGCAGTGGTGGGTGTCAGATCATTTTGGTTACTAGGCAACGCCAAGCCGCGAGGCGGTACGTTTTCTATTGTCGTCTGCTCAAAGCGGGTGGGGTGGTGTATAGCCCAGGCGGACGATGGAAGCGAACAATATTGAATATTATATTATATTGACAATGGGAGTGCGTCGTGTGGGACAACACACATTTTCATTCGAAGGAATGCCATCAATAATGGACTACATGACATTGTATAGAAAATGGAATGATCTTATCCATGTCCAAGTTAGAATATTTTCTAATTAGAAGGGCCGACAAAAGTACAGAGCAAGTGCCATATTTTTTTATATTACACTTTTTAAAAGGTTACCCAAGTGACTCCCGGGCAACCCAATGCTTGAAAGAAACGCACTTTTTAAAAACTTCACTTTTGTATGCAAAAATGCTTATTTTGTTCTATGCACGCAAAGCAGATTGAGCGAATGATACAACGTTTCCATATGGTCCTTAAAAGGAACCATAGAGGTGAAAATAAGCGCTGTTTTTACGCTGCCCCCTTCCTCTTCTCCAAATGTGCTTGAATAGCAATATAGGTTTTCATTGTTTTCACAGTTAGTTCCCACGAACAAAAAACAAATGCAGTGAATACAAGAGGAACTATTAAACGTCAACGGTGATTGATCTTGACAATAATAGATGGAAAAAAGGGAACCAGATGTGAAAAGGAGCGCTGTTTTTTAAGTTACCCTCTTCCTCTTCTCCAAAAGAGCTTGAAAAGCATTAGAGGCTTGCATGTTTTTCGCAGTTAATTCACACGAACTAGGTCAGATACAGGGAAAAAAGAGGAACTATTAAACGTCAACGGTGATTGAACTTTATTGATACATAATATTATGTCTCATAAAGAAAACGAGTTCCTAATGCGATGCTCTGAAAAAGGTGTATTTTGTAAGATTATCTGTATCGACATCTAGGCTATGATTGTCAGTATTATGTGCGACATATGAAAGAGTCGTGCATGTGTGTGTTGGAGGAGATATGGATAGGCCCGTTTCATATCATGGAAGTATAAAACAAAATGAAGAGGGTGTAGTCTTCAAGTGTGCGAGGGTGAGAGGGTGTGCATGCGTGCGTGTGCGTTTGCTTGTTTGTTTATGTCTGTGAAAAACTTCCCTTCGGGAATGTGGTTAAAAGATTAAGATTTTTGAAGTGTATTTTGCGTTAGACGTCAGAATAAGAGAGGAATCGAATTATAAGGAGATTTTAAGCAAAAGCGACTTCTCGGATGGTGAAAACAGAGGGACCTTACGGTGTCTGAAAAAAATCATTTATTAAAAACATATGCATTATGTAAATTAAATTACGTTTTTGCTTCACTAGTGGTTCAAAAGTTGGTCATATCAGAAATACAGAAAATATGTTTTAAAATTATATGGAATGGGAAAGATCGAATTAAGAGATTAATATTGTATCAAGGTTATAATGAAGGAGGGTTACAAATGACTAATTTTGACTCGTTTGTAAAAACCTAAAGGGTAATACAAATCTATGAGATGGAAGCTATACTTTGATTTCTGCTTCAAGATGGTAGGGTTTAGATTTTTTTTTTGTGTAACTATGATTCCAAGTTATTAAATTTAAAAGTACCTAAGTTATATTTAGAAATGATCAAAGCATGGGAAGACTTTAAATAGAAGGTTGTAGGAATTTTCAAGAAAAGAATAATCCAATTATTTTTTACAATAAAGATTTCTTATTGAAAAAAAAAAAAATGATGAGCAGTTGTTTACACGCAATATAATTTCAATTCAAGATATTTTTGCTGAAAATGGCGTGCTGGCAAAATATCTCATTTTCAACATTTGGGGTTAGAAGGAAACAACATTGTTGATGTATGGAATATTAGGGAAGGTATTTTGAGAAGCGAAAAAAAGAATAACTGGAGTTTAGTGGATTTAAAAGTGTATGATATTTTAATGCAGTTTAACAGTACTGTGAAGCTCCTCAGAGATGTATTATCGAGGAAGGTTTATGAATATTGTATAGAGAAGTTACAAAATGTATTTGTGGTGAAGATTCATGATGGGCGGGAATTTTCAGATTTTTCAAATGAGATATGTAGGGAGAGATTTAGTAGGCCTAGGAAAATTACTCTTGTTAACAGACTAAGATAAATTCAGTATAAACTGCTTCATGGAGCAATATATACTAGACAGCATTTATTCAGATTCGGCTTTGTTGTAGATAACTTGGGATCATTTTTTAAGCAAAAGATAGAAACATATTTACACTTGTTCTGGGAGTGTGTACATGTTCAAAGATTATGGAAAATGTAATAGCTAAGTTTGAGCTAAGGGAATTAGGGTCTATCGACTGGATAGATATTCATTTAGGGTTGTCTGCTAACTCCCCACGAATAAAGATTGTTAATACAATTATTTTTGCAATGAAATATTAGATACATAGATGCAGGGGAAAGTCCGTAATATTGTCTTTGGGGGAGTTTCAAAAAGAACTGTTGCAATTTAGGGAAGAAGAAAAGAATATGGCAGGGAGGGCAGTAAAATTGGCCTTACATTTACAGAAGTAGGAACAAGTGAAGTTTTCATGAACTTTTAACACTGGGCTATTGTTTCTATTGTAGCCTCGTTTAAATGATTTAAAAAAATGTTTAAAATAGATTGTTTCTGTTTGTCTGTCGCTCCACTAAATGTGGGGTATTCTGAGGAGGCTAGGAACAGTGTGTGGTGAAAATGTGGTCGGGTGGTGTGTGTGTCGCATGGTGGGGAGGGGTGGGGGGGGAGGTAGTAGTGTGTTTGGTTAGATGGGGTTATTTGTTTTATGTTACAACTAATTTCATTTTTGTTTTCATCAATTTATCTATGTTATGAAAATGTTTTGAATTCATGTCAAGGAAAAACAACTGTATTTTATTTCTAAAGTTAATTTGTATTGTTCGGAATCAATTAAAAAAAAAAAAAAAAAAGGTGATGCATTGAAAACATTGATATTTAAACGAAATTCTCTCAATCGTCTTCATCAAAATGTATTATCAAAATATGTATTAAGCCTAGGTTTAGAACCCCCCCCCCTATCTATCTTTCTCTCTCTCTCTCTCTCTCTCTCTCTCCCTTTCTCTCTCTCTCTATATATATATATCTCCCCCTCTCCCCTCTCCCCTCTCTTTCTCTTCTTACTAGTTTTGCTCCTCAATCTAGTACCCTTACGACCTCTTTCTCTCTTCTCAATTTAAACGTCGACTACTTTCTTAAGTTTTCCCTATTACTATGTAATTCATGCTTTTTTGTTAATGTCATGATTTCGTGTGAATTTATGTACATTATGTGACGTAAACACTTAAGTGTCTATCAATTATTTTGTAACATACTTTGTATTTTGTTTATGTGCTGCGAGTGGAGGCCAATTTTCTATGTTTTGAATATGGACCAATAAAATGATCTATCTATCTATTAAAGAGATTTTAGTCAGTCCGTATTCATCTTGTTTGAACTTTCTCCACTGATTAATGGAGTGCGTAACCTCAACTTCTTTATTCCTCAAGAATTATTGTAATTTCGTGAAAAAAGGTTTCAGTCAAAGTAGGAAACTGCTTTTGGTTAATAACAGAATTGTGACATTTTTAGACAGAACGAAAAAGTTGTCATTTCGCCCTTCAAACGTGCGCTAAGGCTTTCCTTATAATAGTTCACGGGGCTGTTGCTGAGCCTAAAACGGATACAAGTTACATGTACATCCACCATTTGAAATTACATGTTATTGGTAATACAGGGGGTGTAGCATGGCAAATACTGGTTAACGCCATCTACGACTACTTTTGGACAACTGCACGTATTAAACAAATGGACTTGATTTAACGGTCAGCGCGCGCTAGCGTTCGCGAAGCAGACCGAAGTTCTCCACACGCTTCGGTTTCGCGTATGTTGCACGCACGTGAATACTGCGGTTATGTCGTCTATAGTCGTATATCCGATTGACCCCGAGTCAGGTCACGGAAAAAACACGTAGTCTCGTCTACACCCCCTTTACAATATCAATACTCTTTGCCTCAACATGAGTACATGTAGATCAAATTGATCATTGTCTGAGCTATAACTACCAATGCTACCAAAGATAGTTTGTCTAATTTATCCATATCATGGAAAATTTTGTGACTCTCTTCTCTTCTCGGTATTTACCAGTTTGAACGCAAATAGAAATTTTGATTCAATTCAATTCAATTTAATTCGCTCTTTACCCAAAAAATGAACATGTACATCTTCATTCAAATATTCAATTATATTCGGTATGTTCCTAAAAGATCAGATGGATCCATGTCAATACTTGTAAAGTATTTGGATTTCATGGGAAGAGAACATGGTACATCTTTAACCACGGACGAAACTAAACGCATTTTCGAAAAGTTGGAGGGTAGGAAAAGCATTTGACACTGATGAGAAATAAATTTCCCCTGCATCTGAGAAAATGTGAAAACTGGGAAGTTTTAGGGAGAGCAAGGTAGAGGTGTAACAACGGTAAAAGCTCATAATGTAAACGCTCTTAACTTAGCACCTTCCTACCTTCAGGTAGGCTTCACCAATCTTAATGATGTACATGAGCATCATACAAGGCAAATGGACAGTGGATATTTAAAGTGACTTAGTAACATTGTTGAAGGTTGATGAAAAAATTGCTTAATTCTTGTATAAAATGTTACTTACTGTATTCCTTCTACTATACTAACCCTCTGACATGCAAGAAATCCTGAGAAAAAAAATCTCAAACCACGAAGATATCTATGGTTTTCTTTGAAGGAGTCGATGTATGACACCCTCTAACAGTGATTAACAGTAAATTCTCCCAACCATTTTTGAATTTTCCCAACCGTTTTTCCATGAAAAAAGACATAAAACAGGCTTTCAACACTAAAATGTAATTAAATTGTAATAATATAGTTGGGAGAATTAAGGAATCGATCAGATCAGTTTTTCTCAATTTGTACCATGAATAATGGTCCGTTTTCACTCAAATTGTCAGATTATCTTTAAATGTACATCTAGCATTGAAGTCACTACCTTAGCACCACTATCTCTCATCTGAACAATGTTACCAAGTCCCTTTAAGTGTGCCTAGATTTCACACTGATTGATATAAGTGTAGCCCAATTGTTTCTTCCATATTTGAATGGAATAAGCTAGATCATTCGATGAAAACGACTTCCTCTGTCAATTCATTTTAAGAGATTGTTTAAAGTAGATATTCATTGATTTTAAAAACTAACTTTATTTTCATTATTGCGAAATTTAAACTTGATTCGACAAGGTTATCAAAATTCAATGCTTGGAAACAGTCGAAGTAATGATTATTATAAATTATAAAATGCTTAAATACAGCCCCGGCATAGCACCCGAAGAGCTCTCCGAACGCTGCTGAGATGTGTGAGATCACAGTATGGACATGACTTGCACAAGCAGACGTTGCCCCATGACATCTCACACATGTTCAGTGCCTGTATTTCATCTTCTCTTGAGTTCTTTCTCTTACTTTACTACCGTCAGGCTAAATATATAATCTATTGAATAATAATAATAATAATAAAGATAGATTTATTGAGCGCATAATGAACCGAAGTTTCTCTATGCGCTTTACAAAGTAAAAAAAAAAATCAAATACAAGTATATTTAAATAGTTACAAATTAAGAACGAAATATAAAGACCTTAAACTTAAGACTTGTAGCTAAGAGAATTCATTGCGAGCAAAGTTAATACAAATGACAAATACTTATGACAAATCAATTAGAGTAGCATATTCAATTATAATACATGAAAAAGTAATGTCAAAAATTACAAACGAAACAGGTAAGGTTAAGAAGGGTTTTGGAAGTCTGTCGTGTGGGAGCTTGACGGACATGCAGAGGGAGCGAATTCCAGAGAGTTGGGGCAGCCACTTCAAAAGCCCTGTTGCCGTAGAAATGAGTTGAGTGACGAGGAACTTGCAGGAGGTGCTGGGCTGAAGATCTGAGTGTGCGTGCAGGAACATAAGGTGAAATCATATCTGAGATGTAGGCAGGACTCATGTCGTTCTGGGCTTTGAAAGTGATGAGCAGAATTTTGAAGATTATTCTCCTTTCGATTGGGAGCCAGTGAAGATCATGAAGAAGGTGTGAAGTATCGTGTCTGCGTGGGGCTCTTGAGATGATTCTAGCTGCAGCATTTTGAAGGGTTTGGAGCTTGCGAATCTTATTCTTAGGGAGACCATACAGTAGACTGTTACAGAAATCCAGTCTGCTCATGACGAAGGACTGTATCAGCGTTTGTGTAGCAGATTTAGTCAGGTATCTTCTGATTTTCCCTATAGTTCGTAATGCAGCTGTGGCAGATCTGCAGACGTTCTTTAGTTGATCCTCCATCGTTAAGTTCTTGTCCACAATTACTCCTAGATTCCTCGCATTCTCTACCGGGGCAATCACTGCTTCACCAACTGTCACTGCTGTAGGCTGGAAGGATCGGAACTTCGAGGAGAAGTGCATCACTTCCGTCTTCGAATCGTTGATTTTGAGCATGTTCTTAGAGTGAATCTATTGCCTCACTCTAAACCCCGCGCATGGTTTTATTTTGATGACAAATGCAGCGATACAAAAATAAAGGAATCTGTCGCTTGTAAACAAAATGAGACGCCATTGTATATATTCAGCTGCACACACCGGGGTATGTTCGGCGTTTCATTCCGAAGGTTTTTCAATTTGAAAGTCTGGTTTCTTTGATTGTTAATTAACCCCTATCCTGTGTATTTACAAGCAAAAGATTTTAGTTATCAGAATCGGGTCATATCACCTTTTAATGGTTTGACATGCCATTACATTTATATACACTAAACTCATTATAATTTGAGAAATAATAGCTTTGCAATTATGTTCATTCTCTATGGGATGTCGTCTGCTTGGGCAGTGTTGGTCCATATAGGGACTTCATTAAAACATCGTTATTTTTCCGGCGAATCTCTCGTACATCCCAGCTGCTATGGAGGTGGTTGTATTTGTATAAATCACCCGATATGTAGTTGACCTATAACTTGTACGATGGACATCTGTTAGGTTACCAGTTTCTAGTGAACCATTAGTTGACATTATTTGTAATTTTCTTTGAATTTCACCTTTAAACAAAGTTGTAATTTGTGAATGGCTCATCCGAACATACACAACGTGCATGTTCTGTAATATTAACATGACTTATTCACATAATTGCGACCTAATCAATGTTTTCCTTTTAGCCCTGTATACATTTTTCAGACCTGGAAAAAGTACAAGGTTTTTTGTGGATTCATTAGCTCATTATGCTAGTTATGCTATTTAAGACAATTGCATTACTTACAAATAAAAACTGGTGTCATAAATGAATTCCTCGTCATAGAAAACCCTTGAAAAGCTGTATTTTCATGTTTTCAGGCTTCCTGGATTGAGATTAGCAACATTATTACATATTGCACAAATGATAATTAGATGATTATGCTAATTAAAAACAAATACAAAAAGTTGCTCAAGTTTGCCAAGCTAGCAACCAAGCTGAATTTACTTCAATACCCATCTAGAACACGGATCAACACTTATCAACTTCTCCAGGTCATGTACATGGTCTATGGTACCGTCTACTGGACTATTTTGACATTACTGTTGAACTAGTTTAATGATATATGTTTATTTTGCAAACGAGTATTGTTTTTTAACTGTTCTGTATAAACGTTATAAAGGATGTAAATATGTTCATGTTTATTCAGGGCCCCATGGAACCCCACTACTTACTGGTGAATGGGCTACCCTGTCAAAAGATTACAAATAATAATATTTTAAAAAGGCATTCTTTAGCAATGTTAACCCTGAGATGCACGGCCCTACGTGTTATCAGTGTTTGTGATATAGTATAATATTAAAGCCTTACAAAAAGTAAAGATCTTTGAGTGACCGGTTGTACCATACTCATTTCCCTCAATAGACTGTAGTGTTATGAAAACCGTTAAGAAAAAGTAAAATTTGATTTCGGTTTCCAATCATAAATATCTTGATAGTCAGACAGGCGATCGGCTTGTAAAAGTCATGGGGTTCCTGACTGAACCTAAGGTGTATAATTATCATTGCAGCATTAGCTAAATCCAGGATTTTGTTTCAGAATCTGAGACAAAGTTACCCAATCCCTTTAAGACTTACATTGGTTAAGCACGTTAAGCCCCCTTCACACAAAACTAGTTCTCGCTACGTTCTCGAAAATGTTGCCAAACGGGCTCAAACTGTGTGCGAACGGAGTTGAACGTAATAACAACTGTTTGCGACCTGTTTCAGGACTTTATGGACGGGCTCGGACTGGACTAATGTCTCCCAAGAAGCATGAATTATCATAGATCACCTCTGCTTGGTTCATTAACTCCATTTCATCCAACCCCCCACCGTCATTTTTCCATTTAGTAAAAGCAAACATTTTGCCGAGGTAAGCAAAAACATGAATATTCATGAACGGACAGACAATAAAGCCGTTTAGTACGTAACGTATAGTGAATGGGAATGGGCAATGATCCGTCCAGGAGGTAGAGGTCAGTGTTTTGTGCTGGCAATGTTCCAGCGAGCGAAAATGAGACAAACGGAGCAATATGAGTACGTTGTCACTCCGTCCAATTGCAGGACGGGGAGAATTTTGAACAGGCTCAAAGTTTTAGACCACCCTTCCCGTCCAAGCCAGTCCGAGCCCATCCATGAAGTCCTTAAAAAGATCGTAAATAGTTGCTAATACGTTCACTCCGTTCACAAACAGTTTGAGCCCGTTTGGCAACATTTTCCAGAACGTAGTGAGAACTAGTTTGGTGTGATAGGTGCTTGACTTAAACGTCTTGATCTGCAAAGCCTAAAGCGTTGAAGTTGAACGGGAATAAGGAATAGCGAGAACGCTCTGGGTTTTTATAACTCCCGAGTCAGGACGGGATTACACACGCTCTAGGAGCGCGTTCGAACGCACTCAAAACGAGATGAGGAAGAGTTGAACTGCCTCTGAACGGGGTGGTCGGGTTAAAAACTAGTTAGAAGAAGTGGCGAACTAGTTAGAATGGGTTTGGACGTATTGGGAACGATGTAGAACTAGTTAATTATGGATGTAACTCATAGCCTGCCATAAGGCTGCATCCACGCTATCGTTATAGTGCTTTGTACATGCGAGAGAGCTATCGCTTGAGTGCCATGTGCGTGCAATGCAGCATTCGTAATAGCACTTATTGTTCATGCTCATTGGACTGTGCTGTGTATTTTGCACTCGCTGTTCATAGAACCATCGCGTTAATCAGATTATCTCAAAAACAACCTGGCACGGGGGGATTAAGGGCATGGCACAATGGGGATTCGCCCTGTGGCGTGATAAGAGTTAAACTGACTACGGACTGGCTTGGACTGCCTGATCTACCCGATCTGAACTTAATATGAACTGGCTGTGGACGGGGAACAAACGAGATGGACGTATTGAGGACTGTTTACGAACGAACTAGGATCGTATTATAGACTTGTTTACACATTCTGCCCCGACCACAACCCGTTTTACGATTTACAATCTCACCCTAGCCACATGTAGATGAGAAAAAGTGGGGGGTCTGATCCTAAAACACGGGGTGAGCTTTTGGACACCGTCTTAATCAGCCATCCGCAAAAACCTCACCCGGGTGGGTTACCATAACAACCGCACCTCACTTATCGCGATCAGCTGGCGCACATTGTGTACATGTATACATTTTTTTCACGGCAATGACGTTATTTACCCGGGTAAATGATCCTCAGCTGGCCCGTTTAGTGTGAGATTTACCTCGATATTGTCCGGACGTTACCCCGATTGACGCGTCTTAATTGGAAGGGGGTAAATGTCGTCCGGACGTCACCGCGACGCTATTTTCCAGTTAAGGCGGGGTTTCAACTACCTTTAAGAATTGTTATTTCCAACTATGAGCAAAGTGGAACTAGGCTTTGCCACTAAACACAACAATACAAATTAGTTCCACGTACACAATTTTTCAGCAAGGAAGCTTTGTAAAATAGCCATTTTACTTCCACTTTGGCCTGATCTATACATCGATCTCCATCTGTATCACACAATACATATATTTTGTTGTTGCTGAATATTGTTCTCTGGCATGTCATAAGTTATTTCGATATACACTGTGCCCCACGCCTATGGAATAAACTCCCTGCTTATCTAAGAGATAATAATTCACATGACTTATTCATAAAATACCTAAAAACAAACCTCTACAATGGATTTTTCTTAAATTGTTGATTAATTAAGGAACATTGCCTTGTATCCTCTGTCCAATTATCATTACCCAATTATTGTTATCGTTATTATTATCACTATGATGATTATCATTGTTCATATAATTATCAATATTATATGATAAATAATTGTATCGTAATAAATGATTTTTTGAAATTTTATCCCAGTGGCAAGAACGGAATGAAAATGAAGAAGTGTTTCGAAACAACTCACTCAATTGTCCAGCTTCTCTTCATTCTTGGGATGACATCCCTTATCCACATTGCAGTTGAGGGTAAGTAACATTGAATAATGATAATTATACTGGTTACACATTTATTTGTTTATCACTGTTTATATATTATCCATGTATACATAAAGCAAAGGGGTACACAGGGCTTCAAATGGACGATGAGAGCACTTCAAGTGAGTGTGTGATTATTCTAGATTTGTCTTATTTGAATATAAATTATGTTGATATTGACAATAATTGTGATAGTGGTGGTCATTTTACCTGACAGCTAAGAAAGCAATAAATGATTGTTAGTAAGCAACCAGAAGACCGACGGCTAAAGGTCCTCTCCGAGGGACCTGGAAATGGAATTAATGCCTAACCAAAGGGCACTAGCGCATCGGCTTGGTATCGAACCCGGGTCACCGGATAACGTGACCACTGCTCTTCCGACTGAGCTATCGCGCCTCCTGACGACGTTCACAAAGGTAACATTTTCTTTAAAGCTGTGTAGTTAAACAGTTTTAAACTAATCAACTCTAGATGCGATGAAAAGGCTACAAGTACATACAAAAACGCTGATTCTGAGTGGCAAGGCACGATAAACGCACCCTATGACAGGAATCCATACACATACCCCCTTTTCACACAGGGGTGAAATTATTTAAAGCTGATTAGTTTAAAGAGCTTTAAAAAAATCAGCTTGAGATACAACATCATTCACACACAGCAAATTTCGGTGCGGTCGTTCGAGATTCACACGCTCAGTAGGGCCATTGCGCATTTACGAGCAGTGACCATTGCGCATTTACGACCAGTGACTCACTGCTCGTAAATGCGCAATGACCCTACTGAGCGTTTAAAGAGCAGTGCCCCGGTCTAGACGTATATCCGTTCACACACGGAACATCTTGCTCTCTAGATACGGGCTTCGTATCTGCAGCCTGCTTTGACCCAGCTTTTTCACACACGTGTAAAATTCATCGTATCTAGAGCTGATTTTAAAGAAAATTTTCCCTGTGTGAACGTCGTTCATACGATGTTCGAACAGATACGAAATCGCGATTCATACGCCGGTCATAGTAGGCTGCAGATACGAAGCCCGCATCTAGAGAGCAAGACATGTTGTGTGTGAACGGATAGAGTCCGGGCACTGCACTTTACACGCTCAGTAGGGCCATTGCTCATTCACTGCTCGTACATTTTCTGTGTGTGAATGATGTTGTATCTAAAGATGATTCGTTTGAAGCTCGTGTGTGCATTATGTTTTTTACAGACGTGTGTCAATCAGATATGATTAGTTACATCTGGGGACCGAACTTTAAACGTCACCATCCGAAAGACGTGACTCAGTTTTGAACCTGCGTCCTCGGCTGAGTCAGTTTGTAACTGCCACTGTTAGCTGGATTACACTAAGAACAGTAATATATAATATACATACATGTTGTTTTTTGGTTAGTAATCTCAAATTCAATATATCGATTGCTAAAACGTGAATGTAATTTTAATATTATCAGACAAATTACCTATTGGTCAATACTTGCCGAAGGGATATACAAATCACAACATTAATGTGCATTGTCATAATTTGCCTAACAAATCATGATAAATGTATTTTTCTGTGAGACGTGTTAAGTTATCATGAATATGCATGAGATACATATGCAATTGGTTTCTATTGGACCTATTGGTTTCTATTGTTTTCTATCGGTCCTATTGGTTTATATTGGTACCATTGGGTTCTATTGGTTTCTATTAATATGTTGGCTTCTATGGGTCTTAATATTGGTTTCTATTGGTTATATTGGTTTTGATTGGTTCTATTGTTTTATATTAGTAGAATAGAATAGAATATAATTTATTGACTCTTGCGACCCCCCTTCTGGCGTATGAGAGTACAACACATTTATATGTCATGATAATGGTATAGTATTAATGACTGCTCTGAAAGAAATAGTTGTTTTTATACGCTCAAGGGAAGGTTAGAATTGTGCTATTGCCCGAGGCGTGCCGAGGGCAATAGCCCAATTGTAAGTGTATAAAAACAACTATTTCTCGGATATTAAAGCAGTCATTAATACTTTTATATGCCGAAAAAAAGAGTAAACTTATGAAACCACCTTGGCCTTTATCTAGTTTATCTGCACGGTTGTTTTTTATGAGTGTATCTTTGAGAGTAGACTAAAAAAAAAAAAAAAAAATCACTTTTGCAGAAGATGGGATTCGATCTCTTGCGCACCAACGATGATGTGACTAAAATCACCGCCTTAGACCGCTCGGCCATCGCGCACTAATACCAAATTTAGTATTTTCCCTGTTGTATACATTAAAATAGATTGAAAACGGCTTCGCGTGCTGGATGCTTCGCGGCAGCTCCATTAAACGGGCCCTTCTTTTATTTTTGCAATGCATTGGCACGAACTTAGATCAAGATCTATCGGCAGATGTTGTTTTTGAAAGTTTATTTTCGTCTTCATGTCAACAATGCAAGATAAAATTGTCGGTAAGATCGATCGAGATTCAATTGTATTGAAATTACCAACCAATTCATCGCACACGTACGGTATTCTCGATCGCTCAGACCATTTGTTTAACATGTCAACCTATGGGTATTTCACCAAGACTGAACTATTTTTTAGAACTATTACATGGGTTTGGAATTTTACAGGAATAGTTAAAGTTTATGAATGCAATTTCGACCAACAAATGGCTGGATTTCTTGAGTGAGGTATATAATAGATAATAAAGAATACAAACATAGCATAATAATACAAAGAATACAAAATACAACAAAACAACAATTCAAATGTAATGTATAACGATAAAAAAGAATGATCTCAACCTAGGCTATGCTAAACATTAATACATTATTATACAATACAAATTAGAATATTAGATTAATCTTGGTACTGAAACACTGTAGTCGTCATTATTTATCATTATCTTCGTCAAAGTTGTTACAAATACTGTAATCTTTACAATTATTATTATCATCGTGTTCATGTTCGTTTTCTTCGTCCTCATTGTCTTTGAAAGATCTTGAAAAAAGACCATCACATAAGTCTTTACAATTGCATATGGATCGATATAGGTAACTGTACTATGGATTCGGATTGCAAGCACGATGGAACTTGTGATAATATATTGCTGTGCGTGAGTTCAACTGGGTACAGTGGTGATATCTGTAAAATGAATAAGGTTTCCTAAAAACTCCTACCTTTTAACATAAGCTTTGCATCTCCATTTGATCACGAATGCAAAGTTACATGATGTTAATTTAATTGGATGGCCTTTATAAGTTCATTCCTAGCGACGAACTGACGAAGAACATTGCTTTAAGAATTATTCTATCTTCCAAAATTACAAAAGAGTGAATCCAGCTGAAGTGTTGAACAAAAATATAAAGGTTGAAAACTGTAATTCTCCCACACATATAGCTCCGTTTAGTCTCATTTGAGAACGCCCCTTTCGGCAGAGCTAACTTCCAGCAGCCTAATATGTACGTTAGCCTATGGACTTGTATCGCTAATAAAAAAAATCCTTCCTGTCACAAAGGAATTTCGCTTCCTTGTTATATAGGACAACTTGGTACACATATTGCTTCAAATGGTCCTAAACAGCTCAAAGAATGTAACAAAAAGGAAGTCAGCAGGGCGTTATAATTTTGTTCTGACGTTATGTCCATGTCTTAAAAACGGGACGGCGACACGAATTGAAAATTAAAACAGCAGAGAAATGATGGTACAATGACATTATCACCATCATAACAGTCGTTACAAATACTGTCGTATTTATAATTATCATTATTATCGTGTTCATGTTATTTAACATCATCGTATTTGTCTTTAAAAAAATAAAATACATACCATCTCATAAGGGTTCACAATTATAAATGGCTCGTTATAGGGTGTACCATGGACTCGGATTGCCTGTACGGAGGAACCTGTGTTACGAATACATCGATATGCGACTGTGAACCTGGGTACACTGGTACAAACTGTGAAACAGGTAAGATTTCTTCAAACCTCCTATTTTTCAACTCAGGCTCCGCATCGCCATTCGATAACGAATGAAAATTCAATATGCTGATTTACTTCGATGAACTAGTTGATTCACAGCGACGAACTGTTGAAAAAAATTTGCTTTAAGAATTATTCTTTCTTCCAAAATTTCAAAACAGTGAATAAAGCTGCAGTGTTGAACAAAAACGAGAAGGTTGAACACCCAAGTCTACCACGTGTTATATCGCTAATAAAAAAGACTCCGCGCTGTCACAAAGATATTTTGCTTCTTTGGCATATAGGACAACTTGGTACACATATTGCCTCTAATCTTCCGAAACAGCTCAATGAATGTAAAAAAAGGACGTCAGCGGGGCGTCTTAATTTTTCCTGACATTATTTCCATATCCCCAAAACAGGAAAACGACTCTAACTATAAATTAGAACATTATATTAATCTTGGTACTGAAATACTGTAGTCTTCATTATTTATCATTATCTTCATCAAAGTGGTTACAAATACAGTAATATTTACAATTATTATTATCATCGTGTTCATGTTCGTTTTCGTCGTCCTCATTGTCTTTGAAAGATCTTGAAAATAGACCATCACATAAGTCTTTACAATCGTATATGGATCGTTATAGGTATCTGTACTATGGATTCGGATTGCGAGCACGGTGGAACTTGTGATATATCTATTTTGATGTGCGTGTGTACATCTGGGTACAGTGGTGATATCTGTGAAACAGGTAAGATTTTCTAAAAATTCCTACCTTTTAACATAAGCTTTGCATCTCCATTTGATCACGAATGCAAAGTTACATGATGTTAATTTAATTCGATGGCCTTTATAAGTTCATTCCAAACGACGAACTGACGAAGAACATTGCTTTAAGAATTATTCTCTCTTCCAAAATTACAAAAGAGTGAATCCAGCTAAAAAGTGTTGAACAAAAATATAAATGTTGAAAACTGTAATTCTCCCACACATATAGCTCCGTTTAGATTCATTTGAGAACGCCCCTTTCGGCAGAGCTAACTTCCAGCAGCCTAATATGTACGTTAGCCTATGGACTTTTATCGCTAATAAAACAAATCCTTCCTGTCACAAAGGAATTTCGCTTTCTTGGCATATAGGACAACTTAGTACACATATTGCTACAAATGGTCCTAAACAGCTCAAAGAATGTAACAAAAAAGAAGTCAGCAGGGCGTTATAATTTTGTTCTGATGTTATGTCTATATCTTAAAAACGGGACGGCGATTCGGATTGAAATTTAAAACAGCAGATTATGATGGTACAATGACAATAATGTCATCATTATTTATTATCACCATCATAACAGTCGTTACAAATACTGACGTATTTACAATTATCATCATTATCGTGTTCATGTTCTTTAACATCATCGTATTTGTCTTTAAAGGAAATAAAATACATACCATCTCATAAGGGTTCACAATTATAAATGGCTCGTTATAGGGTGTACCATGGACTCGGATTGTCTGTACGGAGGAACCTGTGTTACGAATACATCGATATGCGACTGTGAACCTGGGTACACTGGTACAAACTGTGAAACAGGTAAGATTTCTTCAAACCTCCTATTTCTCAACTCAGGCTCCGCATCGCCATTCGATAACGAATGAAAATTCACAATGCTGATTTACTTCGATGAACTAGTTGATTCACAGCGACGAACTGTTGAATAAAATTTGCTTTAAGAATTATTCTTTCTTCCAAAATTTCAAAACAGTAAATAAAGCTGCAGTGTTGAACAAAAACGAGAAGGTTGAACAATCAAGTCTACCACGTGTTATATCGCTAATAAAAAAGACTCCGCGCTGTCACTAAGATATTTTGCTTCTTTGGCATATAGGACAACTTGGTACACATATTGCCTCTAATCTTCCGAAACAGCTCAATGAATGTAAAAAAGGACGTCATCGGGGCGTCTTAATTTTTCCTGACATTATTTCCATATCCCCAAAACAGGAAAACGACTCTAACTATAAATTAGAACATTGTATTAATCTTGGTACTGAAATACTGTAGTCTTCATTAGTTATCATTATCTTCATCAAAGTGGTTAAAAATACAGTAATATTTACAATTATTATTATCATCGTGTTCATGTTCGTTTTCGTCGTCCTCATTGTCTTTGAAAGATCTTGAAAACAGACCATCACATAAGTCTTTACAATCGTATATGGATCGTATATGGACTTTTATCGCTAATAAAACAAATCCTTCCTGTCACAAAGGAATTTCGATTCCTTGGCATATAGGACAACTTGGTACACATATTGCTACAAATGGTCCGAAACAGCTCAAAGAATGTAACAAAAAGGACGTCAGCAGGACGTTTTAATTTTGTTCTGACGTAATGTCCATATCTTAAAAACGGGACGGTGACTCGAATTGAAAATCAAAACAGCAGAGTATGATGGTACAATGACAATAATGTCATAATTTTTCATTAGCACCTTCATAACCGACGTTACATAATACTGTCGTCTTTACAATTATCGTCATTATATCGTGTTCATGTTCTTTAACATCATCGTATTTGTGTTTAAAAGAAATTAAATACAGACCATCTTATAAGTGTTCACAATTATAAATGGCTCGTTATAGGGTGTACCGTGGACTCGGATTGCCAGTACGGAGGAACTTGTGTTACGGTTACATCGATATGCGACTGTGAACCTGGGTACACTGGTACAAACTGTGAAACAGGTAAGAGTTCATCAAACCTTTGAAAGAAATATTCAGTCTGTTTACTCTGTTTGATTTATTGACTGATAGTTTCACAAATGAGGTAACTCTTTCCCCCACTGTCGTTAATCGAATTGAAGATACCACTTTTGACTCTATTTAACTGTATCCCTCCAAGTGAAGATTAATCTTTTCAAATGGGTATTTTTTTCTTCTCATCATCTTTATCAAATTCATTGCCTTCGGAAATCAATTTGTACATGTTTAGCTGTTTGTGCTGCCGATTCGTGTACGAGTAGAGGAACTTGTACTGATGGAGTACCCGACGTTACGTGCGTGTGTAATGCTGGCTACCAGGGCACTTCATGTGAAACAGGTAATCTATAACTTCTGAATAGATTGTAAAAAACATACATACATTCACTTTTGATGTAAAGCAAAATCCAATGAAATTCTTATTCGTTGCTTATCAAGAAATTAAAGATACAGAGCGAACAGGGGAACAGAAAGAAAGAAATTACAGTGATTGTTGAGGAAACTCTTTGAGTTTCTTCTTACTTGAGAGTCAACAGAAGTGAAAGTACAGACATACAGATTTGAACTTTAAAAGAAATAATCAGTCCGTTTACTCTGTTTGATTTATTGACTGATAGTTTCACAAATGAGGTAACACTTTCCCTCACTGTCGTTAATCGAATTGAAGATACCACTTTTGACTCTATTTTACTGTATCCCTCCAAGTGAAGATTAATCTTTTCAAACGGGTATTTTTTTCTTCTCGTCATCTTTATCGAATTCATTGCTTTCGGAAATCAATTTGTACATGTTTAGCTGTTTGTGCTGCCGAGTCGTGTACGAGTAGAGGAACTTGTACTGATGGAGAACCCGACGTAACGTGCGTGTGTAATGCTGGCTACCAAGGCACTTCATGTGAAACAGGTAATCTATAACTTCTGAATAAATTATAAAAAAAACATACATACATTCACTTTTGATGTAAAGCAAAATCCAATGAAATTCTTATTCGTTGCTTATCAAGAAATTAAGGATACAGAGCGAACAGGGGAACAGAAAGAAAGAAATAACAGTGATTGTTGAGGAAACTCTCATTGGTGAGAAAAATCTCGGAGGTTATTCACAGTCGCCAGGGGTGAATGTAGAGACAAAGATATTAGGGTGTCCCACCTGTTGGTACAGTAATAAGAGAAACTACACTCTTAATCATCTCAAGTTGACACATGGAAAACTGGAGTGCATGGTCATTTGAAGAACAGATTTGAAATTGTGATTACCACAACAATCTTTCTCAATTATGATTTGTTTTCAAGCAAGAACAAAAACATTTAAAGAGATATTTAGTTAATTAATTTCATTTCAATAATGTGTGAGTAGTTTTACAAAGGAATTAATTCAGACATTATTAACCTGTAAAATGCCAGTTTTGTGTCTTTATTTTTCTGTTATCCGCTGAATGAAAATAAATATATCATAAATAAATATTCTTGTCATTTGTTATCCCATTTATTGTGTTTGGAACCCATTTTGCACAGATATCGACGATTGTATTACTGCACCTTGTCTGAATGGAGGAACTTGTGCTGATGAAGTGAACGACTATACTTGTACCTGTGTAGTGGGCTTTACTGGGTTGATTTGCGAAACAGGTAAGACATCGAGTCAAAACAAATTACACACTTTCATGCGTACACTTTTCATGTAAAGCAATTGCGCCTTGCTCATCAAGACATTATAGATAAAGAACGAACAAGGAAATGAAATGAAAGAAACCTTTAGTCATTGGTGAGACAAATCTCGGAGGTTATTCTTCATTCAGAGTCGACAGGGGTGAACGTAGAGACAAAGATATTAGGGTGTCCCACCTGTTGGTACAGTAATAAGAGAAACTACACTCTTAATCATCTCAAGTTGACACATGGAAAACTGGAGTGCATGTTCATTTGAAGAACAGATTTGAAATTGTGATTACCACAACAATCTTTCTCAATTATGATTTGTTTTCAAGCAAGAACAAAAACATTTAAAGAGATATTTAGTTAATTAATTTCATTTCAATAATGTGTGAGTAGTTTTACAAAGGAATTAATTCAGACATTATTAACCTGTAAAATGCCAGTTTTGTGTCTTTATTTTTCTGTTATCCGCTGAATGAAAATAAATATATCATAAATAAATATTCTTGTCATTTGTTATCCCATTTATTGTGTTTGGAACCCATTTTGCACAGATATCGACGATTGTATTACTGCACCTTGTCTGAATGGAGGAACTTGTGCTGATGAAGTGAACGACTATACTTGTACCTGTGTAGTGGGCTTTACTGGGTTGATTTGCGAAACAGGTAAGACATCGAGTCAAAACAAATTACACACTTTCATGCGTACACTTTTCATGTAAAGCAATTGCGCCTTGCTCATCAAGACATTATAGATAAAGAACGAACAAGGAAATGAAATGAAAGAAACCTTTAGTCATTGGTGAGAAAAATCTCGGAGGTTATTCTTCATTCAGAGTCGCCAGTGGTGAACGTAGAGACAAAGATATTAGGGTGTCCCACCTGTTGGTGCAGTAATAAGAGAAACTACACTCTTAATCATCTCAAGTTGACACATGGAAAACTGGAGTGCATGGTCATTTGAAGAATAGATTTAAAATTGTGATTACCACAACAATCTTTCTCAATTATGATTTGTTTTCAAGCAAGAACAAAAACATTTAAAGAGATATTTAGTTGATTAATTTCATTTGAATAATGTATGAATAGTTTAACAAAGGAATTAATTCAATTAAAAACCGACATTATTAGCCTGTAAAATGCCATTTTTTTTTCATTTTTTTTTCTGTTATCCGCTGAATGAAAATAAATATATCATAAATAAATATTCTCGTCATTTGTTATCCCATTTATTGTGTTTGGAACCCATTTTGCACAGATATCGACGAATGTATTACTGCACCTTGTCTGAATGGAGGAACTTGTGCTGATGAAGTGAACGACTATACTTGTACCTGCGTAGTGGGCTTTACTGGGTTGACTTGCGAAACAGGTAAGACATATAGAATCAAAACAAATTACACACTTTTATACGTACACTTTTTATGTAGAGCAATTGCGCCTTGCTCATCAAGACATTATAGATAAAGAGCGAACAAGGAAATGAAATGAAAGAAACCTTTAGTCATTGGTGAGACAAATCTCGGAGGTTATTCTTCATTCACAGTCGACAGGGGTGAACGTAGAGACAAAGATATTAGGGTGTCCCACCTGCTAGTGCAGTAATACGAGAAACTACACTCTTAATCATCTCAAGTTTACACATGGAAAACGGGAGTGCATGGTCATTTGAAGAACAGATTTAAAATTGTGATCACCACAACAATCTTTCTCAATTATGATTTGTTTTCAAGCAAGAACAAAAACATTTAAAGAGATATTTAGTTAATTAATTTCATTTGAATAATGTATGAATAGTTTTACAAAGGAATTAATTCAATTAAAAACCTACATTATTAGCCTTAAAAATGCCAGTTTTGTGTCTTTTTTTTTCTGTTATCCGCTGAATGAAATAAATATATCAAAAATAAATATTCTTGTCTTTTGTTATCCTATTTATTGTGTTTGGAACCCATTTTGCACAGATATCGACGATTGTATTACTGCACCTTGTCTGAATGGAGGAACTTGTGCTGATGAAGTGAACGACTATACTTGTACCTGCGTAGTGGGCTTTACTGGGTTGACTTGCGAAACAGGTAAGACATTGATTCAAAACAAATTACACACTTTCATAAGTACACTTTTTATGTAGAGCAATTGTGCCTTGCTCAACAAGACATTATAGATAAAGAACGAACAAGGAAATGAAATGAAAGAAACCTTTAGTCATTGGTGAGACAAATCTCGGAGGTTATTCTTCATTCAGAGTCGCCAGGGGTGAATGTAGAGACAAAGATATTAGGGTGTCCCACCTGTTGGTGCAGTAATACGAGAAACTACACTCTTAATCATCTCAAGTTGGCACATGGAAAACTGGAGTGCATGGTCATTTGAAGAACAGATTTAAAATTGTGATTACCACAACAATCTTTCTCAATTATGATTTGTTTTCAAGCAAGAACAAAAACGTTTAAAGAGATATTTAGTTGATTAATTTCATTTGAATAATGTATGAATAGTTTTACAAAGGAATTAATTCAATTAAAAACTGACATTATTAGCCTGTAAAATGCCAGTTTTGTGTCTTTATTTTTCT
This sequence comes from Strongylocentrotus droebachiensis, assembly GCA_035222895.1. Taxonomy (NCBI): domain Eukaryota; kingdom Metazoa; phylum Echinodermata; class Echinoidea; order Camarodonta; family Strongylocentrotidae; genus Strongylocentrotus; species Strongylocentrotus droebachiensis. The sequence continues at coordinate 100,922 of JAVYIG010003391.1, read as the reverse complement.
GTTATCCGCTGAATGAAAATAAATATATCATAAATAAATATTCTCGTCATTTGTTATCCCATTTATTGTGTTTGGAACCCCTTTTGCACAGATATCGACGATTGTATTACTGCACCTTGTCTGAATGGAGGAACTTGTGCTGATGAAGTGAACGACTATACTTGTACCTGCGTAGTGGGCTTTACTGGGTTGACTTGCGAAACAGGTAAGACATTGATTCAAAACAAATTACACACTTTCATAAGTACACTTTTTATGTAGAGCAATTGTGCCTTGCTCAACAAGACATTATAGATAAAGAACGAACAAGGAAATGAAATGAAAGAAACCTTTAGTCATTGGTGAGACAAATCTCGGAGGTTATTCTTCATTCAGAGTCGCCAGGGGTGAATGTAGAGACAAAGATATTAGGGTGTCCCACCTGTTGGTGCAGTAATACGAGAAACTACACTCTTAATCATCTCAAGTTGGCACATGGAAAACTGGAGTGCATGGTCATTTGAAGAACAGATTTAAAATTGTGATTACCACAACAATCTTTCTCAATTATGATTTGTTTTCAAGCAAGAACAAAAACGTTTAAAGAGATATTTAGTTGATTAATTTCATTTGAATAATGTATGAATAGTTTTACAAAGGAATTAATTCAATTAAAAACTGACATTATTAGCCTGTAAAATGCCAGTTTTGTGTCTTTATTTTTCTGTTATCCGCTGAATGAAAATAAATATATCATAAATAAATATTCTCGTCATTTGTTATCCCATTTATTGTGTTTGGAACCCCTTTTGCACAGATATCGACGATTGTATTACTGCACCTTGTCTGAATGGAGGAACTTGTGCTGATGAAGTGAACGACTATACGTGTACCTGCGTAGTGGGCTTTACTGGGTTGATTTGCGAAACAGGTAAGACATTGAGTCAAACAAAATTACACACTTTCATGCGTACACTTTTCATGTAGAGCAATTGTGCCTTGCTCAACAAGACATTATAGATAAAGAACGAACAAGGTAATGAAATGAAAGAAACTTTTAGTCATTGGTGAGACAAATCTCGGAGGTTATTCTTCATTCAGAGTCGCCAGGGGTGAATGTAGAGACAAAGATATTAGGGTGTCCCACCTGTTGGTGCAGTAATAAGAGAAACTACACTCTTAATCATCTCAAGTTGACACATGGAAAACTGGAGTGCATGGTCATTTGAAGAACAGATTTAAAATTGTGATTACCACAACAATCTTTCTCAATTATGATTTGTTTTCAAGCAAGAACAAAAACATTTAAAGAGATATATAGTTGATTAATTTCATTTGAATAATGTATGAATAGTTTCACAAAGGAATTAATTCAATTAAAAACTGACATTATTAGCCTGTAAAATGCCAGTTTTGTGTCTTTATTTTTCTGTTATCCGCTGAATGAAAATAAATATATCATAAATAAATATTCTCGTCATTTGTTATCCCATTTATTGTGTTTGGAACCCATTTTGCACAGATATCGACGATTGTATTACTGCACCTTGTCTGAATGGAGGAACTTGTGCTGATGAAGTGAACGACTATACTTGTACCTGCGTAGTGGGCTTTACTGGGTTGATTTGCGAAACAGGTAAGAAATCGAGTCAAAAAAAATTACACACTTGCATTCGTACACTTTTCATGTAAAGCAATTGCGCCTTGCTCATCAAGACATTATTGATAAAGAACGAACAAGGAAATGAAATGAAAGAAACCTTTAGTCATTGGTGAGACAAATCTCGGAGGTTATTCTTCATTCACAGTCGACAGGGGTGAACGTAGAGACAAAGATATTAGGGTGTCCCACCTGCTAGTGCAGTAATACGAGAAACTACACTCTTAATCATCTCAAGTTGACACATGGAAAACGGGAGTGCATGGTCATTTGAAGAACAGATTTGAAATTGTAATTACCACAACAATCTTTCTCAATTATGATTTGTTTTCAAGCAAGAACAAAAACATTTAAAGAGATATTTAGTGTATTAATTTCATTTGAATAATGTATGAATAGTTTTACAAAGGAATTAATTCAATTAAAAACTGACATTATTAGCCTGTAAAATGCCAGTTTTGTGTCTTTATTTTTCTGTTATCCGCTGAATGAAAATAAATATATCATAAATAAATATTCTCGTCATTTGTTATCCCATTTATTGTGTTTGGAACCCCTTTTGCACAGATATCGACGATTGTATTACTGCACCTTGTCTGAATGGAGGAACTTGTGCTGATGAAGTGAACGACTATACTTGTACCTGCGTAGTGGGCTTTACTGGGTTGATTTGCGAAACAGGTAAGACATTGATTCAAAACAAATTACACACTTTCATAAGTACACTTTTTATGTAGAGCAATTGTTCCTTGCTCAACAAGACATTATAGATAAAGAACGAACAAGGAAAAGAAATGAAAGAAACCTTTAGTCATTGGTGAGACAAATCTCGGAGGTTATTCTTCATTCAGAGTCGCCAGGGGTGAATGTAGAGACAAAGATATTAGGGTGTCCCACCTGTTGGTACAGTAATAAGAGAAACTACACTCTTAATCATCTCAAGTTGACACATGGAAAACTGGAGTGCATGGTCATTTGAAGAACAGATTTAAAATTGTGATTACCACAACAATCTTTCTCAATTATGATTTGTTTTCAAGCAAGAACAAAAACATTTAAAGAGATATATAGTTGATTAATTTCATTTGAATAATGTATGAATAGTTTCACAAAGGAATTAATTCAATTAAAAACTGACATTATTAGCCTGTAAAATGCCAGTTTTGTGTCTTTATTTTTCTGTTATCCGCTGAATGAAAATAAATATATCATAAATAAATATTCTCGTCATTTGTTATCCCATTTATTGTGTTTGGAACCCATTTTGCACAGATATCGACGATTGTATTACTGCACCTTGTCTGAATGGAGGAACTTGTGCTGATGAAGTGAACGACTATACTTGTACCTGCGTAGTGGGCTTTACTGGGTTGATTTGCGAAACAGGTAAGAAATCGAGTCAAAAAAATTACACACTTGCATTCGTACACTTTTCATGTAAAGCAATTGCGCCTTGCTCATCAAGACATTATTGATAAAGAACGAACAAGGAAATGAAATGAAAGAAACCTTTAGTCATTGGTGAGACAAATCTCGGAGGTTATTCTTCATTCAGAGTCGCCAGGGGTGAACGTAGAGACAAAGATATTAGGGTGTCCCACCTGTTGGTGCAGTAATAAGAGAAACTACACTCTTAATCATCTCAAGTTGACACATGGAAAACTGGAGTGCATGGTCATTTGAAGAACAGATTTGAAATTGTGATTACCACAACAATCTTTCTCAATTATGATTTGTTTTCAAGCAAGAACAAAAACATTTAAAGAGATATATAGTTGATTAATTTCATTTGAATAATGTATGAATAGTTTTACAAAGGAATTAATTCAATTAAAAACTGACATTATTAGCCTGTAAAATGCCAGTTTTGTGTCTTTATTTTTCTGTTATCCGCTGAATGAAAATAAATATATCATGAATAAATATTCTCGTCATTTGTTATCCCATTTATTGTGTTTGGAACCCATTTTGCACAGATATCGACGATTGTATTACTGCACCTTGTCTGAATGGAGGAACTTGTGCTGATGAAGTGAACGACTATACTTGTACCTGTGTAGTGGGCTTTACTGGGTTGATTTGCGAAACAGGTAAGACATCGAGTCAACAAAAATTACACACTTTCATGCGTACACTTTTCATGTAAAGCAATTGCGCCTTGCTCATCAAGACATTATTGATAAAGAACGAACAAGGAAATGAAATGAAAGAAACCTTTAGTCATTGGTGAGACAAATCTCGGAGGTTATTCTTCATTCAAAGTCGACAGGGGTGAACGTAGAGACAAAGATATTAGGGTGTCCCACCTGCTAGTGCAGTAATACGAGAAACTACACTCTTAATCATCTCAAGTTGACACATGGAAAACGGGAGTGCATGGTCATTTGAAGAACAGATTTGAAATTGTAATTACCACAACAATCTTTCTCAATTATGATTTGTTTTCAAGCAAGAACAAAAACATTTAAAGAGATATTTAGTTGATTAATTTCATTTGAATAATGTACGAATAGTTTTACAAAGGAATTAATTCAATTAAAAACTGACATTATTAGCCTGTAAAATGCCAGTTTTGTGTCTTTATTTTTCTGTTATCCGCTGAATGAAAATAAATATATCATAAATAAATATTCTCGTCATTTGTTATCCTATTTATTGTGTTTGGAACCCATTTTGCACAGATATCGACGATTGTATTACTGCACCTTGTCTGAATGGAGGAACTTGTGCTGATGAAGTGAACTACTATACTTGTACCTGCGTAGTGGGCTTTACTGGGTTGACTTGCGAAACAGGTAAGACATTGAGTCAAACAAAATTACACACTTTCATAAGTACACTTTTTATGTAGAGCAATTGTGCCTTGCTCAACAAGACATTATAGATAAAGAACGAACAAGGAAAAGAAATGAAAGAAACCTTTAGTCATTGGTGAGAAAAATCTCGGAGGTTATTCTTCATTCAGAGTCGCCAGGGGTGAATGTAGAGACAAAGATATTAGGGTGTCCCACCTGTTGGTACAGTAATAAGAGAAACTACACTCTTAATCATCTCAAGTTGACACATGGAAAACGGGAGTGCATGGTCATTTGAAGAACAGATTTAAAATTGTGATTACCACAACAATCTTTCTCAATTATGATTTGTTTTCAAGCAAGAACAAAAACGTTTAAAGAGATATTTAGTGTATTAATTTCATTTGAATAATGTATGAATAGTTTTACAAAGGAATTAATTCAATTAAAAACTGACATTATTAGCCTGTAAAATGCCAGTTTTGTGTCTTTATTTTTCTGTTATCCGCTGAATGAAAATAAATATATCATAAATAAATATTCTCGTCATTTGTTATCCCATTTATTGTGTTTGGAACCCCTTTTGCACAGATATCGACGATTGTATTACTGCACCTTGTCTGAATGGAGGAACTTGTGCTGATGAAGTGAACGACTATACTTGTACCTGCGTAGTGGGCTTTACTGGGTTGATTTGCGAAACAGGTAAGACATTGAGTCAAACAAAATTACACACTTTCATGCGTACACTTTTCATGTAGAGCAATTGTGCCTTGCTCAACAAGACATTATAGATAAAGAACGAACAAGGAAATGAAATGAAAGAAACTTTTAGTCATTGGTGAGACAAATCTCGGAGGTTATTCTTCATTCAGAGTCGCCAGGGGTGAACGTAGAGACAAAGATATTAGGGTGTCCCACCTGTTGGTGCAGTAATAAGAGAAACTACACTCTTAATCATCTCAAGTTGACACATGGAAAACTGGAGTGCATGGTCATTTGAAGAACAGATTTGAAATTGTGATTACCACAACAATCTTTCTCAATTATGATTTGTTTTCAAGCAAGAACAAAAACATTTAAAGAGATATATAGTTGATTAATTTCATTTGAATAATGTATGAATAGTTTCACAAAGGAATTAATTCAATTAAAAACTGACATTATTAGCCTGTAAAATGCCAGTTTTGTGTCTTTATTTTTCTGTTATCCGCTGAATGAAAATAAATATATCATAAATAAATATTCTCGTCATTTGTTATCCCATTTATTGTGTTTGGAACCCATTTTGCACAGATATCGACGATTGTATTACTGCACCTTGTCTGAATGGAGGAACTTGTGCTGATGAAGTGAACGACTATACTTGTACCTGCGTAGTGGGCTTTACTGGGTTGATTTGCGAAACAGGTAAGAAATCGAGTCAAAAAAAAATTACACACTTGCATTCGTACACTTTTCATGTAAAGCAATTGCGCCTTGCTCATCAAGACATTATTGATAAAGAACGAACAAGGAAATGAAATGAAAGAAACCTTTAGTCATTGGTGAGACAAATCTCGGAGGTTATTCTTCATTCAGAGTCGCCAGGGGTGAACGTAGAGACAAAGATATTAGGGTGTCCCACCTGTTGGTACAGTAATAAGAGAAACTACACTCTTAATCATCTCAAGTTGACACATGGAAAACTGGAGTGCATGGTCATTTGAAGAATAGATTTAAAATTGTGATTACCACAACAATCTTTCTCAATTATGATTTGTTTTCAAGCAAGAACAAAAACATTTAAAGAGATATATAGTTGATTAATTTCATTTGAATAATGTATGAATAGTTTTACAAAGGAATTAATTCAATTAAAAACTGACATTATTAGCCTGTAAAATGCCAGATTTGTGTCTTTATTTTTCTGTTATCCGCTGAATGAAAATAAATATATCATAAATAAATATTCTCGTCATTTGTTATCCCATTTATTGTGTTTGGAACCCATTTTGCACAGATATCGACGATTGTATTACTGCACCTTGTCTGAATGGAGGAACTTGTGCTGATGAAGTGAACGACTATACTTGTACCTGTGTAGTGGGCTTTACTGGGTTGATTTGCGAAACAGGTAAGACATCGAGTCAAAAAAAATTACACACTTTCATGCGTACACTTTTCATGTAAAGCAATTGCGCCTTGCTCATCAAGACATTATTGATAAAGAACGAACAAGGAAATGAAATGAAAGAAACCTTTAGTCATTGGTGAGACAAATCTCGGAGGTTATTCTTCATTCACAGTCGACAGGGGTGAACGTAGAGACAAAGATATTAGGGTGTCCCACCTGCTAGTGCAGTAATACGAGAAACTACACTCTTAATCATCTCAAGTTGACACATGGAAAACGGGAGTGCATGGTCATTTGAAGAACAGATTTGAAATTGTAATTACCACAACAATCTTTCTCAATTATGATTTGTTTTCAAGCAAGAACAAAAACATTTAAAGAGATATTTAGTTGATTAATTTCATTTGAATAATGTACGAATAGTTTTACAAAGGAATTAATTCAATTAAAAACTGACATTATTAGCCTGTAAAATGCCAGTTTTGTGTCTTTATTTTTCTGTTATCCGCTGAATGAAAATAAATATATCATAAATAAATATTCTCGTCATTTGTTATCCTATTTATTGTGTTTGGAACCCATTTTGCACAGATATCGACGATTGTATTACTGCACCTTGTCTGAATGGAGGAACTTGTGCTGATGAAGTGAACTACTATACTTGTACCTGCGTAGTGGGCTTTACTGGGTTGACTTGCGAAACAGGTAAGACATTGAGTCAAACAAAATTACACACTTTCATGCGTACACTTTTCATGTAAAGCAATTGCGCCTTGCTCATCAAGACATTATAGATAAAGAACGAACAGGGAAATGAAATGAAAGAAACCTTTAGTCATTGGTGAGAAAAATCTCGGAGGTTATTCTTCATTCAGAGTCGCCAGGGGTGAACGTAGAGACAAAGATATTAGGGTGTCCCACCTGTTGGTGCAGTAATAAGAGAAACTACACTCTTAATCATCTCAAGTTGACACATGGAAAACTGGAGTGCATGGTCATTTGAAGAACAGATTTAAAATTCTGATTACCACAACAATCTTTCTCAATTATGATTTGTTTTCAAGCAAGAACAAAAACATTTAAAGAGATATATAGTTGATTAATTTCATTTGAATAATGTACGAATAGTTTCACAAAGGAATTAATTCAATTAAAAACTGACATTATTAGCCTGTAAAATGCCAGTTTTGTGTCTTTTTTTTCCTGTTATCCGCTGAATGAAAATAAATATATCAAAAATAAATATTCTTGTCTTTTGTTATCCTATTTATTGTGTTTGGAACCCATTTTGCACAGATATCGACGATTGTATTACTGCACCTTGTCTGAATGGAGGAACTTGTGCTGATGAAGTGAACGACTATACTTGTACCTGCGTAGTGGGCTTTACTGGGTTGATTTGCGAAACAGGTAAGACATCGAGTCAAACAAAATTACACACTTTCATGCGTACACTTTTCATGTAAAGCAATTGCGCCTTGCTCATCAAGACATTATTGATAAAGAACGAACAAGGAAATGAAATGAAAGAAACCTTTAGTCATTGGTGAGACAAATCTCGGAGGTTATTCTTCATTCACAGTCGACAGGGGTGAACGTAGAGACAAAGATATTAGGGTGTCCCACCTGCTAGTGCAGTAATACGAGAAACTACACTCTTAATTATCTCAAGTTGGCACATGGAAAACGGGAGTGCATGGTCATTTGAAGAACAGATTTGAAATTGTAATTACCACAACAATCTTTCTCAATTATGATTTGTTTTCAAGCAAGAACAAAAACATTTAAAGAGATATTTAGTTGATTAATTTCATTTGAATAATGTACGAATAGTTTTACAAAGGAATTAATTCAATTAAAAACTGACATTATTAGCCTGTAAAATGCCAGTTTTGTGTCTTTATTTTTCTGTTATCCGCTGAATGAAAATAAATATATCATAAATAAATATTCTCGTCATTTGTTATCCTATTTATTGTGTTTGGAACCCATTTTGCACAGATATCGACGATTGTATTACTGCACCTTGTCTGAATGGAGGAACTTGTGCTGATGAAGTGAACGACTATACTTGTACCTGCGTAGTGGGCTTTACTGGGTTGACTTGCGAAACAGGTAAGACATTGAGTCAAACAAAATTACACACTTTCATGCGTACACTTTTCATGTAAAGCAATTGCGCCTTGCTCATCAAGACATTATTGATAAAGAACGAACAAGGAAATGAAATGAAAGAAACCTTTAGTCATTGGTGAGACAAATCTCGGAGGTTATTCTTCATTCAGAGTCGACAGGGGTGAACGTAGAGACAAAGATATTAGGGTGTCCCACCTGTTGGTACAGTAATAAGAGAAACTACACTCTTAATCATCTCAAGTTGACACATGGAAAACTGGAGTGCATGGTCATTTGAAGAACAGATTTAAAATTGTGATTACCACAACAATCTTTCTCAATTATGATTTGTTTTCAAGCAAGAACAAAAACATTTAAACAGATATTTAGTTAATTAATTTCATTTGAATAATGTATGAATAGTTTTACAAAGGAATTAATTCAATTAAAAACTTACATTATTAGCCTTAAAAATGCCAGTTTTGTGTCTTTTTTTTCCTGTTATCCGCTGAATGAAAATAAATATATCAAAAATAAATATTCTTGTCTTTTGTTATCCTATTTATTGTGTTTGGAACCCATTTTGCACAGATATCGACGATTGTATTACTGCACCTTGTCTGAATGGAGGAACTTGTGCTGATGAAGTGAACGACTATACTTGTACCTGCGTAGTGGGCTTTACTGGGTTGACTTGCGAAACAGGTAAGACATCGAGTCAAACAAAATTACACACTTTCATGCGTACACTTTTCATGTAAAGCAATTGCGCCTTGCTCATCAAGACATTATTGATAAAGAACGAACAAGGAAATGAAATGAAAGAAACCTTTAGTCATTGGTGAGCAAAATCTCGGAGGTTATTCTTCATTCAGAGTCGACAGGGGTGAACGTAGAGACAAAGATATTAGGGTGTCCCACCTGTTGGTACAGTAATAAGAGAAACTACACTCTTAATCATCTCAAGTTGACACATGGAAAACTGGAGTGCATGGTCATTTGAAGAACAGATTTAAAATTGTGATTACCACAACAATCTTTCTCAATTATGATTTGTTTTCAAGCAAGAACAAAAACATTTAAACAGATATTTAGTTAATTAATTTCATTTGAATAATGTATGAATAGTTTTACAAAGGAATTAATTCAATTAAAAACTTACATTATTAGCCTTAAAAATGCCAGTTTTGTGTCTTTTTTTTCCTGTTATCCGCTGAATGAAAATAAATATATCAAAAATAAATATTCTTGTCTTTTGTTATCCTATTTATTGTGTTTGGAACCCATTTTGCACAGATATCGACGATTGTATTACTGCACCTTGTCTGAATGGAGGAACTTGTGCTGATGAAGTGAACGACTATACTTGTACCTGCGTAGTGGGCTTTACTGGGTTGACTTGCGAAACAGGTAAGACATCGAGTCAAACAAAATTACACACTTTCATGCGTACACTTTTCATGTAAAGCAATTGCGCCTTGCTCATCAAGACATTATTGATAAAGAACGAACAAGGAAATGAAATGAAAGAAACCTTTAGTCATTGGTGAGAAAAATCTCGGAGGTTATTCTTCATTCACAGTCGACAGGGGTGAACGTAGAGACAAAGATATTAGGGTGTCCCACCTGCTAGTGCAGTAATACGAGAAACTACACTCTTAATCATCTCAAGTTGACACATGGAAAACTGGAGTGCATGGTCATTTGAAGAACAGATTTAAAATTGTGATTACCACAACAATCTTTCTCAATTATGATTTGTTTTCAAGCAAGAACAAAAACATTTAAAGAGATATATAGTTGATTAATTTCATTTGAATAATGTATGAATAGTTTTGCAAAGGAATTAATTCAATTAAAAACTGACATTATTAGCCTGTAAATGCCATTTTTGTGTCTTTATTTTTCTGTTATCCGCTGAATGAAAATAAATATATCAAAAATAAATATTCTTGTCTTTTGTTTCCAATTTATTGTGTTTGGAACCCATTTTGCACAGATATCGAAGATTGTATTACTGCACCTTGTCTGAATGGAGGAACTTGTGCTGATGAAGTGAACGACTATACTTGTACCTGCGTAGTGGGCTTTACTGGGTTGATTTGCGAAACAGGTAAAACATTGATTCAAAACAAATTACACACTTTCATAAGTACACTTTTTATGTAGAGCAATTGTGCCTTGCTCAACAAGACATTATAGATAAAGAACGAATAAGGAAATGAAATGAAAGAAACCTTAGTCATTGGTGAGAAAAATCTCGGAGGTTATTCTTCATTCAGAGTCGCCAGGGGTGAACGTAGAGACAAAGATATTAGGGTGTCCCACCTGCTAGTGCAGTAATAAGAGAAACTACACTCTTAATCATCTCAAGTTGACACATGGAAAACGGGAGTGCATGGTCATTTGAAGAGCAATTTTGAAATTGTAATTACCACAACAATCGTTCTCAATTATGATTTGTTTTCAAGCAAGAACAAAAACATTTAAAAAGATATATAGTTGATTAATTTCATTTGAATAATGTATGACTAGTTTTACAAAGGAATTAATTCAATTAAAAACTGACATTATTAGCCTGTAAAATGTCAGTTTTGTGTCTTTATTTTTCTGTTATCCGCTGAATGAAAATAAATATATCATGAATAAATATTTTGTCTTTTGTTATCCTATTTATTGTGTTTGGAACCCATTTTGCACAGATATCGACGATTGTATTACTGCACCTTGTCTGAATGGAGGAACTTGTGCTGATGAAGTGAACGACTATACTTGTACCTGCGTAGTGGGCTTTACTGGGTTGACTTGCGAAACAGGTAAGACATTGAGTCAAAACAAATTACACACTTTTATACGTACACTTTTCATGTAAAGCAATTGCGCCTTGCTCATCAAGAATTAAAGATACAGAGCGAACAGGGGAACAGCAAGAAAGAAATTACAGTGATTGTTTAGGAAACTCTTTGAGTTTCTTCTTACTTGAGAGTCAACAGAAGTGAAAGTACAGACATACAGATTTGAACTTTGAAAGAAATAATCAGTCCGTTTACTCTGTTTGATTTATTGACTGATAGTTTCACAAATGAGGTAACTCTTTCCCTCACCGTCGTTAATCGAATTGAAGATACCACTTTTGACTCTATTTTACTGTATCCCTCCAAGTGAAGATTAATCTTTTCAAACGGGTATTTTTTTCTTCTCGTCATCTTTATCAAATTCATTGCCTTCGGAAATCAATTTTTACATGTTTAGCCTATTGTGCTGCCGATTCGTGTACGAGTAGAGGAACTTGTACTGATGGAGAACCCGACGTTACGTGCGTGTGTAATGCTGGCTACCAGGGCACTTCATGTGAATCAGGTAATCTATAACTTTTGAATAGATTATAAAAAACATACATACATTTACTTTTGATGTAAAGCAAAATCCAATGAAATTCTTATTCGTTGCTTATCAAGAAATTAAAGATACAGAGAGAACAAGGAAACAACAAGAAAGAAATTACAGTGATTGCTAAGGAAACGATTAGTTTCTTCTTACTTGAGAGTCAACATAACTAAATGTACAGACATACAGATTTGAAGTTTGAAAGAGATATTCAGTCCATTTACTTAGTTGGATTTATTGACTTAAAGTTTCCCAAATGAGGTAACTCTTTCCCTCACTGTCGTTAATCGAATTGAAGAAACCACTTTTGACTCTATTTTACTGTATTCCTCCAAGTGAAGATTAATCTTTTCAAACGGGTATTTTTTCTTCTCGTCATCTTTATCAAATTCATTGCCTTCGAAAATCAATTTTTACATGTTTAGCCTATTGTGCTGCCGATTCGTGTACGAGTAGAGGAACTTGTACTGATGGAGAACCCGACGTTACGTGCGAGTGTAATGCTGGCTACCAGGGCACTTCATGTGAATTAGGTAATCTATAACTTTTGAATAGATTATAACAAAACATACATACATTCACTTTTGATGCAAAGCAAAATCCAATGAAATTCTTATTCGTTGCTTATCAAGAAATTAAATATACAGAGCGAATAGGGGAACAGCAAGAAAGAAATTACAGTGATTGTTGAGGAAACTCTCTGAGTTTCTTCTTACTTGAGAGTCAACAGAAGTGAAAGTACAGACATACAGGTTTGAACTTTGAAAGAGATATTCAGTCCATTTTCTTTAATTGACTAAGAGTTTCACAAATGAGGTGACTCTTTCTCTCACTGTGGTTAATCGAATTAAAGGTACCACTTTTGACTCTATTTTCCTGTAATCCGTCAAGTGAAGATAAATCTGTCAAAAAAAAAATTCTTTTCTTCGTCATCTTAATATCAAATTCATTGCCTGCGGAAATCAATTTGTACATGTTTAGCTGATTGTGATGCCAATTCGTGTACGAGTAGAGGAACTTGTACTGATGGAGAACCCGACGTTACGTGCGTGTGTAATGCTGGCTACCAGGGCACTTCGTGTGAATCAGATAATCTCTAACTTTTGAATAGATTATAAAAAAACATACATACATTCACTTTTGATGTAAAGCAAAATCCAATGAAATTCTTATTCGTTGCTTTTCAAGAAATTAAAGATACAGAGCGAAAAGGGGGAACAGCAAGAAAGAAATTACAGTGATTGTTAAGGAAACTCTTTGAGTTTCTTCTTACTTGAGAGTCAACAGAAGTGAAAGTACAGACATACAGATTTGAACTTTGAAAGAAATGATCAGTCCGTTTACTCTGTTTGATTTATTGACTGATAGTTTCACAAATGAGGTAACTCTTTCTCTCACTGTCGTTAATCGAATTGAAGATACCACATTTGACTCTATTTTACTGTATCCCTCCAAGTGAAGATTAATCTTTTCAAATGGGTATTTTTTTCTTCTCGTCATCTTTATCAAATTCATTGCCTTCGGGAATCAATTTGTACATGTTTAGCCTATTGTGCTGCCGATTCGTGTACGAGTAGAGGAACTTGTACTGATGGAGAACCCGACGTTACGTGCGTGTGTAATGCTGGCTACCAGGGCACTTCATGTGAATCAGGTAATCTATAACTTTTGAATAGATTATAAAAAAACATACATACATTCACTTTTGATGCAAAGCAAAATCCAATGAAAATCTTATTCGTTGCTTATCAAGAAATTAAAGATACAGAGCGAACAGGGGAACAGAAAGAAAGAAATTACAGTGATTGTTGAGGAAACTCTTTGAGTTTCTTCTTACTTGAGAGTCAACAGAAGTGAAAGTACAGACATACAGGTTTGAACTTTGAAAGAGATATTCAGTCCATTTTCTTTTATTGACTAAGAATTTCACAAATGAGGAAACTCTTTCTCTCACTGTGGTTAATCGAATTAAAGGTACCACTTTTGACTCTATTTTCCTGTAATCCGTCAAGTGAAGATAAATCTGTCAAAAAAAAAATTCTTTTCTTCGTCATCTTAATATCAAATTCATTGCCTTCGGAAATCAATTTGTACATGTTTAGCTGATTGTGATGCCAATTCGTGTACGAGTAGTCTTAGAGGAACTTGTACTCCTGGATCACCCGAAGTAACGTGCATGTGTAATTCCGGCTACACTGGGATTACCTGTGAAATTGGTAAGCTTTAACTTCTAGTTAGATTACAATCTTACATACATGCATTTTTGATGTAGCAAAATCCAATGAAATTCTCATTCGTTGCTTATAAAGAAATTATAGATACAGAGCGAACAAGGAAACAGAAAGAAAGAAATTACAATGATTGTTGAGGAAACGCTTTGAGTTTCTTCTTACTTGAGAGTCAACAGAAGTAAAAGTACAGACATACAGATTTGAAGTTTGAAAGAGATATTCAGTACATTTACTTGGTTGGTTTTATTGACTCATAGTTTCACAAATGAGGTAATTTTTCTCTCACTGTCGTTAAACGAATTGAAGATTTTTCCAGATACAGTTCGAGGATGTTTCTCATTCTTGTATGGAATTGATAAAAACTCCCCTCCTTTTGATTTCGAGTAGACACTTGAGGCATGGAAGTGCATGGTCATCTAAAAACAGCAGATTTGATATCCTGGTAGTGATTCCAATAACGAGCTCCATTGATAAAGATTCTGTTTAAGGATACGTTGAAACTAACACATGTCATTGTGATCACAACCATTCCACTTTGGGCGATAACATGTCTTGCAACGCATTCAATGTATAGGTAATTTTTGCGTCAATTTTCACATTAATTTCAACCCAAAATGAAGAAATCACCTGCTTTCTGTTATTTTTGATCAATCAGGAGCACATTCATTAAATTTGCGATTAAATTATCTTTTTCCCAAAATTTCAAAGGCCATATATTGGAAAAGAATTGAACTTTGAAAGAGATATTCAGTCCATTTTCTTTTATTGACTTAGAGTTTCACAAATGAGGTAACTCTTTCTCTCACTGTGGTTAATCGAATTGAAGATACCACGTTTGACTCTATTTTCTTGTTACCCGTCAAAAGTGAAGATAAATCTGTCAAAAAGGTGTTTTTTTTCTCGTCATCTTTATCAAATTAAATGCCTTTGGAAATCAATTTTCAAATGTTTAGTCGTTTGTGCTGCCGATTCGTGTATGAGTAGAGGAGCTTGTACTGATGGAGATCCCACCGTTACGTGCGTATGTGATGCTGGCTACACTGGGACTACCTGTGAAATTGGTAAGCTTTAACTTCTAATTAGATTACAATCTTACATACATGCATTTTTGATGTAAAGCAAAATCCAAAGAAATTCTCATTCGTTGCTTATAACGAAACTAGAGATACAGAGCGAACAAGAAAACAGAAAGAAAGAAATTACAGTGATTGTTGAGGAAACGCTTTGAGTTTCTTCTTACTTGCGAGTCAACAGAAGTAAAAGTACAGACTTACAGATTTGAAGTTTGAAAGAGATATTCAGTCCATTTACTTGGTTGGATTTATTGACTTATAGTTTCACAAATGAGGAATATGTCTTGCAACGCATTCAATGAATAGGTAATTTTTGCGTCAAGTTTCACATTAATTTCAACCCAAAATGAAGAAATCACTTGCTTTCTGTTATTTTTGATCAATTAGGAGCACATTCATTAAGATTTGCGATTAAATTATCTTTTTTCCAAAATTTCAAAAGCCTTTTTTTGGAAAAGAATTGAACTTTGAAAGAGATATTCAGTCCATTTTCTTTTATTCACAAATGAGGTAACTCTTTCTCTCACTGTCGTTAATCGAATTGAAGATTTTTCCAGATACAGTTAGAGTATGTTTCTTATTCTTGTTAGGAATTTATAGAAACTCCCCTCCTTTTGATTTCGAGTAGACACTTGAAGCATGGAAGTGCATGGTCATCTAAAAATAGCAGATTTGATATACTGGTAGTGATTCCAACAACGATCTCCATTGATAAAGATTCTGTTTAAGGATACGTTGAAACTAACACATGTCATTGTGATCACAACCATTCCACTTTGGGCGATAACATGTCTTGCAACGCATTCAATGAATAGGTAATTTTTGCGTCAATTTTCACATTAATTTCAACCCAAAATGAAGAAATCACCTGCTTTCTGTTATTTTGTTATCAATCAGGAGCACATTCAGTAAGATTTGCGATTAAATTATATTTTTCCCAAAATTTCAAAGGCCATATTTTGGAAAAGAATTGAACTTTGAAAGAGCTATTCAGCCCATTTTCTTTCATAGACTTAGAGTTTCACAAATGAGGTAACTCTTTCTCTCACTGTGGTTAATCGAATTGAAGATACCACTTTTGACTCTATTTTCCTTTATTCACGGCTAACAAAAATAACAAACAACCAAATTTGCGTTTATGTCGTGGCTTTATTAACATTTTGAGATGGACGCTTATTTTGCACATTTTGATTTTCTGGGTGTCATAACAAAATACACAGATATATTGAATCATACAAAATGCTTACAAATGCAATGCTAGGCCCCCCGCCTATGAAATCGAGTGATGCCTAGGCTAAACTTATATACATTAAGTCATTATATCAGCCCCCCGCCTATAAAATCGAGTGATGCCTAAAGTTATGCTAGGCCCCCCGCCTATGAAATCGAGTGATGCCTAGGCTAAACTTATATACATTAAGTCATTATATCAGCCCCCCGCCTATAAAATCGAGTGATGCCTAAAGTTATAGAATATAGATGTATATATATACCAGCCTCTCCGCCTGTAAGATCGGATGATGCCTAAGATTAAAGCGTGACACCCTGAGTTTGAAAGTGTGTAGGTACAACTAGGTCCCCCCGCATTCAAATCGAATGGGGGCCGGAAAACTAAGAATTGACATGCGAACAAATTCGACTGAATATACATTGGCAACCCCCTCGCATGTAAAAATTGGTGGGGTCGAAAATTATCGGATGACAATTATTGATCAATAAACTTATCAGTACCATGTGATTAGTGATTTACCCATACAAAACCGGGTAGGGGCGAAACCCAATGGGAAAAATTCCCCTACGGCCCACTTTCTTTGTGCACGACGCAAGTTGATGTGCGACCAGGCCAAATGCCCCCGGCTCTGCATTAACTTCATAAATCACTGACCAATTTATTACATAAACCCTATCCGTACCTTTCATACCTGAAACCCTAAATCCTTTCCGTACTAATACGTATACCTTGGCTACTTCGAACCACCAAGCAATACTTAATTTATGCCACTAATATACTAAAAATACTTTTATTGGTGGAGATAATGGGGAGGTGGTGGGAATGTTTTAGACTCCGTAAATTTGTATTCTTGTCCATTCAAAATGAAAGCCATAACTAGAATGAAAGCCCCTTCGTGCTATTTTTAATTTGCTGGCGGTATTTTCCGCGCTTGCTTGATAAGCGTACATACGCTTGTACATTTCCTTCCAATGTAATACAAAGTATTACATTTCCTAGCGCGTGAATTTCCCTCAAAAATGTAAACAACCTCTTGACCTACATTTTGTCAGCCTGTCAATAAACCATTTTAAATCGTTGTCTACTCTTTAAATTTTATTATTCACGGCTAACAAAAATAACAAACAACCAAATTTGCGTTTATGTCGTGGCTTTATTAACATTTTGAGATGGACGCTTATTTTGCACATTTTGATTTTCTGGGTGTCATAACAAAATACACAGATATATTGAATCATACAAAATGCTTACAAATGCAATGCTAGGCCCCCCGCCTATGAAATCGAGTGATGCCTAGGCTAAACTTATATACATTAAGTCATTATATCAGCCCCCCGCCTATAAAATCGAGTGATGCCTAAAGTTATGCTAGGCCCCCCGCCTATGAAATCGAGTGATGCCTAGGCTAAACTTATATACATTAAGTCATTATATCAGCCCCCCGCCTATAAAATCGAGTGATGCCTAAAGTTATAGAATATAGATGTATATATATACCAGCCTCTCCGCCTGTAAGATCGGATGATGCCTAAGATTAAAGCGTGACACCCTGAGTTTGAAAGTGTGTAGGTACAACTAGGTCCCCCCGCATTCAAATCGAATGGGGGCCGGAAAACTAAGAATTGACATGCGAACAAATTCGACTGAATATACATTGGCAACCCCCTCGCATGTAAAAATTGGTGGGGTCGAAAATTATCGGATGACAATTATTGATCAATAAACTTATCAGTACCATGTGATTAGTGATTTGGAGGCATAATTTGACAAATTACCGCCAAACGAGAATATATTTATATATGATCGGCCGCCAAATCACAACGTTGTCATCACATTACAATAAGTTGAGGGACATCTCCATAGAGGCCAAGCGTATTCAAAACGCACCACAAAAGGGGGCACAATCAGGTATGGGCTTTTACACACACTGTCCATTTTACGAGCTCATATCTCCCCGAATATATCTTGATGTACAAAAGAACCCGATTTTAATGAAAATTCAGGTATAAGACTTGCTGTAGTTGAAAAATAGCTTACAGGGCACTTTCTAGGGCAATTAGCCTGCCACAACACGCGTTTTCACGGTGGAATATTTCCAACCGGATTTCCAACTTTGGCGGGGCGTTTCACTGTCGACACGTTGTTCATTCACAAAAAAACCTACATAGGTAGTTGCAACAGATCCTTATGCATATTCATGAGAAATTTCGTGGCAATTTGCAAAAATTCGCCATAGGTACCTTGTCAATATTCATAAACCTTGTCAATCCGACTAGCTAGCAAGGCCATTTTGCCCATGCCATAGGTGTACACACAATAGCATGCGCGTGTAACAATTGTAATACGCGATGGTGATTGGATAACTATCGTTAGAGTATGATGTCGCATAAGGTTAGCGCGTGATCACTTCATAAATATTCATTCCTTATGACCTCCCAACGGCTCTCAACGACTGGCGCGCGCGTATGCAATGTGCACACTACGCGCTAATTGGTTTAATCCGTTTTACATTGCGCGTATGCGAATAAGGTCAACTCGTGATAGTTATATGAATATTCATTAATCAGTACCCCCAATGGGCTCTGATTGGCTGTATGTAAATGAAAACAAATACGTCATACCTCATTAGGTTTTGTCCCCTGACGCGTATTAACTTGTTGTAATGAACGATTTCTGTGCACTAAGGGAATATCTATGCTCAACTATTTACACTTTGGTGGAATTAACATTTCAATTGGCCAAATTAACCAATGTACATGTACAGGCATGTACTTTTTCGCCCTTAAGCTAATTTATAACCCTCTAACAGACTACAGAGTATCGTAATAAGCTTATCTCTACAACACCGGCACATCATTATGCCTAATTCATTCCCCTCAAAGAAGTGACTAAACCGTTAATGCCCATTTCGAAATGAAGCATTCGCAAAACTGGTCATTTACCAATGTCCACCTAAACCTGCCCCATATAACCATTATTTACTCTCCACAACTTTGTTACTCCCAAAATAAGGCACTCTTATCCCAACAACGAAAACATGATCTTGCGGTGCCGGACTCAAACTTTTTTGCGGGATTTACTTTGCTACCCGAACAGACTTAAACATTGAAATATAAGAACGCTGAAATATAAGAACACTGAACTATAAGAACATTGAAATATAAGAACAAACAACGTGTTTTGTAACATTATCATTGTTTAACTACTTGGATGAACCGAGATAGGACAGGCCCTCCTTCAGGTCAGTGATAAACCTGTCCAAACCCTCATTGGAGAGATGCAATCCGTCCGGCCTATATAAAGCCCTATCCTTATGCCTTATGTCGGGGTGTGGAATGGCCTTTCCCCCATTCCTGCCGGCCAAGGCGCGAGCGTATCGGTTCGTTCGTTGATGAATAGCAACTGTCGGTCCATCTGCACATCGAAATTGGTAGCGATATACTTCTTTATTGCTTGCAGCGAGGAGCCATTGCGGTCCTTCTTCCGGACTACAGCATTTATATTCTACCCGTTCTAGGATGTCAGACCATATTATTGTCGTCTCAGTGTTCGATGTGATTAATCTGTTCACCGCATTCGCCATCGCCCTCTTCGAACATCCCTCCATGTCATTCGTGCCCACGTGTAACACTAAAACGGTCGGCTTCGTCAGGCCACTGGTAATCAACTCTAGCCATGCGTTTGTTTGGTCCAAGCGAAGGCCCCGCTTTCCAGCCCAATGGATGACCGTCCCCAAATCCATATCGGCGCAGCCAGTCCGCTCCGCCCTGCGATGGGCCCAGAAAACGATAGAGTCGCCTACTATCCATATTTGTTCTGTGGACAAAATAAGAAAAGAGGACTGGGCAGCATTTTGTATTCCAAAGGCGTTAATGTAAACTTGAAATCCCATTGTTGCAATGACGACCTTCGTCATTGCCTTGTTTTCATTCACATTCTGCCCCATGAATATTCTCCTGGTTTTCCTTATCGTCCAGAAATCCCATTCGTTTTGCACGTAGTGCTTGTCATCACTAATTATGCCCTTTCCTCATGTCCGTTTTCTTTTAAATTTCATAGGCATAGTCTCTAACATCTCATCAAGGTCACTACATTCTTCGATTTTCGAAATCACTCATGCATAACCGTCCAGGCGCCATTTTGTCCGTTTCTGGTCCATTTTAAGGCCTTTCTTTCTTCCTTCCTATCTCCACTATCCTAGATCCTACAAACTTCTAACAAATTCCTCTATATAGTCTAAGAGATGTTCTTTTGTCTGCGACGTATAACCTGACCTTCAAAATGCCATCTTTGTACTCAAAATTCAAATCTGAAACCGACTTCGTCAAAAATCTCTCAAGTTCTTGAAAAATGGACCCCTAAATAATCTAAAACTGCCATAACTTTCTCATATGAATTCCGTTTTGTATTTAAATCTCACAGTATCTTTATCTCATAATTGCATATATAGCCATGCCAAATTTCACGCTCCAATGGATTTGCACAACATAAATAGCGCCCTCTAAAGTTTTGGGAATTGGCTTTCTCTCTGTGGCCGCATCTCCATAATGGCTTGGCAAACCCGTACCTTTTTTTGGATTTAGATACTTGATGATATGCCCTTTCCAGCCATTTACAAAATTATATACCCTATCACTGACCAAATTTGAGAAAATTGCCCTCCCAATTCGCCATTTTCAAGAAAATTCTGAAATAACCTCAACTTGCTCTAAAATGGCGATCTTTATACCTAAATCAATGAAACTTGGCAGACATATGTATCCTTATACGTGACAACTGTTTACCAAGTTTGGTAAAATTCGAATATGTCAGCGCAAAGTAATCGCCAAAAATGATGAATTTACTATGCATTACATAATAGCGCGTTTAATGCGTGCAATACATTGCGCGAAGATAACAATGGTGTCAAACTGACCGCAATGAAGTGCCCTTTCGAATGATACCAAGTATAGTATATGTTCACACAGAAAACTTTGAATAAATCGCATTTGAACAAAGGTCACTACACGAATTCCGCCGAGTTTCCGCCCGAATCTAACACGTATCGGCATGACGTCATTTTTTCAGACTGCTTTTCGCCCCTAAAACGTCCGCCAGATTTTTAAAATTGGTCGATGGGGCTATTTAAGACGCCATTTTGTCCTATAAATCTATTTTAAATCACGTGTTTCGATAAGATTATCATAGAAAAAAAAAAAAGAGAGTAGTTTACAATAACAATCATGAAATTCTCTTTCTAATGATACCAAATACGGCCCATAAAGAGACATAAAGAGAGAGAGAAAAAACAATTTAACTCCGGTCATAATACAGATCCTGTACGTTTTCCGCTCATGCATTACACGCATATTCTATGGGGCATATCGGGTTCACGCTTTTGACCCCAAGAACGATCTTTATTGCAAAGACGAACATGCACCAAATCCCCTTGGTTTTTGCATGCAGTGCTTGCGAGCCCTTACGTCCTTTCCCCTATCCCAATTTCTTTCAAACTTCGTAGGCATAGTCACTACCATCCCATCAAGGTCACTGTTGAGGCCTTACTCTCGCCCTACCTATCTCCACTATCACAGAAGCTACAGACTTCGTACAAATTGCTCTGGATAGGGCGAGAGAAGCTCATTCGTTTGACACGTAGAAACACGGCGTCATTGCACGCACATCGTTGTGACACGATTGCATTTCTAGTGTTTTCTTGCTCTTGTTCTGCATGTATGTTTGTTGTCTGCTTGACTTCGTTTTCATTTTCATGTTGTAGCACCATTATTATTATTATTGCTATTATTATTATTAGCTTATTTAACCTCTCGAGGCGAGGGACTTATTCCTCTGTGTGTTGTACATATATTCATTCCTGTGTATGCGGCCTCACCCTTACATTATTGCCCCCGGACACGTTAACCTCATCATTCACTCTGTTATATTTTGTACGTATACCTGGCGAATCAAATCAAATCAAATCAAATCAACCCCAACGGTACTTTGCAACATTGCTCATATTTAAACAACCATATCAATATATCTGCGATGCGCGGAGGAAGCCCATCGACCCATGTGCTGTATTTGGGCGTCCGAGCAGCCCGCCATAGCAGCGGTTGTAGCCGCACCTATACGAAAAGAATGGGAGGAAAACTCCGCCGCCAACATATCTCTGTATGTCATGCATCTCTTTATCATGGCACTGAACTCATGCCTGGTGAGAGGAAGCGAACCATATGAGCAAAAGAAAGCCTCCCCTGGCACTTCCCGGGCGCATTTTCAAATATCTAAGGGCCGCCTTTACGGGACAACTACCCTCCTCAATTTCGTGTATTGAAATGGTGCAACCGTTTCCCCTCGGATCAGTTTTCGATTCCCTTAAAGAGATACTCACCCGGCGATGTGGTGCACTGCCGGTGACTGCCACGTCCGTGAAACGCAGCATTCGATCCCGCCTATGCCGTGATGCCACTGTGTGATGTGCGACCAGGCCAAAATAATGATAATTATGGACTCTCCTTTCTAATCAGGCCCAACGACAAAGGCCAGCCCAAAACCCGAGTATAATCCCGCTGGTCGCTCACGAGAAGAAATAATTCAGCGTTATATATCCAACTTATTATTCCAGTGCAGTGCTAACTTTAGTATTAATCCAAATCCTCTAATAATGTTTTAGACTCCGTAAATTTGTATTCTTGTCCATTCAAAATGAAAGCCATAACTAGAATGAAAGCCCCTTCGTGCTATTTTTAATTTGCTGGCGGTATTTTCCGCGCTTGCTTGATAAGCGTACATACGCTTGTACATTTCCTTCCAATGTAATACAAAGTATTACATTTCCTAGCGCGTGAATTTCCCTCAAAAATGTAAACAACCTCTTGACCTACATTTTGTCAGCCTGTCAATAAACCATTTTAAATCGTTGTCTACTCTTTAAATTTTAGTAATCCGTCACAAGTGAAGATAAATCTGTCAAAAAGGTTTTTTTTTTCTCGTCATCTTAATATCAAATTCATTGCCTTTGGAAATCAATTTTCACATATTTAGTCGTTTGTACTGCCGATTCGTGTATGAATAGAGGAGCTTGTACTGATGGAGATCCCACCGTTACGTGCGTATGTGATGCTGGCTACACTGGGACTACCTGTGAAATAGGTAAGATTACAATCTTACATACATGCATTTTTGATGTAGCAAAATCCAATGAAATTCTCATTCGTTGCTTATAAAGAAATTATAGATACAGAGCGAACAAGGAAACAGAAAGAAAGAAATTACAGTGATTGTTGAGGAAACTCTTTGAGTTTCTTCTAACTTGAGAGTCAACAGAAGAGAAAGTACAGACATACAGATTTGAACTTTGAAAGAAATAATCAGTCCGTTTACTTTGTTTGATTTATTGACTGATAGTTTCACAAATTAGGTAACTCTTTCCCTCACTGTCGTTAATCGAATTGAAGATACCACTTTTGACTCTATTTTACTGTATCCCTCCAAGTGAAGATTAATCTTTTCAAATGGGTATTTTTTTCTTCTCGTCATCTTTATCAAATTCATTGCCTTCGGGAATCAATTTTTACATGTTTAGCTGATTGTGATGCCAATTCGTGTACGAGTAGTCTTAGAGGAACTTGTACTCCTGGATCACCCGACGTAACGTGCATGTGTAATTCCGGCTATTTTGGCGATTCATGTGAAACAGGTAATCTATAACTTCTGAATAGATTATAAAAAAACATACATACATTCACTTTTGATGTAAAGCAAAATCCAATGAAATTCTTATTCGTTGCTTATCAAGAAATTAAAGATACAGAGCGAACAGGGGAACAGAAAGAAAGAAATTACAGTGATTGTTGAGGAAACTCTTTGAGTTTCTTCTTACTTGAGAGTCAACAGAAGTGAAAGTACAGACATACAGGTTTGAACTTTGAAAGAGATATTCAGTCCATTTTCTTTTATTGACTAAGAATTTCACAAATGAGGAAACTCTTTCTCTCACTGTGGTTAATCGAATTAAAGGTACCACTTTTGACTCTATTTTCCTGTAATCCGTCAAGTGAAGATAAATCTGTCCAAAAAAAAAATATTTTCTTCGTCATCTTAATATCAAATTCATTGCCTTCGGAAATCAATTTGTACATGTTTAGCTGATTGTGATGCCAATTCGTGTACGAGTAGTCTTAGAGGAACTTGTACTCCTGGATCACCCGAAGTAACGTGCATGTGTAATTCCGGCTACATTGGGATTACCTGTGAAATTGGTAAGCTTTATTTTCTAGTTAGATTACAATCTTACATACATGCATTTTTGATGTAGCAAAATCCAATGAAATTCTCATTCGTTGCTTATAAAGAAATTATAGATACAGAGCGAACAAGGAAGTGAAAGAAAGAAATTACAATGATTGTTGAGGAAACGCTTTGAGTTTCTTTTTACTTGAGAGTCAACAGAAGTAAAAGTACAGACATACAGATTTGAAGTTTGAAAGAGATATTCAGTACATTTACTTGGTTGGTTTTATTGACTCATAGTTTCACAAATGAGGTAATTTTTCTCTCACTGTCGTTAATCGAATTGAAGATTTTTCCAGATACAGTTCGAGGATGTTTCTCATTCTTGTATGGAATTGATAAAAACTCCCCTCCTTTTGATTTCGAGTAGACACTTGAGGCATGGAAGTGCATGGTCATCTAAAAACAGCAGATTTGATATCCTGGTAGTGATTCCAATAACGAGCTCCATTGATAAAGATTCTGTTTAAGGATACGTTGAAACTTACACATGTCATTGTGATCACAACCATTCCACTTTGGGTGATAACATGTCTTGGAACGCATTCAATGTATAGGTAATTTTTGCGTCAATTTTCACATTAATTTCAACCCAAAATGAAGAAATCACCTGCTTTCTGTTATTTTTGATCAATCAGGAGCACATTCATTAAATTTGCGATTAAATTATCTTTTTCCCAAAATTTCAAAGGCCATATATTGGAAAAGAATTGAACTTTGAAAGAGATATTCAGTCCATTTTCTTTTATTGACTTAGAGTTTCACAAATGAGGTAACTCTTTCTCTCACTGTGGTTAATCGAATTGAAGATACCACGTTTGACTCTATTTTCTTGTTACCCGTCAAAAGTGAAGATAAATCTGTCAAAAGGGTGTTTTTTTTCTCGTCATCTTTATCAAATTAAATGCCTTTGGAAATCAATTTTCAAATGTTTAGTCGTTTGTGCTGCCGATTCGTGTATGAGTAGAGGAGCTTGTACTGATGGAGATCCCACCGTTACGTGCGTATGTGATGCTGGCTACACTGGGACTACCTGTGAAATTGGTAAGCTTTAACTTCTAATTAGATTACAATCTTACATACATGCATTTTTGATGTAAAGCAAAATCCAAAGAAATTCTCATTCGTTGCTTATAACGAAACTAGAGATACAGAGCGAACAAGAAAACAGAAAAAAAGAAATTACAGTGATTGTTGAGGAAACGCTTTGAGTTTCTTCTTACTTGCGAGTCAACAGAAGTAAAAGTACAGACATACAGATTTGAAGTTTGAAAGAGATATTCAGTCCATTTACTTGGTTGGATTTATTGACTTATAGTTTCACAAATGAGGAACATGTCTTGCAACGCATTCAATGAATAGGTAATTTTTGCGTCAAGTTTCACATTAATTTCAACCCAAAATGAAGAAATCACTTGCTTTCTGTTATTTTTGATCAATTAGGAGCACATTCATTAAGATTTGCGATTAAATTATCTTTTTTCCAAAATTTCAAAAGCCTTTTTTTGGAAAAGAATTGAACTTTGAAAGAGATATTCAGTCCATTTTCTTTTATTCACAAATGAGGTAACTCTTTCTCTCACTGTCGTTAATCGAATTGAAGATTTTTCCAGATACAGTTAGAGTATGTTTCTTATTCTTGTTAGGAATTTATAGAAACTCCCCTCCTTTTGATTTCGAGTAGACACTTGAAGCATGGAAGTGCATGGTCATCTAAAAATAGCAGATTTGATATACTGGTAGTGATTCCAACAACGATCTCCATTGATAAAGATTCTGTTTAAGGATACGTTGAAACTAACACATGTCATTGTGATCACAACCATTCCACTTTGGGCGATAACATGTCTTGCAACGCATTCAATGTATAGGTAATTTTTGCGTCAATTTTCACATTAATTTCAACCCAAAATGAAGAAATCACCTGCTTTCTGTTATTTTTTTATCAATCAGGAGCACATTCATTAAGATTTGCGATTAAATTATATTTTTCCCAAAATTTCAAAGGCCATATTTTGGAAAAGAATTGAACTTTGAAAGAGCTATTCAGTCCATTTTCTTTTATAGACTTAGAGTTTCACAAATGAGGTAACTCTTTCTCTCACTGTGGTTAATCGAATTGAAGATACCACTTTTGACTCTATTTTGCTGTAATCCGTCACAAGTGAAGATAAATCTGTCAAAAAGGTTTTTTTTTTCTCGTCATCTTAATATCAAATTCATTGCCTTTGGAAATCAATTTTCACATATTTAGTCGTTTGTACTGCCGATTCGTGTATGAGTAGAGGAGCTTGTACTGATGGAGATCCCACCGTTACGTGCGTATGTGATGCTGGCTACACTGGGACTACCTGTGAAATTGGTAAGCTTTGACTTCTAATTAGATTACAATCTTATATACATGTATTTTTGATGTAAAGCAAAATCCAATGAAATTCTCATTCGTTGCTTATAAACAAATTATAGATACAGAGCGAACAAGGAAACAGAAAGAAAGAAATTACAATGATTGTTTAGGAAACTCTTTGAGTTTCTTCTTACTTGAGAGTCAACAGAAGTAAAAGTACAGACATACAGATTTGAAATTTTAAAGAGATATTCAGTACATTTACTTGGTCGGATTTATTGACTTATAGTTTCACAAATGAGGTAACTCTTTCTCTCACTGTCGATAATCGAATTGAAGATTTTTCCAGATACAGTTCGAGGATGTTTCTCATTCTTGTTAGGAATTGATAGAAACTCCCCTCCTTTTGATTTCGAGTAGACACTTCAAGTATGGAAGTGCATGGCCATCTAAAACAGCAGTTTTGATATACCGGTAGAGATTCCAACAACGAGCTCCATTGATAAAGATTCTGTTTAAGGATACGTTGAAACTAACACATGTCATTGTGATCACAATCATTCCACTTTGGGTGATAACATGTTTTGCAACGCCTTCAATGTATAGATAATTTTTGAGTCAATTTAACATTAATTTCAACCCAAAATAAAGAAATCACTTGCTTTCTGTCATTTTTGATCAATCAGGAGCACATTCATTAAATTTGCGATTAAATTATTTTTTTTCCAAAATTTCAAAGGCCATGTATTGGAAAAGAATTGAACTTTGAAAGAGATATTCAGTCCATTTTCTTTTAGTGACTTAGAGTTTCACAAATGAGGTAACTCTTTCTCTCACTGTGGTTAATCGAATTGAAGATCATTTTTTGACTCTATTTTCCTATAATCCATCAAGTGAAGATAAATCTGTCAAAATTGTTATTTTTTTTCTCGTCATCTTTATCAAATTCATTGCCTTCGGAAATCAATTTGTACATGTTTAGTCGTTTGTGCTGCCGATTCGTGTATGAGTAGAGGAGCTTGTACTGATGGAGATCCCACCGTTACGTGCGTTTGTGATGCTGGCTACACTGGGACTACCTGTGAAATTGGTAAGCTTTGACTTCTAATTAGATTACAATCTTACATACATGCATTTGTGATGTAAAGCAAAATCCAATGAAATTCTCATTGGTTGCTTATAAAGAAATTATAAATACAGAGCGAACAAGGAAACAGAAAGATAGAAATTACAGTGATTAATGAGGAAACTCTTTGAGTTTCTTCTTCGAGTCAACAGAAGTAAAAGTACAGACATACAGATTTGAAGTTTGAAAGAGATATTCAGTCCATTTACTTGGTTGGATTTATTGACTTATAGTTTCACAAATGAGGAACATGTCTTGCAACGCATTCAATGAATAGGTAATTTTTGCGTCAAGTTTCACATTAATTTCAACCCAAAATGAAGAAATCACTTACTTTCTGTTATTTTTGATCAATTAGGAGCACATTCATTAAGATTTGCGATTAAATTATCTTTTTTCCAAAATTTAAAAAAAGCCTTTTTTTGGAAAAGAATTGAACTTTGAAAGAGATATTCAGTCCATTTTCTTTTATTCACAAATGAGGTAACTCTTTCTCTCACTGTCGTTAATCGAATTGAAGATTTTTCCAGATACAGTTACAGGATGTTTCTTATTCTTGTTAGCAATTTATAGAAACTCCCCTCCTTTTGATTTCGAGTAGACACTTGAAGCATGGAAGTGCATGGTCATCTAAAAATAGCAGATTTGATATACTGGTAGTGATTCCAACAACGATCTCCATTGATAAAGATTCTGTTTAAGGATACGTTGAAACTAACACATGTCATTGTGATCACAACCATTCCACTTTGGGCGATAACATGTCTTGCAACGCATTCAATGTATAGGTAATTTTTGCGTCAATTTTCACATTAATTTCAACCCCAAATGAAGAAATCACCTGCTTTCTGTTATTTTTTTATCAATCAGGAGCACATTCATTAAGATTTGCGATTAAATTATATTTTTCCCAAAATTTCAAAGGCCATATTTTGGAAAAGAATTGAACTTTGAAAGAGCTATTCAGTCCATTTTCTTTTATAGACTTAGAGTTTCACAAATGAGGTAACTCTTTCTCTCACTGTGGTTAATCGAATTGAAGATACCACTTTTGACTCTATTTTGCTGTAATCCGTCACAAGTGAAGATAAATCTGTCAAAAAGGTTTTTTTTTTCTCGTCATCTTAATATCAAATTCATTGCCTTTGGAAATCAATTTTCACATATTTAGTCGTTTGTACTGCCGATTCGTGTATGAGTAGAGGAGCTTGTACTGATGGAGATCCCACCGTTACGTGCGTATGTGATGCTGGCTACACTGGGACTACCTGTGAAATTGGTAAGCTTTGACTTCTAATTAGATTACAATCTTATATACATGTATTTTTGATGTAAAGCAAAATCCAATGAAATTCTCATTCGTTGCTTATAAACAAATTATAGATACAGAGCGAACAAGGAAACAGAAAGAAAGAAATTACAATGATTGTTTAGGAAACTCTTTGAGTTTCTTCTTACTTGAGAGTCAACAGAAGTAAAAGTACAGACATACAGATTTGAAATTTTAAAGAGATATTCAGTACATTTACTTGGTCGGATTTATTGACTTATAGTTTCACAAATGAGGTAACTCTTTCTCTCACTGTCGATAATCGAATTGAAGATTTTTCCAGATACAGTTCGAGGATGTTTCTCATTCTTGTTAGGAATTGATAGAAACTCCCCTCCTTTTGATTTCGAGTAGACACTTCAAGTATGGAAGTGCATGGCCATCTAAAACAGCAGTTTTGATATACCGGTAGAGATTCCAACAACGAGCTCCATTGATAAAGATTCTGTTTAAGGATACGTTGAAACTAACACATGTCATTGTGATCACAATCATTCCACTTTGGGTGATAACATGTTTTGCAACGCCTTCAATGTATAGATAATTTTTGAGTCAATTTAACATTAATTTCAACCCAAAATAAAGAAATCACTTGCTTTCTGTCATTTTTGATCAATCAGGAGCACATTCATTAAATTTGCGATTAAATTATTTTTTTTCCAAAATTTCAAAGGCCATGTATTGGAAAAGAATTGAACTTTGAAAGAGATATTCAGTCCATTTTCTTTTAGTGACTTAGAGTTTCACAAATGAGGTAACTCTTTCTCTCACTGTGGTTAATCGAATTGAAAATACCACGTTTGACTCTATTTTCTTGTTACCCGTCAAAAGTGAAGATAAATCTGTCAAAAAGGTTTTTTTTTTCTCGTCATCTTTATCAAATTAAATGCCTTTGGAAATCAATTTTCAAATGTTTAGTCGTTTGTGCTGCCGATTCGTGTATGAGTAGAGGAGCTTGTACTGATGGAGATCCCACCGTTACGTGCGTATGTGATGCTGGCTACACTGGGACTACCTGTGAAATTGGTAAGCTTTGACTTCTAATTAGATTACAATCTTATATACATGTATTTTTGATGTAAAGCAAAATCCAATGAAATTCTCATTCGTTGCTTATAAACAAATTATAGATACAGAGCGAACAAGGAAACAGAAAGAAAGAAATTACAATGATTGTTTAGGAAACTCTTTGAGTTTCTTCTTACTTGAGAGTCAACAGAAGTAAAAGTACAGACATACAGATTTGAAATTTTAAAGAGATATTCAGTACATTTACTTGGTCGGATTTATTGACTTATAGTTTCACAAATGAGGTAACTCTTTCTCTCACTGTCGATAATCGAATTGAAGATTTTTCCAGATACAGTTCGAGGATGTTTCTCATTCTTGTTAGGAATTGATAGAAACTCCCCTCCTTTTGATTTCGAGTAGACACTTCAAGTATGGAAGTGCATGGCCATCTAAAACAGCAGTTTTGATATACCGGTAGAGATTCCAACAACGAGCTCCATTGATAAAGATTCTGTTTAAGGATACGTTGAAACTAACACATGTCATTGTGATCACAATCATTCCACTTTGGGTGATAACATGTTTTGCAACGCCTTCAATGTATAGATAATTTTTGAGTCAATTTAACATTAATTTCAACCCAAAATAAAGAAATCACTTGCTTTCTGTCATTTTTGATCAATCAGGAGCACATTCATTAAATTTGCGATTAAATTATTTTTTTTCCAAAATTTCAAAGGCCATGTATTGGAAAAGAATTGAACTTTGAAAGAGATATTCAGTCCATTTTCTTTTAGTGACTTAGAGTTTCACAAATGAGGTAACTCTTTCTCTCACTGTGGTTAATCGAATTGAAGATCATTTTTTGACTCTATTTTCCTATAATCCATCAAGTGAAGATAAATCTGTCAAAATTGTTATTTTTTTTCTCGTCATCTTTATCAAATTCATTGCCTTCGGAAATCAATTTGTACATGTTTAGTCGTTTGTGCTGCCGATTCGTGTATGAGTAGAGGAGCTTGTACTGATGGAGATCCCACCGTTACGTGCGTTTGTGATGCTGGCTACACTGGGACTACCTGTGAAATTGGTAAGCTTTGACTTCTAATTAGATTACAATCTTACATACATGCATTTGTGATGTAAAGCAAAATCCAATGAAATTCTCATTGGTTGCTTATAAAGAAATTATAAATACAGAGCGAACAAGGAAACAGAAAGATAGAAATTACAGTGATTAATGAGGAAACTCTTTGAGTTTCTTCTTACTCGAGAGTCAACAGAAGTAAAAGTACAGACATACAGATTTGAAGTTTGAAAGAGATATTCAGTCCATTTACTTGGTTGGATTTATTGACTCATAGCTTCCCGAATGAGGTAACTCTTTCTCTCACTGTCGTTAATCGAATTGAAGATTTTTCCAGATACAGTTCGAGGATGTTTCTCATTCTTGTTAGGAATTGATAGAAACTCCCCTCCTTTTGATTTCGAGTAGACACTTGAAGCATGGAAGTGCATGGTCATCTAAAAACAGCAGATTTGATATACCGGTACTGATTCCAACAAAGATCTCCATTGATAAAGATTCTGTTTATTTAAAGGATACGTTGAAACTAACACATGTCATTGTGATCACAACCATTCCACTTTGGGCGATAACATGTCTTGCAACGCATTCAATGTTTAGGTAATTTTTGCGTGAATTTTCACATTCATTTCAACTCAAAATGAAGAAATCACTTGCTTTCTGTTATTTTTGATCAATCAGGAGCACATTCATTAAGATTTGCGATTAAATTATCTTTTTTCCAAAATTTCAAAGGCCATATTTTGAAAAGAATTGAACTTTAAAAGAGATATTAAGTCAATTTTCTTTTATTGACTTAGAGTTTCACAAATGAGGTAACTCTTTCTCTCACTGTGGTTAATCGTATTGAAGATACCATTTTTGACTCTATTTTCCTGTAATCCGTCACAAGTGAAGATAAATCTGTCAAAAAGGGTTTATTTTCTCGTCATCTTTATCGAATTAATTGCCTTTGTAAATCAATTTTCACATGTTTAGTCGTTTGTGCTGCCGATTCGTGTATGAGTAGAGGAGCTTGTACTGATGGAGATCCCACCGTTACGTGCGTATGTGATGCTGGCTACACTGGGACTACCTGTGAAATTGGTAAGCTTTAACTTCTAATTAGATTACAATCTTACATACATGCATTTTTGATGTAAAGCAAAATCCAATGAAATTCTCATTCGTTTCTTATAAAGAAATTATAGATACAAAGCGAACAAGGAAACAGAAAGAAAGAAATAACAGTGCTTGTTGAGGAAACTCTTTGAGTTTCTTCTTACTTGAGAGTCAACAGAAGTGAAAGTACAGATATACAGATTTGAACTTTGAAAGAAATAATCAGTCCGTTTACTTTCTTTGATTTATTGACTGATAGTTTCACAAATGAGGTAACTCTTTCCCTCACTGTCGTTAATCGAATTGAAGATACCACTTTGACTCTATTTTACTGTATCCCTCCAAGTGAAGATTAATCTTTTCAAACGGGTATTTTTTTTCTTCTCGTCATCTTTATCAAATTCATTGCCTTCGGAAATCATATTTTTACATGTTTAGCTGTTTGTGCTGCCGATTCGTGTACGAGTACAAGTAGAGGAACTTGTACTCCTGGATCACCCGACCTTACGTGCGTGTGTAATTCCGGCTATTCTGGCGATTCATGTGAAACAGGTAATCTATAACTTCTGAATAGATTATAAAAAACATACATACATTCACTTTTAATGTAAAGCAAATCCCAATGAAATTCTTATTCGTTGCTTATCAAGAAATTAAAGATACAGAGGGAACAGGGGAACAGAAAGAAAGAAATTACAGTGATTGTTGAGGAAACTCTTTGAGTTTCTTCTTACTTGAGAGTCAACAGAAGTGACAGATTTGACATACAGATTTGAACTTTGAAAGAAATAATCAGTCCGTTTACTTTGTTTGATTTATTGACTGATAGTTTCACAAATGAGGTAACTCTTTCCCTCAATGTCGTTAATCGAATTGAAGATACCACTTTTGACTCTATTTTACTGTATCCCTCCAAGTGAAGATTAATCTTTTCAAACGGGTATTTTTTTCTTCTCGTCATCTTTATCAAATTCATTGCCTTCGGAAATCATTTTTTTTTACATGTTTAGCTGTTTGTGTTGCCGATTCGTGTACGAGTACAAGTAGAGGAACTTGTACTCCTGGATCACCCGACCTTACGTGCGCGTGTAATTCTGGCTACGAGGGCGATTCATGTGAAACAGGTAATCTATAACCTTGAATAGATTATAAAAAACATCCATACATTCATTTTTGATGTAAAGCAATATTCAATGAAATTCTTATTCGTCGCTTTAATATCAAGAAATTAAAGATACAGAGCGAACAAGGGAACAGAAAGAAAGAAATTACAGTGATTGTTGAGGAAACTCTTTGAGTTTCTTCTTACTTGAGAGTCACCAGAAGTGAAATTACAGACATACAGATTTGAACTTTGAAAGAAATAATCAGTCCGTTTACTTCGTTTGATTTATTGACTGATAGTTTCACAAATGAGGTAACTCTTTCCCTCACTGTCGTTAATCGAATTGAAGATACCACTTTTGACTCTATTTTACTGTATCCCTCCAAGTGAAGATTAATCTTTTCAAACGGGTATTTTTTTCTTCTCGTCATCTTTATCAAATTCATTGCCTTCGGAAACCAATGTTTTTACATGTTTAGCTTCTTGTGCTGCCGATTCGTGTACGAGTGCAATTAGAGGAACTTGTACTGCTGGAATACCCGACTTTACGTGCGCGTGTAATACTGGCTACGAAGGCGATTCATGTGAAACAGGTAATCTATAACTTCTGAATAGATTATAAAAAAAACATACATACATTCACTTTTGATGTAAAGCAAAATCCAATGAAATTCTTATTCAATTCAATTCAATTCAAGTTTATTTTTCATTTCCACAGAAATCAGAACAATATTTCATTAAAACAAAACGAAAAATTGAACAAGATAACAATGTGAATAATATCATTTACAAATACTTAAACTGCATATAAACAAAATTTGAATAACATAATACAAAAAAAAATGATATTTTCTATGGAAATGGAGGGACCCATTAAAAAGTGGATACTTGTAGATTATGGGTCCCTCAAAATAACAAAGTAGCATTACACAAATTAGCTTATACAGAACAAAAAACACAAATATATTAATATAAAAGTTTGCTCTTTGTTTTTAAAATAAAAAAATAAAGTAAAGACAATGACAAGCCCGCGAAGACAGAACAGTAACAAGTAGAGACAAATGTAAGACAGAGAAAGACATACAATAACAAACAAAAACGAAAATACAGCACAGACGTGGACGTAACATTTCCAAAACAACAAATCAGTTATTCTACATTCCGTATACTATTGTCAATACAAATCAGATTATCAGTAAAAAGTAAGACCGTATAAATCGATAACTGCGCATATAATTATTAAAGAGAAAATAAGGGGAAAGTATGCGCGTATTCTCCTCAAGATGACCAAGACAATGATGCATCGTGTATAATGTGTAAGTATTAGTGTGTGTGTGTGGGTGTCAGGGGGGGGGGGGGGTAAATCAAACTAATTTACTTTATATTTTAAGAACAAAAATATTTTTAATCTTTTCTTAAATGTATATAATGAAGGGGCATTTTTCAAGGAATCAGTAAAGGAATTCCACAATTTTGGGCCATCATAGATAAAAGTGT
The DNA here is from genome assembly GCA_035222895.1 of Strongylocentrotus droebachiensis. Taxonomy (NCBI): domain Eukaryota; kingdom Metazoa; phylum Echinodermata; class Echinoidea; order Camarodonta; family Strongylocentrotidae; genus Strongylocentrotus; species Strongylocentrotus droebachiensis. The sequence goes on along the minus strand of JAVYIG010003391.1, from coordinate 65,457 downwards.
TTTTAGCAAAGGAAGTTCGAAGTAATGGCAAATGGTACTCTTCCGATTGTCTAGTTGAATGTTGATGAAAAGAGCGATTTTTAAAAACATAGTCTTAAATTTTTTTGGCAGCAAATCATTAGTATTTTTATACATAAATTGACCTAATTAAAGCAAATACAAATCTTTTACTTTCAGAATATTATTATCATAAAACAACGGATTAGTGTGTGCACGAAAATCTGCCTGGGAAATAATTCTAACTGCTCTCTTCTGTAACAATAAAAGTTTGTCTAAAATGTTCTGATGAGCGTTACCCCATGCGAGTAAGCCATAATTCAGATAAGGTAATGTTAAGGATGAATATAATGTTAATAATGCTGAAGATGGGAGTTGTGTTTTAAGTCTATTTAATATACCAATATTTCTCGAAATCTTTTTAGAAATGTTATCGACATGAACTTTCCATGAAAGCTTATTATCAATTATTACACCTAGAAATGTAGAATGTGTAACCTTTTCCAAATGAGTGTCATCAAAAACTAAATCAGTTGGCAAAGAATCTATTGAATTACTAAAAAGAATATATTTAGTCTTTTGTAAATTTAAAGACAGCCTATTAGCTCGGATTCATTGAATAATTTTTTCTAATTCAAAATTTACAATTTCAACAAGAGTATTTGGATTTGTATGTGAAAAGAACAAATTTGTATCATCAGCAAATGATATAAAAGACGCCATATCTGATGATCTATAAAAATCATTAATATAAATAATAAACAAAAGCGGGCCCAGCAAACTACCTTGAGGAACCCCACAAATAATATTTCGTAATTCAGAAGTGTGACCATCCAGAAATACAAACTGTTTCCTATCGGAAAGGTAACTCCTGAACCACTCCAAGGCCTTCCCACGTATACCATAATGAGAAAGTTTATGAAGCAAAATATCGTGGTTGATCGTGTCGAAGGCCTTGGAGAAGTCCAGGAGTATTCCAACCATATGATAAAAGGAGTCGAGAGCATGAGCTACCTTTTCAACAAGTGATAATAATGCATGACTCGTGCTATGTTTCTCTCTAAATCCAAATTGGGAATCACAAAAAATATTATGAACTTTCAAAAAAGCAACTGTTCTTTTATGTATAAGTTTTTCTAAAACCTTCGAAAGAGATGATAATAAAGATATCGGGCGATAATTATTTACATCTTGCTTATCACCCTTCTTAAATAGTGGAATAACTTTTGCAATTTTCATAACATTAGGTACTTCTCCATTCAAGAAAGACAAATTAAAGATATGAACCAATGGATCTACAATGAAAGGTATTATCCCTTTTAAAATAAAGTTATTAATATTATCAACACCAGAACTTTTCTTGTTTTTCAAATGAGAAACAATATCTATTATTTCAAATCTATGAGCTGGAACAAGGAAAATAAAATTTGTATTTGGGGCGTTTAAAAAATCTGTGAAAGATTTTTTTGATTGTGGTATATTTTGTGCTAACGTCTCACCAATCGAAGAAAAGTGTTTATTAAAAATATTTACAATCATATCAGAATCATCGATCACTTCATTATCCCTTTTTATTTTAATAATATCATTTTTATTATGGACCAAATTCATAGCCTGTTTAAGAATTTTCCAAGTATTCTGCATATCATGTTTATAAAACTCTAAGCGATTCACGAAATAATTCTTCTTTTCAAAACGCAAAATTCTAATCAAAGCATTCTTATACGAAGTATATTTACTTTTAGTTCTATCTGTAAGATTTGCTTTATACTTATAGTACAACTTATTCTTTTTATTAATACATCTTAGAAGAGATTTCGAAATCCAGGGAAGTCTAGGGGTAATTTTATAATTATTTACTTTATCTCTTTGTAAGGGAATACATGTATCTAACTCTTCATTCAGAATATCTAGAAAATTATTATACGAACTATTTACATCATCAGTGTTATAAACACTTGACCAATCTGCGTGCTCTAAACTGGCTCCAAGTCTTGCTATATTCTCTGGGGAAGCTCGACGTCTTAATGGACGAGGCCGTCCACCGTGGACTGAATTTGAAAGAGTAAACTGAGTAAAAATGGGATAATGATCAGATATATCAGAAAGTATAATGTATGAATCAGGATGTGGAATGACATTACTAAAGATATTATCAATCAATGTAGCAGAATTATTAGTTACACGAGTGGGCTTAGAAATAAGTGGGAAGAATGAATTTGATAAAAATATTTCCAAAAAATCATGACATAAATTATCAGTATCATATTTTAATAAATTGATATTGAAATCACCCATTATAAAGCAATCTTTATTAATCATTACCGAATTATTCAAAATATCAGTTAGGGACGATAAAAAATCTAAAGTATTACTACTTGGGGGTCGATAAACTACACCAATTATTACATTCTTCCGACCTGGCAATAAGATTTCAATAAACAAGGATTCCAAGATATTGTTCATTATAGTAATATCATTACAAACATTGTAAGAATAATTTTTTGAAACATATAAACCAACACCTCCTCCAAGTTTTTCCTTCCTACTACTAAAAATAAAATCATGTTCATGTAGGGCAAATGGTGGGTTAGGATCTGTGGTTAACCAAGTCTCGGTAAGCCCAATTATAGAGGGAAGACATTGGGACGGATTATCTAAGAGGAATTGAAAATCATCAAAATGTTTATTAATACTTCTAATATTCAAATGGAATAAAGAAAATGTATCTTTATTAATATTATTATTACACATCAAGTCTTTGAATTGATGGTAAGTAATGTACTCAGTTAGAGAATTGGCGATAGTCTCATCATATCGATCATCACGAAGAGAATTAAACGCTAAGTTATTATGTAACGTATCCATTTAGAGTTTGACCACAAAAGGATTGCGTAACAAAATAGTAGTATAATATACAATAATGCGCAGTATCTAAAATGGAAGTTTCAAATTTAGTTAGAAAAAGAGAATCGGTCTGTATGGACAACATTGTGATATAAAAATGGAAATTAAGTATAGACAAGAAAAAATACACAAGTAAACATAGACAAACAAAAGACGAACATTTAACAGATATGAATATATTACAAGAAATCTCCGCAGGCTTGGAGAACAAACGATAAACATCCGCAAAATCGTAACAAAGCATTACAAAGCAAAACAACACTATCTTGAACTCCCTGATATAGATAAAGAAGTTCGAAATAGATTTTCAATGTAGACTAGTCATAATTATAATTTTACGCAAAAAAAGAGTGATTATAACAGAAATAATAATGAAAATTACTTTCATTTTTTAGAAAATACCTATACAAAAAAAGAAAAAAAAAGAAAAAACGTCATTATTAAATACTTATTTATTTAGACCTCATGCGATTGCGCATCGTGGCAGACCGTGAGCAAAGCATCCTGAGGGCAAGAAAAAATATTTAAAAAAATATATATACAAACAGCAACAACAAAAGCATGCTGCCTCATCAAAATACTCTGCCCGGTAAGCCACGAGACGCCACCGTACTAAAACAAACAACAACAAAAAAAAAACAAAAAAAAAAAAAAAAATGTTACAAGCTCCAATATCAAAATTATTTAGAATAAGGCGAAAACAGGAAATGTAAGTCAGTATTCAAAGGACATTTGAGTGAGAAAGGATGGGGTATAAAAGAGCTGAGAATGACAAAGTCAACGAAGCATAAACCGCGGGGTAAAAGAAGGGGGGGTGATTAAACAATGAGGATTTTTAAGGACCAAAGATCATCTTTAAAAAGAAGGGCTATTAAAACAGAATTTTGGTTACGTTTATTAATTCACTAGCGAAATATAAATAAAGGAATAAGAATACCTTAAGAGCATGCATACTGAATGTTGAAAGGAAAACGAACAGGGTATATGGGTTCAGAGCCAAGAAAATAGTGTCAGCGTAAAAACTTATTTGAAGCGTGATCTGTAAACAGACAATAACACTAACCTCTCAACTCCGAACCCAAACACTCGATGATAGTGTTTATTCATGCTTGAAAGTCCATGACATCAGAGATGCTAATTCCACAGAACAATCATTACACCAAAAAGTAGGACGCGAAAACCCCAAATAATCCCAGACAGCCGAACAAAAAGCCTCTGTCATAAGAGAAAGCAATCTACTAATTTGAAAAGCATTCCCAAAATTTCATTCCAGTGAAAGTGAAAAGCCAGTGTTCACAATCCCAAGCGCACGGCAGAAAAAAAGGTTATTTTATGTTTAAGCTTTCTCTCATGAGAAGACACCCGGCTCAGCCGTCTAAACATTCCTGCCATACATTACCCAACCTGCCATGCATTACCCAACCTCCAATGCCCGGGGGGGGGGGGGGGATCACTGAATATTTGAACCAGGCATAGAAACGCTCAAATTAGGATAAACAAGATAAATGCCAACATAGTAAATCAATGAAAATTGGGTAGTTCAAAGAATTGAACATTTTGCGTTACAATTAAAATAGATGAACTCCTAACAAGCACGATATGGACCGTATGATGTATTAACCATGAACAATTATTATGAATAAAACATTTTAAACAAAGCATTAGAGAACGCTTTTAAAACACCATTATAAAGGTCAATAAACCAATAAGCATCAATTAACACAGTGGATTGTATAGGTTCGGAGCCAATGAAACGGTACGTATTACAAACTGCTCAGTTTAGACCCCAAAATCCCGATGGTAGCGTAAATTCATGCTTGCTACTGTAGTGTATGCTTCATGAAACTAGAATTCGAAGTGTGTGTTAAGGGGGCAGGGGAGAGGGGGGGGGGGGGTGATATTACCATCATTGAATACTTGAACCATGCATAGAACACCTATATTGGGATAAATGAAAAAGTGCAAATTTGGGTAATTCGGTAAATTTATCCTTTGCACAACATTTATTTTATATTATATAGATCTATAATATTATGAATTTGTCGTGTTTAAATCAAATCATGAGAAATGTAAATATAATAACTGCTTTATTTGCGAAAAATATCAACATTCAAAATTCAAAATTCAAAACTGCTCACAGAACATTTCTGTTCGTTAGATCTGATCTTGTCAAATGCCTGTCATTTGCAAACTTATCAAATTCAAAATATCAGTTCACACACTTCATATTGAATTCAACCATTATTATCCATCATTCAGTCCATTTCTGTTCCTTTGATCAATTTATCAATGTTTTCCAAAACAAGTTATGATGAATGTAAATGTAATAAAATGATTCTCATTAGCAAATATGTCAAAATTTTAAAAATTCAAAACAGTTCATATCTTCACATTCAAATTCAGACTTACCAAAAAGTAATTCACTCCATTTCTATTCGTTAAGATCAGAGATCTTTTCGTTTGCAAAAATATCAAAATTCAAACAGTTTACAATCTCACATTCCATTTAACTAATTCGTTGCTTATCAAGAAATTAAATATACAGAGCGAACAGGGGAACAGAAAGAAAGAAATTACAGTGATTGTTGAGGAAACTCTTTGAGTTTTTTCTTACTTGAGAGTCAACAGAAGTGAAAGTACAGACATACAGATTTGAACTTTGAAAGAAAAAATCAGTCCGTTTACTTTGTTTGATTCATTGACTGATAGTTTCACAAATGAGGTAACTCTTTCCCTCACTGTCGTTAATCGAATTGAAGATACCACTTTTGACTCTATTTTACTGTATCCCTCCAAGTGAAGATAAATCTTTTCAAACGGGTATTTTTTTTTTCTCGTCATCTTTATCAAATTCATTGCCTTCGGAAATCAATTGTTTACATGTTAAGCTTCTTGTGCTGCCGATTCGTGTACGAGTACCGGTAGAGGAACTTGTACTCCTGGAACAACCGCCGTAACGTGCGTGTGTAATCCCGGCTATTCTGGCGATTCATGTGAAACAGGTAATCTATAACTTCTGAATAGATTATAAAAAAAAAACATACATAAATTCACTTTTGATGTAAAGCAAAATCCAATGAAATTCTTATTCGTTGCTTATCAAGAAATTAAAGATACAGAGCGAACAGGGGAACAGAAAGAAAGAAATTACAGTGATTGTTGAGGAAACTCTTTGAGTTTCTTCTTACTTGAGAGTCAACAGATGTGAAAGTACAGACATACAGATTTGAACTTTGAAAGAAATAATCAGTCCGTTTACTTTGTTTGATTTATTGACTGATAGTTTCACAAATGAGGTAACTCTTTCCCTCACTGTCGTTAATCGAATTGAAGATACCACTTTTGACTCTATTTTACTGTATCCCTCCAAGTAAAGATTAATCTTTTCAAACGGGTATTTTTCTCTTCTCGTCATCTTTATCAAATTCATTGCCTTCGGAAATCAATTTTTACATGTTTAGCTGATGGTGATTGTTATGCCACTTCGTGTACGAGTACCGGTAGAGGAACTTGTACTCCTGGAACAACCGCCGTAACGTGCGTGTGTAATCCCGGCTATTCTGGCGATTCATGTGAAACAGGTAATCTATTACTTCTGAATAGATTATAAAAAAAAACATACATACATTCACTTTTGATGTAAAGCAAAATCCAATGAAATTCTTATTCGTTGCTTATCAAGAAATTAAAGATACAGAGCGAACAGGGGAACAGAAAGAAAGAAATTACAGTGATTGTTGAGGAAACTCTTTGAGTTTCTTCTTACTTGAGAGTCAACAGAAGTGAAAGTACAGACATACAGATTTGAACTTTGAAAGAAATAATCAGTCCGTTTACTTTGTTTGATTTATTGACTGATAGTTTCACAAATGAGGTAACTCTTTCCCTCACTGTCGTTAATCGAATTGAAGATACCACTTTTGACTCTATTTTACTGTATCCCTCCAAGTGAAGATTAATCTTTTCAAACGGGTGTTTTTTTCTTCTCGTCATCTTTATCAAATTCATTGCCTTCGGAAATCATTTTTTTTACATGTTTAGCTGATTGTGTTGCCGATTCGTGTACGAGTAGTCTTAGAGGAACTTGTACTCCTGGATCAGCCGCCGTAACGTGCGTGTGTAATTCCGGCTATTCTGGCGATTCATGTGAAACAGGTAATCTATAACTTCTGAATAGATTATACAAAAAAACAAACATACATTCACTTTTGATGTAAAGCAAAATCCAATGAAATTCTTATTCGTTGCTTATCAAGAAATTAAAGATACAGAGCGAACAGGGGAATAGAAAGAAAGAAATTACAGTGATTGTTGAGGAAACTCTTTGAGTTTCTTCTTACTTGAGAGTCAACAGAAGTGAAAGTACAGACATACAGATTTGAACTTTGAAAGAAATAATCAGTCCGTTTACTTTGTTTGATTTATTGACTGATAGTTTCACAAATGAGGTAACTCTTTCCCTCACTGTCTTTAATCGAATTGAAGATACCAGTTTTGACTCTATTTTACTGTATCCCTCCAAGTGAAGATTAATCTTTTCAAACGGGTATTTTTCTCTTCTCGTCATCTTTATCAAATTCATTGCCTTCGGAAATCATTTTTTTTTTTACATGTTTAGCTGATTGTGTTGCCGATTCGTGTACGAGTAGTCTTAGAGGAACTTGTACTCCTGGATCAGCCGCCGTAACGTGCGTGTGTAATTCCGGCTATTCTGGCGATTCATGTGAAACAGGTAATCTCTAACTTCTGAATAGTTTATTAAAAAAAAACATACATACATTCACTTTTGATGTAAAGCAAAATCCAATGAAATTCTTATTCGTTGCTTATGAAGAAATTAAAGATACAGAGCAAACAGGGGAACAGAAAGAAAGAAATTACAGTGATTGTTGAGGAAACTCTTTGAGTTTCTTCTTACTTGAGAGTCAACAGAAGTGAAAGTACAGACATACAGATTTGAACTTTGAAAGAAATAATCAGTCCGTTTACTTTGTTTGATTTATTGACTGATAGTTTCACAAATGAGGTAACTCGATCTTTCCCTCACTGTCGTTAATCGAATTGAAGATACCACTTTTGACTCTATTTTACTGTATCCCTCCAAGTGAAGATTAATCTTTTCAAACGGGTATTTTTCTCTTCTCGTCATCTTTATCAAATTCATTGCCTTCGGAAATCATTTTTTTTTTTTACATGTTTAGCTGATTGTGTTGCCGATTCGTGTACGAGTAGAGGAACTTGTATTCCTGGATCAGCCGCCGTAACGTGCTTGTGTAATCCCGGCTATTCTGGCGATTCATGTGAAACAGGTAATCTATAACTTCTGAATAGATTATAACAAAAAACATACATACATTCACTTTTGATGTAAAGCAAAATCCAATGAAATTCTTATTCGTTGCTTATCAAGAAATTAAAGATACAGAGCGAACAGGGGAATAGGAAGAAAGAAATTACAGTGATTGTTGATGAAACTCTTTCAGTTTCTTCTTACTTGAGAGTCAACAGAAGTGAAAGTACAGACATACAGATTTGAACTTTGAAAGAAATAATCAGTCCGTTTACTTTGTTTGATTTATTGACTGATAGTTTCACAAATGAGGTAACTCTTTCCCTCACTGTCGTTAATCGAATTGAAGATACCACTTTTGACTCTATTTTACTGTATCCCTCCAAGTGAAGATTAATCTTTTCAAACGGGTATTTTTCTCTTCCTTTCATCTTTATCAAATTCATTGCCTTCGGAAATCAATTTTTTACATGTTTAGCTGATTGTGTTGCCGATTCGTGTACGAGTAGTATTAGAGGAACTTGTACTCCTGGATCAGCCGCCGTAACGTGCGTGTGTAATTCCGGCTATTCTGGCGATTCATGTGAAACAGGTAATCTATAACTTCTGAATAGATTATTAAAAAAAACATACATACATTCACTTTTGATGTAAAGCAAAATCCAATGAAATTCTTATTCGTTGCTTATCAAGAAATTAAAGATACAGAGCGAACAGGGGAATAGAAAGAAAGAAATTACAGTGATTGTTGAGGAAACTCTTTGAGTTTCTTCTTACTTGAGAGTCAACAGAAGTGAAAGTACAGACATACAGATTTGAACTTTGAAAGAAATAATCAGTCCGTTTACTTTGTTTGATTTATTGACTGATAGTTTCACAAATGAGGTAACTCTTTCCCTCACTGTCGTTAATCGAATTGAAGATACCACTTTTGACTCTATTTTACTGTATCCCTCCAAGTGAAGATTAATCTTTTCAAACGGGTATTTTTCTCTTCTCGTCATCTTTATCAAATTCATTGCCTTCGGAAATCATTTTTTTTTTTTACATGTTTAGCTGATTGTGTTGCCGATTCGTGTACGAGTAGAGGAACTTGTATTCCTGGATCAGCCGCCGTAACGTGCTTGTGTAATCCCGGCTATTCTGGCGATTCATGTGAAACAGGTAATCTATAACTTCTGAATAGATTATAACAAAAAACATACATACATTCACTTTTGATGTAAAGCAAAATCCAATGAAATTCTTATTCGTTGCTTATCAAGAAATTAAAGATACAGAGCGAACAGGGGAATAGGAAGAAAGAAATTACAGTGATTGTTGATGAAACTCTTTCAGTTTCTTCTTACTTGAGAGTCAACAGAAGTGAAAGTACAGGCATACAGATTTGAACTTTGAAAGAAATAATCAGTCCGTTTACTTTGTTTGATTTATTGACTGATAGTTTCACAAATGAGGTAACTCTTTCCCTCACTGTCGTTAATCGAATTGAAGATACCACTTTTGACTCTATTTTACTGTATCCCTCCAAGTGAAGATTAATCTTTTCAAACGGGTATTTTTCTCTTCCTTTCATCTTTATCAAATTCATTGCCTTCGGAAATCAATTTTTTACATGTTTAGCTGATTGTGTTGCCGATTCGTGTACGAGTAGTATTAGAGGAACTTGTACTCCTGGATCAGCCGCCGTAACATGCGTGTGTAATTCCGGCTATTCTGGCGATTCATGTGAAACAGGTAATCTATAACTTCTGAATAGATTATTAAAAAAAACATACATACATTCACTTTTGATGTAAAGCAAAATCCAATGAAATTCTTATTCGTTGCTTATCAAGAAATTAAAGATACAGAGCGAACAGGGGAACAGAAAGAAAGAAATTACAGTGATTGTTGAGGAAACTCTTTGAGTTTCTTCTTACTTGAGAGTCAACAGAAGTGAAAGTACAGACATACAGATTTGAACTTTGAAAGAAATAATCAGTCCGTTTACTTTGTTTGATTTATTGACTGATAGTTTCACAAATGAGGTAACTCTTTCCCTCACTGTCGTTAATCGAATTGAAGATACCACTTTTGACTCTATTTTACTGTATCCCTCCAAGTGAAGATTAATCTTTTCAAACGGGTATTTTTCTCTTCTCGTCATCTTTATCAAATTCATTGCCTTCGGAAATCATTTTTTTTTTTTACATGTTTAGCTGATTGTGTTGCCGATTCGTGTACGAGTAGAGGAACTTGTATTCCTGGATCAGCCGCCGTAACGTGCTTGTGTAATCCCGGCTATTCTGGCGATTCATGTGAAACAGGTAATCTATAACTTCTGAATAGATTATAACAAAAAACATACATACATTCACTTTTGATGTAAAGCAAAATCCAATGAAATTCTTATTCGTTGCTTATCAAGAAATTAAAGATACAGAGCGAACAGGGGAATAGAAAGAAAGAAATTACAGTGATTGTTGAGGAAACTCTTTGAGTTTCTTCTTACTTGAGAGTCAACAGAAGTGAAATTACAGACATACAGATTTGAACTTTGAAAGAAAAAATCAGTCCGTTTACTTTGTTTGATTTATTGACTGATAGTTTCACAAATGAGGTAACTCTTTCCCTCACTGTCGTTAATCGAATTGAAGATACCACTTTTGACTCTATTTTACTGTATCCCTCCAAGTAAAGATTAATCTTTTCAAACGGGTATTTTTCTCTTCTCGTCATCTTTATCAAATTCATTGCCTTCGGAAATCAATTTTTACATGTTTAGCTGATGGTGATTGTTATGCCACTTCGTGTACGAGTACCGGTAGAGGAACTTGTACTCCTGGAACAACCGCCGTAACGTGCGTGTGTAATCCCGGCTATTCTGGCGATTCATGTGAAACAGGTAATCTATTACTTCTGAATAGATTATACAAAAAAACATACATACATTCACTTTTGATGTAAAGCAAAATCCAATGAAATTCTTATTCGTTGCTTATCAAGAAATTAAAGATACAGAGCGAACAGGGGAATAGGAAGAAAGAAATTACAGTGATTGTTGATGAAACTCTTTCAGTTTCTTCTTACTTGAGAGTCAACAGAAGTGAAAGTACAGACATACAGATTTGAACTTTGAAAGAAATAATCAGTCCGTTTACTTTGTTTGATTTATTGACTGATAGTTTCACAAATGAGGTAACTCTTTCCCTCACTGTCGTTAATCGAATTGAAGATACCACTTTTGACTCTATTTTACTGTATCCCTCCAAGTGAAGATTAATCTTTTCAAACGGGTATTTTTCTCTTCCTTTCATCTTTATCAAATTCATTGCCTTCGGAAATCAATTTTTTACATGTTTAGCTGATTGTGTTGCCGATTCGTGTACGAGTAGTATTAGAGGAACTTGTACTCCTGGATCAGCCGCCGTAACGTGCGTGTGTAATTCCGGCTATTCTGGCGATTCATGTGAAACAGGTAATCTATAACTTCTGAATAGATTATTAAAAAAAACATACATACATTCACTTTTGATGTAAAGCAAAATCCAATGAAATTCTTATTCGTTGCTTATCAAGAAATTAAAGATACAGAGCGAACAGGGGAACAGAAAGAAAGAAATTACAGTGATTGTTGAGGAAACTCTTTGAGTTTCTTCTTACTTGAGAGTCAACAGAAGTGAAAGTACAGACATACAGATTTGAACTTTGAAAGAAATAATCAGTCCGTTTACTTTGTTTGATTTATTGACTGATAGTTTCACAAATGAGGTAACTCTTTCCCTCACTGTCGTTAATCGAATTGAAGATACCACTTTTGACTCTATTTTACTGTATCCCTCCAAGTGAAGATTAATCTTTTCAAACGGGTATTTTTCTCTTCTCGTCATCTTTATCAAATTCATTGCCTTCGGAAATCATTTTTTTTTTTTACATGTTTAGCTGATTGTGTTGCCGATTCGTGTACGAGTAGAGGAACTTGTATTCCTGGATCAGCCGCCGTAACGTGCTTGTGTAATCCCGGCTATTCTGGCGATTCATGTGAAACAGGTAATCTATAACTTCTGAATAGATTATAACAAAAAACATACATACATTCACTTTTGATGTAAAGCAAAATCCAATGAAATTCTTATTCGTTGCTTATCAAGAAATTAAAGATACAGAGCGAACAGGGGAATAGAAAGAAAGAAATTACAGTGATTGTTGAGGAAACTCTTTGAGTTTCTTCTTACTTGAGAGTCAACAGAAGTGAAATTACAGACATACAGATTTGAACTTTGAAAGAAAAAATCAGTCCGTTTACTTTGTTTGATTTATTGACTGATAGTTTCACAAATGAGGTAACTCTTTCCCTCACTGTCGTTAATCGAATTGAAGATACCACTTTTGACTCTATTTTACTGTATCCCTCCAAGTAAAGATTAATCTTTTCAAACGGGTATTTTTCTCTTCTCGTCATCTTTATCAAATTCATTGCCTTCGGAAATCAATTTTTACATGTTTAGCTGATGGTGATTGTTATGCCACTTCGTGTACGAGTACCGGTAGAGGAACTTGTACTCCTGGAACAACCGCCGTAACGTGCGTGTGTAATCCCGGCTATTCTGGCGATTCATGTGAAACAGGTAATCTATAACTTCTGAATAGATTATAACAAAAAACATACATACATTCACTTTTGATGTAAAGCAAAATCCAATGAAATTCTTATTCGTTGCTTATCAAGAAATTAAAGATACAGAGCGAACAGGGGAATAGGAAGAAAGAAATTACAGTGATTGTTGATGAAACTCTTTCAGTTTCTTCTTACTTGAGAGTCAACAGAAGTGAAAGTACAGGCATACAGATTTGAACTTTGAAAGAAATAATCAGTCCGTTTACTTTGTTTGATTTATTGACTGATAGTTTCACAAATGAGGTAACTCTTTCCCTCACTGTCGTTAATCGAATTGAAGATACCACTTTTGACTCTATTTTACTGTATCCCTCCAAGTGAAGATTAATCTTTTCAAACGGGTATTTTTCTCTTCCTTTCATCTTTATCAAATTCATTGCCTTCGGAAATCAATTTTTTACATGTTTAGCTGATTGTGTTGCCGATTCGTGTACGAGTAGTATTAGAGGAACTTGTACTCCTGGATCAGCCGCCGTAACATGCGTGTGTAATTCCGGCTATTCTGGCGATTCATGTGAAACAGGTAATCTATAACTTCTGAATAGATTATTAAAAAAAACATACATACATTCACTTTTGATGTAAAGCAAAATCCAATGAAATTCTTATTCGTTGCTTATCAAGAAATTAAAGATACAGAGCGAACAGGGGAACAGAAAGAAAGAAATTACAGTGATTGTTGAGGAAACTCTTTGAGTTTCTTCTTACTTGAGAGTCAACAGAAGTGAAAGTACAGACATACAGATTTGAACTTTGAAAGAAATAATCAGTCCGTTTACTTTGTTTGATTTATTGACTGATAGTTTCACAAATGAGGTAACTCTTTCCCTCACTGTCGTTAATCGAATTGAAGATACCACTTTTGACTCTATTTTACTGTATCCCTCCAAGTGAAGATTAATCTTTTCAAACGGGTATTTTTCTCTTCTCGTCATCTTTATCAAATTCATTGCCTTCGGAAATCATTTTTTTTTTTTACATGTTTAGCTGATTGTGTTGCCGATTCGTGTACGAGTAGAGGAACTTGTATTCCTGGATCAGCCGCCGTAACGTGCTTGTGTAATCCCGGCTATTCTGGCGATTCATGTGAAACAGGTAATCTATAACTTCTGAATAGATTATAACAAAAAACATACATACATTCACTTTTGATGTAAAGCAAAATCCAATGAAATTCTTATTCGTTGCTTATCAAGAAATTAAAGATACAGAGCGAACAGGGGAATAGAAAGAAAGAAATTACAGTGATTGTTGAGGAAACTCTTTGAGTTTCTTCTTACTTGAGAGTCAACAGAAGTGAAATTACAGACATACAGATTTGAACTTTGAAAGAAAAAATCAGTCCGTTTACTTTGTTTGATTTATTGACTGATAGTTTCACAAATGAGGTAACTCTTTCCCTCACTGTCGTTAATCGAATTGAAGATACCACTTTTGACTCTATTTTACTGTATCCCTCCAAGTAAAGATTAATCTTTTCAAACGGGTATTTTTCTCTTCTCGTCATCTTTATCAAATTCATTGCCTTCGGAAATCAATTTTTACATGTTTAGCTGATGGTGATTGTTATGCCACTTCGTGTACGAGTACCGGTAGAGGAACTTGTACTCCTGGAACAACCGCCGTAACGTGCGTGTGTAATCCCGGCTATTCTGGCGATTCATGTGAAACAGGTAATCTATTACTTCTGAATAGATTATACAAAAAAACATACATACATTCACTTTTGATGTAAAGCAAAATCCAATGAAATTCTTATTCGTTGCTTATCAAGAAATTAAAGATACAGAGCGAACAGGGGAATAGGAAGAAAGAAATTACAGTGATTGTTGATGAAACTCTTTCAGTTTCTTCTTACTTGAGAGTCAACAGAAGTGAAAGTACAGACATACAGATTTGAACTTTGAAAGAAATAATCAGTCCGTTTACTTTGTTTGATTTATTGACTGATAGTTTCACAAATGAGGTAACTCTTTCCCTCACTGTCGTTAATCGAATTGAAGATACCACTTTTGACTCTATTTTACTGTATCCCTCCAAGTGAAGATTAATCTTTTCAAACGGGTATTTTTCTCTTCCTTTCATCTTTATCAAATTCATTGCCTTCGGAAATCAATTTTTTACATGTTTAGCTGATTGTGTTGCCGATTCGTGTACGAGTAGTATTAGAGGAACTTGTACTCCTGGATCAGCCGCCGTAACGTGCGTGTGTAATTCCGGCTATTCTGGCGATTCATGTGAAACAGGTAATCTATAACTTCTGAATAGATTATTAAAAAAAACATACATACATTCACTTTTGATGTAAAGCAAAATCCAATGAAATTCTTATTCGTTGCTTATCAAGAAATTAAAGATACAGAGCGAACAGGGGAACAGAAAGAAAGAAATTACAGTGATTGTTGAGGAAACTCTTTGAGTTTCTTCTTACTTGAGAGTCAACAGAAGTGAAAGTACAGACATACAGATTTGAACTTTGAAAGAAATAATCAGTCCGTTTACTTTGTTTGATTTATTGACTGATAGTTTCACAAATGAGGTAACTCTTTCCCTCACTGTCGTTAATCGAATTGAAGATACCACTTTTGACTCTATTTTACTGTATCCCTCCAAGTGAAGATTAATCTTTTCAAACGGGTATTTTTCTCTTCTCGTCATCTTTATCAAATTCATTGCCTTCGGAAATCATTTTTTTTTTTTACATGTTTAGCTGATTGTGTTGCCGATTCGTGTACGAGTAGAGGAACTTGTATTCCTGGATCAGCCGCCGTAACGTGCTTGTGTAATCCCGGCTATTCTGGCGATTCATGTGAAACAGGTAATCTATAACTTCTGAATAGATTATAACAAAAAACATACATACATTCACTTTTGATGTAAAGCAAAATCCAATGAAATTCTTATTCGTTGCTTATCAAGAAATTAAAGATACAGAGCGAACAGGGGAATAGAAAGAAAGAAATTACAGTGATTGTTGAGGAAACTCTTTGAGTTTCTTCTTACTTGAGAGTCAACAGAAGTGAAATTACAGACATACAGATTTGAACTTTGAAAGAAAAAATCAGTCCGTTTACTTTGTTTGATTTATTGACTGATAGTTTCACAAATGAGGTAACTCTTTCCCTTACTGTCGTTAATCGAATTGAAGATACCACTTTTGACTCTATTTTACTGTATCCCTCCAAGTAAAGATTAATCTTTTCAAACGGGTATTTTTCTCTTCTCGTCATCTTTATCAAATTCATTGCCTTCGGAAATCAATTTTTACATGTTTAGCTGATGGTGATTGTTATGCCACTTCGTGTACGAGTACCGGTAGAGGAACTTGTACTCCTGGAACAACCGCCGTAACGTGCGTGTGTAATCCCGGCTATTCTGGCGATTCATGTGAAACAGGTAATCTATTACTTCTGAATAGATTATACAAAAAAACATACATACATTCACTTTTGATGTAAAGCAAAATCCAATGAAATTCTTATTCGTTGCTTATCAAGAAATTAAAGATACAGAGCGAACAGGGGAATAGGAAGAAAGAAATTACAGTGATTGTTGATGAAACTCTTTCAGTTTCTTCTTACTTGAGAGTCAACAGAAGTGAAAGTACAGACATACAGATTTGAACTTTGAAAGAAATAATCAGTCCGTTTACTTTGTTTGATTTATTGACTGATAGTTTCACAAATGAGGTAACTCTTTCCCTCACTGTCGTTAATCGAATTGAAGATACCACTTTTGACTCTATTTTACTGTATCCCTCCAAGTGAAGATTAATCTTTTCAAACGGGTATTTTTCTCTTCCTTTCATCTTTATCAAATTCATTGCCTTCGGAAATCAATTTTTTACATGTTTAGCTGATTGTGTTGCCGATTCGTGTACGAGTAGTATTAGAGGAACTTGTACTCCTGGATCAGCCGCCGTAACGTGCGTGTGTAATTCCGGCTATTCTGGCGATTCATGTGAAACAGGTAATCTATAACTTCTGAATAGATTATTAAAAAAAACATACATACATTCACTTTTGATGTAAAGCAAAATCCAATGAAATTCTTATTCGTTGCTTATCAAGAAATTAAAGATACAGAGCGAACAGGGGAACAGAAAGAAAGAAATTACAGTGATTGTTGAGGAAACTCTTTGAGTTTCTTCTTACTTGAGAGTCAACAGAAGTGAAAGTACAGACATACAGATTTGAACTTTGAAAGAAATAATCAGTCCGTTTACTTTGTTTGATTTATTGACTGATAGTTTCACAAATGAGGTAACTCTTTCCCTCACTGTCGTTAATCGAATTGAAGATACCACTTTTGACTCTATTTTACTGTATCCCTCCAAGTGAAGATTAATCTTTTCAAACGGGTATTTTTCTCTTCTCGTCATCTTTATCAAATTCATTGCCTTCGGAAATCATTTTTTTTTTTTACATGTTTAGCTGATTGTGTTGCCGATTCGTGTACGAGTAGAGGAACTTGTATTCCTGGATCAGCCGCCGTAACGTGCTTGTGTAATCCCGGCTATTCTGGCGATTCATGTGAAACAGGTAATCTATAACTTCTGAATAGATTATAACAAAAAACATACATACATTCACTTTTGATGTAAAGCAAAATCCAATGAAATTCTTATTCGTTGCTTATCAAGAAATTAAAGATACAGAGCGAACAGGGGAATAGAAAGAAAGAAATTACAGTGATTGTTGAGGAAACTCTTTGAGTTTCTTCTTACTTGAGAGTCAACAGAAGTGAAATTACAGACATACAGATTTGAACTTTGAAAGAAAAAATCAGTCCGTTTACTTTGTTTGATTTATTGACTGATAGTTTCACAAATGAGGTAACTCTTTCCCTCACTGTCGTTAATCGAATTGAAGATACCACTTTTGACTCTATTTTACTGTATCCCTCCAAGTAAAGATTAATCTTTTCAAACGGGTATTTTTCTCTTCTCGTCATCTTTATCAAATTCATTGCCTTCGGAAATCAATTTTTACATGTTTAGCTGATGGTGATTGTTATGCCACTTCGTGTACGAGTACCGGTAGAGGAACTTGTACTCCTGGAACAACCGCCGTAACGTGCGTGTGTAATCCCGGCTATTCTGGCGATTCATGTGAAACAGGTAATCTATTACTTCTGAATAGATTATACAAAAAAACATACATACATTCACTTTTGATGTAAAGCAAAATCCAATGAAATTCTTATTCGTTGCTTATCAAGAAATTAAAGATACAGAGCGAACAGGGGAATAGGAAGAAAGAAATTACAGTGATTGTTGATGAAACTCTTTCAGTTTCTTCTTACTTGAGAGTCAACAGAAGTGAAAGTACAGACATACAGATTTGAACTTTGAAAGAAATAATCAGTCCGTTTACTTTGTTTGATTTATTGACTGATAGTTTCACAAATGAGGTAACTCTTTCCCTCACTGTCGTTAATCGAATTGAAGATACCACTTTTGACTCTATTTTACTGTATCCCTCCAAGTGAAGATTAATCTTTTCAAACGGGTATTTTTCTCTTCCTTTCATCTTTATCAAATTCATTGCCTTCGGAAATCAATTTTTTACATGTTTAGCTGATTGTGTTGCCGATTCGTGTACGAGTAGTATTAGAGGAACTTGTACTCCTGGATCAGCCGCCGTAACGTGCGTGTGTAATTCCGGCTATTCTGGCGATTCATGTGAAACAGGTAATCTATAACTTCTGAATAGATTATTAAAAAAAACATACATACATTCACTTTTGATGTAAAGTAAAATCCAATGAAATTCTTATTCGTTGCTTATCAAGAAATTAAAGATACAGAGCGAACAGGGGAACAGAAAGAAAGAAATTACAGTGATTGTTGAGGAAACTCTTTGAGTTTCTTCTTACTTGAGAGTCAACAGAAGTGAAAGTACAGACATACAGATTTGAACTTTGAAAGAAATAATCAGTCCGTTTACTTTGTTTGATTTATTGACTGATAGTTTCACAAATGAGGTAACTCTTTCCCTCACTGTCGTTAATCGAATTGAAGATACCACTTTTGACTCTATTTTACTGTATCCCTCCAAGTGAAGATTAATCTTTTCAAACGGGTATTTTTCTCTTCTCGTCATCTTTATCAAATTCATTGCCTTCGGAAATCATTTTTTTTTTTTTACATGTTTAGCTGATTGTGTTGCCGATTCGTGTACGAGTAGAGGAACTTGTATTCCTGGATCAGCCGCCGTAACGTGCTTGTGTAATCCCGGCTATTCTGGCGATTCATGTGAAACAGGTAATCTATAACTTCTGAATAGATTATAACAAAAAACATACATACATTCACTTTTGATGTAAAGCAAAATCCAATGAAATTCTTATTCGTTGCTTATCAAGAAATTAAAGATACAGAGCGAACAGGGGAATAGAAAGAAAGAAATTACAGTGATTGTTGAGGAAACTCTTTGAGTTTCTTCTTACTTGAGAGTCAACAGAAGTGAAATTACAGACATACAGATTTGAACTTTGAAAGAAAAAATCAGTCCGTTTACTTTGTTTGATTTATTGACTGATAGTTTCACAAATGAGGTAACTCTTTCCCTCACTGTCATTAATCGAATTGAAGATACCACTTTTGACTCTATTTTACTGTATCCCTCCAAGTAAAGATTAATCTTTTCAAACGGGTATTTTTCTCTTCTCGTCATCTTTATCAAATTCATTGCCTTCGGAAATCATTTTTTTTTTTTACATGTTTAGCTGATTGTGTTGCCGATTCGTGTACGAGTAGAGGAACTTGTATTCCTGGATCAGCCGCCGTAACGTGCTTGTGTAATCCCGGCTATTCTGGCGATTCATGTGAAACAGGTAATCTATAACTTCTGAATAGATTATAACAAAAAACATACATACATTCACTTTTGATGTAAAGCAAAATCCAATGAAATTCTTATTCGTTGCTTATCAAGAAATTAAAGATACAGAGCGAACAGGGGAATAGAAAGAAAGAAATTACAGTGATTGTTGAGGAAACTCTTTGAGTTTCTTCTTACTTGAGAGTCAACAGAAGTGAAATTACAGACATACAGATTTGAACTTTGAAAGAAAAAATCAGTCCGTTTACTTTGTTTGATTTATTGACTGATAGTTTCACAAATGAGGTAACTCTTTCCCTCACTGTCGTTAATCGAATTGAAGATACCACTTTTGACTCTATTTTACTGTATCCCTCCAAGTAAAGATTAATCTTTTCAAACGGGTATTTTTCTCTTCCTTTCATCTTTATCAAATTCATTGCCTTCGGAAATCAATTTTTTACATGTTTAGCTGATTGTGTTGCCGATTCGTGTACGAGTAGTATTAGAGGAACTTGTACTCCTGGATCAGCCGCCGTAACGTGCGTGTGTAATTCCGGCTATTCTGGCGATTCATGTGAAACAGGTAATCTATAACTTCTGAATAGATTATTAAAAAAAACATACATACATTCACTTTTGATGTAAAGCAAAATCCAATGAAATTCTTATTCGTTGCTTATCAAGAAATTAAAGATACAGAGCGAACAGGGGAACAGAAAGAAAGAAATTACAGTGATTGTTGAGGAAACTCTTTGAGTTTCTTCTTACTTGAGAGTCAACAGAAGTGAAAGTACAGACATACAGATTTGAACTTTGAAAGAAATAATCAGTCCGTTTACTTTGTTTGATTTATTGACTGATAGTTTCACAAATGAGGTAACTCTTTCCCTCACTGTCGTTAATCGAATTGAAGATACCACTTTTGACTCTATTTTACTGTATCCCTCCAAGTGAAGATTAATCTTTTCAAACGGGTATTTTTCTCTTCTCGTCATCTTTATCAAATTCATTGCCTTCGGAAATCATTTTTTTTTTTTACATGTTTAGCTGATTGTGTTGCCGATTCGTGTACGAGTAGAGGAACTTGTATTCCTGGATCAGCCGCCGTAACGTGCTTGTGTAATCCCGGCTATTCTGGCGATTCATGTGAAACAGGTAATCTATAACTTCTGAATAGATTATAACAAAAAACATACATACATTCACTTTTGATGTAAAGCAAAATCCAATGAAATTCTTATTCGTTGCTTATCAAGAAATTAAAGATACAGAGCGAACAGGGGAATAGAAAGAAAGAAATTACAGTGATTGTTGAGGAAACTCTTTGAGTTTCTTCTTACTTGAGAGTCAACAGAAGTGAAATTACAGACATACAGATTTGAACTTTGAAAGAAAAAATCAGTCCGTTTACTTTGTTTGATTTATTGACTGATAGTTTCACAAATGAGGTAACTCTTTCCCTCACTGTCGTTAATCGAATTGAAGATACCACTTTTGACTCTATTTTACTGTATCCCTCCAAGTAAAGATTAATCTTTTCAAACGGGTATTTTTCTCTTCTCGTCATCTTTATCAAATTCATTGCCTTCGGAAATCAATTTTTACATGTTTAGCTGATGGTGATTGTTATGCCACTTCGTGTACGAGTACCGGTAGAGGAACTTGTACTCCTGGAACAACCGCCGTAACGTGCGTGTGTAATCCCGGCTATTCTGGCGATTCATGTGAAACAGGTAATCTATTACTTCTGAATAGATTATACAAAAAAACATACATACATTCACTTTTGATGTAAAGCAAAATCCAATGAAATTCTTATTCGTTGCTTATCAAGAAATTAAAGATACAGAGCGAACAGGGGAACAGAAAGAAAGAAATTACAGTGATTGTTGAGGAAACTCTTTGAGTTTCTTCTTACTTGAGAGTCAACAGAAGTGAAAGTACAGACATACAGATTTGAACTTTGAAAGAAATAATCAGTCCGTTTACTTTGTTTGATTTATTGACTGATAGTTTCACAAATGAGGTAACTCTTTCCCTCACTGTCGTTAATCGAATTGAAGATACCACTTTTGACTCTATTTTACTGTATCCCTCCAAGTAAAGATTAATCTTTTCAAACGGGTATTTTTCTCTTCTCGTCATCTTTATCAAATTCATTGCCTTCGGAAATCAATTTTTACATGTTTAGCTGATGGTGATTGTTATGCCACTTCGTGTACGAGTACCGGTAGAGGAACTTGTACTCCTGGAACAACCGCCGTAACGTGCGTGTGTAATCCCGGCTATTCTGGCGATTCATGTGAAACAGGTAATCTATTACTTCTGAATAGATTATACAAAAAAACATACATACATTCACTTTTGATGTAAAGCAAAATCCAATGAAATTCTTATTCGTTGCTTATCAAGAAATTAAAGATACAGAGCGAACAGGGGAACAGAAAGAAAGAAATTACAGTGATTGTTGAGGAAACTCTTTGAGTTTCTTCTTACTTGAGAGTCAACAGAAGTGAAAGTACAGACATACAGATTTGAACTTTAAAAGAAATAATCAGTCCGTTTACTTTGTTTGATTTATTGACTGATAGTTTCACAAATGAGGTAACTCTTTCCCTCACTGTCGTTAATCGAATTGAAGATACCACTTTTGACTCTATTTTACTGTATCCCTCCAAGTGAAGATTAATCTTTTCAAACGGGTGTTTTTTTCTTCTCGTCATCTTTATCAAATTCATTGCCTTCGGAAATCATTTTTTTTACATGTTTAGCTGATTGTGTTGCCGATTCGTGTACGAGTAGTCTTAGAGGAACTTGTACTCCTGGATCAGCCGCCGTAACGTGCGTGTGTAATTCCGGCTATTCTGGCGATTCATGTGAAACAGGTAATCTCTAACTTCTGAATAGTTTATTAAAAAAAAACATACATACATTCACTTTTGATGTAAAGCAAAATCCAATGAAATTCTTATTCGTTGCTTATGAAGAAATTAAAGATACAGAGCAAACAGGGGAACAGAAAGAAAGAAATTACAGTGATTGTTGAGGAAACTCTTTGAGTTTCTTCTTACTTGAGAGTCAACAGAAGTGAAAGTACAGACATACAGATTTGAACTTTGAAAGAAATAATCAGTCCGTTTACTTTGTTTGATTTATTGACTGATAGTTTCACAAATGAGGTAACTCGATCTTTCCCTCACTGTCGTTAATCGAATTGAAGATACCACTTTTGACTCTATTTTACTGTATCCCTCCAAGTGAAGATTAATCTTTTCAAACGGGTATTTTTCTCTTCTCGTCATCTTTATCAAATTCATTGCCTTCGGAAATCATTTTTTTTTTTTACATGTTTAGCTGATTGTGTTGCCGATTCGTGTACGAGTAGAGGAACTTGTATTCCTGGATCAGCCGCCGTAACGTGCTTGTGTAATCCCGGCTATTCTGGCGATTCATGTGAAACAGGTAATCTATAACTTCTGAATAGATTATAACAAAAAACATACATACATTCACTTTTGATGTAAAGCAAAATCCAATGAAATTCTTATTCGTTGCTTATCAAGAAATTAAAGATACAGAGCGAACAGGGGAATAGGAAGAAATAAATTACAGTGATTGTTGATGAAACTCTTTCAGTTTCTTCTTACTTGAGAGTCAACAGAAGTGAAAGTACAGACATACAGATTTGAACTTTGAAATAAATAATCAGTCCGTTTACTTTGTTTGATTTATTGACTGATAGTTTCACAAATGAGGTAACTCTTTCCCTCACTGTCGTTAATCGAATTGAAGATACCACTTTTGACTCTATTTTACTGTATCCCTCCAAGTGAAGATTAATCTTTTCAAACGGGTGTTTTTTTCTTCTCGTCATCTTTATCAAATTCATTGCCTTCGGAAATCATTTTTTTTACATGTTTAGCTGATTGTGTTGCCGATTCGTGTACGAGTAGTCTTAGAGGAACTTGTACTCCTGGATCAGCCGCCGTAACGTGCGTGTGTAATTCCGGCTATTCTGGCGATTCATGTGAAACAGGTAATCTCTAACTTCTGAATAGTTTATTAAAAAAAAACATACATACATTCACTTTTGATGTAAAGCAAAATCCAATGAAATTCTTATTCGTTGCTTATGAAGAAATTAAAGATACAGAGCAAACAGGGGAACAGAAAGAAAGAAATTACAGTGATTGTTGAGGAAACTCTTTGAGTTTCTTCTTACTTGAGAGTCAACAGAAGTGAAAGTACAGACATACAGATTTGAACTTTGAAAGAAATAATCAGTCAGTTTACTTTGTTTGATTTATTGACTGATAGTTTCACAAATGAGGTAACTCGATCTTTCCCTCACTGTCGTTAATCGAATTGAAGATACCACTTTTGACTCTATTTTACTGTATCCCTCCAAGTGAAGATTAATCTTTTCAAACGGGTATTTTTCTCTTCTCGTCATCTTTATCAAATTCATTGCCTTCGGAAATCATTTTTTTTTTTTACATGTTTAGCTGATTGTGTTGCCGATTCGTGTACGAGTAGAGGAACTTGTATTCCTGGATCAGCCGCCGTAACGTGCTTGTGTAATCCCGGCTATTCTGGCGATTCATGTGAAACAGGTAATCTATAACTTCTGAATAGATTATAACAAAAAACATACATACATTCACTTTTGATGTAAAGCAAAATCCAATGAAATTCTTATTCGTTGCTTATCAAGAAATTAAAGATACAGAGCGAACAGGGGAATAGGAAGAAAGAAATTACAGTGATTGTTGATGAAACTCTTTCAGTTTCTTCTTACTTGAGAGTCAACAGAAGTGAAAGTACAGACATACAGATTTGAACTTTGGAAGAAATAATCAGTCCGTTTACTTTGTTTGATTTATTGACTGATAGTTTCACAAATGAGGTAACTCTTTCCCTCACTGTCGTTAATCGAATTGAAGATACCACTTTTGACTCTATTTTACTGTATCCCTCCAAGTGAAGATTAATCTTTTCAAACGGGTATTTTTCTCTTCCTTTCATCTTTATCAAATTCATTGCCTTCGGAAATCAATTTTTTACATGTTTAGCTGATTGTGTTGCCGATTCGTGTACGAGTAGTATTAGAGGAACTTGTACTCCTGGATCAGCCGCCGTAACGTGCGTGTGTAATTCCGGCTATTCTGGCGATTCATGTGAAACAGGTAATCTATAACTTCTGAATAGATTATTAAAAAAAACATACATACATTCACTTTTGATGTAAAGCAAAATCCAATGAAATTCTTATTCGTTGCTTATCAAGAAATTAAAGATACAGAGCGAACAGGGGAATAGAAAGAAAGAAATTACAGTGATTGTTGAGGAAACTCTTTGAGTTTCTTCTTACTTGAGAGTCAACAGAAGTGAAAGTACAGACATACAGATTTGAACTTTGAAAGAAATAATCAGTCCGTTTACTTTGTTTGATTTATTGACTGATAGTTTCACAAATGAGGTAACTCTTTCCCTCACTGTCGTTAATCGAATTGAAGATACCACTTTTGACTCTATTTTACTGTATCCCTCCAAGTGAAGATTAATCTTTTCAAACGGGTATTTTTCTCTTCTCGTCATCTTTATCAAATTCATTGCCTTCGGAAATCATTTTTTTTTTTTACATGTTTAGCTGATTGTGTTGCCGATTCGTGTACGAGTAGAGGAACTTGTATTCCTGGATCAGCCGCCGTAACGTGCTTGTGTAATCCCGGCTATTCTGGCGATTCATGTGAAACAGGTAATCTATAACTTCTGAATAGATTATAACAAAAAACATACATACATTCACTTTTGATGTAAAGCAAAATCCAATGAAATTCTTATTCGTTGCTTATCAAGAAATTAAAGATACAGAGCGAACAGGGGAATAGGAAGAAAGAAATTACAGTGATTGTTGATGAAACTCTTTCAGTTTCTTCTTACTTGAGAGTCAACAGAAGTGAAAGTACAGACATACAGATTTGAACTTTGAAAGAAATAATCAGTCCGTTTACTTTGTTTGATTTATTGACTGATAGTTTCACAAATGAGGTAACTCTTTCCCTCACTGTCGTTAATCGAATTGAAGATACCACTTTTGACTCTATTTTACTGTATCCCTCCAAGTGAAGATTAATCTTTTCAAACGGGTATTTTTCTCTTCCTTTCATCTTTATCAAATTCATTGCCTTCGGAAATCAATTTTTTACATGTTTAGCTGATTGTGTTGCCGATTCGTGTACGAGTAGTATTAGAGGAACTTGTACTCCTGGATCAGCCGCCGTAACGTGCGTGTGTAATTCCGGCTATTCTGGCGATTCATGTGAAACAGGTAATCTATAACTTCTGAATAGATTATTAAAAAAAACATACATACATTCACTTTTGATGTAAAGCAAAATCCAATGAAATTCTTATTCGTTGCTTATCAAGAAATTAAAGATACAGAGCGAACAGGGGAACAGAAAGAAAGAAATTACAGTGATTGTTGAGGAAACTCTTTGAGTTTCTTCTTACTTGAGAGTCAACAGAAGTGAAAGTACAGACATACAGATTTGAACTTTGAAAGAAATAATCAGTCCGTTTACTTTGTTTGATTTATTGACTGATAGTTTCACAAATGAGGTAACTCTTTCCCTCACTGTCGTTAATCGAATTGAAGATACCACTTTTGACTCTATTTTACTGTATCCCTCCAAGTGAAGATTAATCTTTTCAAACGGGTATTTTTCTCTTCTCGTCATCTTTATCAAATTCATTGCCTTCGGAAATCATTTTTTTTTTTTTACATGTTTAGCTGATTGTGTTGCCGATTCGTGTACGAGTAGAGGAACTTGTATTCCTGGATCAGCCGCCGTAACGTGCTTGTGTAATCCCGGCTATTCTGGCGATTCATGTGAAACAGGTAATCTATAACTTCTGAATAGATTATAACAAAAAACATACATACATTCACTTTTGATGTAAAGCAAAATCCAATGAAATTCTTATTCGTTGCTTATCAAGAAATTAAAGATACAGAGCGAACAGGGGAATAGAAAGAAAGAAATTACAGTGATTGTTGAGGAAACTCTTTGAGTTTCTTCTTACTTGAGAGTCAACAGAAGTGAAAGTACAGACATACAGATTTGAACTTTGAAAGAAATAATCAGTCCGTTTACTTTGTTTGATTTATTGACTGATAGTTTCACAAATGAGGTAACTCTTTCCCTCACTGTCGTTAATCGAATTGAAGATACCACTTTTGACTCTATTTTACTGTATCCCTCCAAGTGAAGATTAATCTTTTCAAACGGGTATTCTTTTCATCTCGTCATCTTTATCAAATTCATTGCCTTCGAAAATCATTTTTTACATGTTTAGCTGATGGTGATTGTTATGCAACTTCGTGTACGAGTACCGGTAGAGGAACTTGTACTCCTGGAACAATTGCCGTAACGTGCGTGTGTAATCCCGGCTATTCTGGCGATTCATGTGAAACAGGTAATCTATGACTTCTGAATAGATTATACAAAAAAACATACATACATTCAATTTGATGTAAAGCAAAATCCAATGAAATTCTTATTCGTTGCTTATCAAGAAATTAAAGATACAGAGCGAACAGGGGAATAGAAAGAAAGAAATTACAGTGATTGTTGAGGAAACTCTTTGAGTTTCTTCTTACTTGAGAGTCAACAGAAGTGAAAGTACAGACATACAGATTTGAACTTTGAAAGAAATAATCAGTCCGTTTACTTTGTTTGATTTATTGACTGATAGTTTCACAAATGAGGTAACTCTTTCCCTCACTGTCGTTAATCGAATTGAAGATACCACTTTTGACTCTATTTTACTGTATCCCTCCAAGTGAAGATTAATCTTTTCAAACGGGTATTTTTATGCCTCCGTTACGTAGTAGCCGGAGGCATTATGTTTTCGGGTTGTCCGTCCGTCCGTACGTCCGTCCGTACGTCCGTACGTCTGTCCGTACGTCCCGTTCTCGTGATCGCGTTATCTGAAGAACCGATTGATGGATTCCTGCCAGACTTTGGTCATGTATGTATCTTGCAGAGCCGATGAACTGATTAGATTTTGGGGTCACGAGGTCAAAGGTCAAAGGTCACAGGGCTCATTATGTATGCAAAAACAGCTCGTGATCGCGTTATCTGAAGAACCGATTGATGGATTCCTGCCAAACTTTGGTCATGTATGTATCTTACAGAGCCGATGAACTGATTAGATTTTGGGGTCACGAGGTCAAAGGTCAAAGGTCACAGGGCTCATTATGTATGCAAAAACAGCTCGTGATCGCGTTATCTGAAGAACCGATTGATGGATTCCTGCCAAACTTAGGTCATATTTGTTACTTGCAGAGCCGTTGAACTGATTAGATTTTGGGGTCATGAGGTCAAGGTCAAAGGTCATGCGGCTCATTATGTATTCAAAAATAGCTTGTGATCGCATTATCATTAGAACAGATTGATGGATTCCTGCCAAACTTAGATCATGTATGTATCTTGCAGAGCCAATGAACTGAGTAGATTCTTGGGTCATGAGGTCATAGGTCAAAGGTCATGGGCTCATTATGTATGCAAAAATAGCTTGTGAACGCATTCTCATTAGAACTGACAGAGGGATTACTATTTAACTCGGGACATCTTGCAGAGCGAATGAACTGAGTAGATTTTAGGGTCATGAGGTCAAAGATCAAAGGGTCATATATGTATATGAGAAATTGCTTGTAATCACGATATTCTGAGAACCTGTTAATGGATTACAATTGAACTTGAATTT
Source organism: Strongylocentrotus droebachiensis (assembly GCA_035222895.1). Classification (NCBI taxonomy): domain Eukaryota; kingdom Metazoa; phylum Echinodermata; class Echinoidea; order Camarodonta; family Strongylocentrotidae; genus Strongylocentrotus; species Strongylocentrotus droebachiensis. Next base: position 37,001 of record JAVYIG010003391.1, on the reverse strand, counting down.
GAAAAATTTCTTCTGTTTTGGTTTGTAAAATTGCTCTATGACGGAGGCATCATTTCGACTGCGCGCAGTTGAAGTCCCATCTAGTTCTCTTCTCGTCATCTTTATCAAATTCATTGCCTTCGGAAATCATTTTTTTTTTACATGTTTAGCTGATTGTGTTGCCGATTCGTGTACGAGTAGTCTTAGAGGAACTTGTACTCCTGGATCAGCCGCCGTAACGTGCGTGTGTAATTCCGGCTATTCTGGCGATTCATGTGAAACAGGTAATCTATAACTTCTGAATAGATTATACAAAAAAACAAACATACATTCACTTTTGATGTAAAGCAAAATCCAATGAAATTCTTATTCGTTGCTTATCAAGAAATTAAAGATACAGAGCGAACAGGGGAATAGAAAGAAAGAAATTACAGTGATTGTTGAGGAAACTCTTTGAGTTTCTTCTTACTTGAGAGTCAACAGAAGTGAAAGTACAGACATACAGATTTGAACTTTGAAAGAAATAATCAGTCCGCTTACTTTGTTTGATTTATTGACTGATAGTTTCACAAATGAGGTAACTCTTTCCCTCACTGTCGTTAATCGAATTGAAGATACCACTTTTGACTCTATTTTACTGTATCCCTCCAAGTGAAGATTAATCTTTTCAAACGGGTATTTTTCTCTTCTCGTCATCTTTATCAAATTCATTGCCTTCGGAAATCATTTTTTTTTACATGTTTAGCTGATTGTGTTGCCGATTCGTGTACGAGTAGTCTTAGAGGAACTTGTACTCCTGGATCAGCCGCCGTAACGTGCGTGTGTAATTCCGGCTATTCTGGCGATTCATGTGAAACAGGTAATCTATAACTTCTGAATAGATTATACAAAAAAACAAACATACATTCACTTTTGATGTAAAGCAAAATCCAATGAAATTCTTATTCGTTGCTTATCAAGAAATTAAAGATACAGAGCGAACAGGGGAATAGAAAGAAAGAAATTACAGTGATTGTTGAGGAAACTCTTTGAGTTTCTTCTTACTTGAGAGTCAACAGAAGTGAAAGTACAGACATACAGATTTGAACTTTGAAAGAAATAATCAGTCCGCTTACTTTGTTTGATTTATTGACTGATAGTTTCACAAATGAGGTAACTCTTTCCCTCACTGTCGTTAATCGAATTGAAGATACCACTTTTGACTCTATTTTACTGTATCCCTCCAAGTGAAGATTAATCTTTTCAAACGGGTATTTTTCTCTTCTCGTCATCTTTATCAAATTCATTGCCTTCGGAAATCATTTTTTTTTACATGTTTAGCTGATTGTGTTGCCGATTCGTGTACGAGTAGTCTTAGAGGAACTTGTACTCCTGGATCAGCCGCCGTAACGTGCGTGTGTAATTCCGGCTATTCTGGCGATTCATGTGAAACAGGTAATCTATAACTTCTGAATAGATTATAAAAAAAAACATACATACATTCACTTTTGATGTAAAGCAAAATCCAATGAAATTCTTATTCGTTGCTTATCAAGAAATTAAAGATACAGAGCGAACAGGGGAACAGAAAGAAAGAAATTACAGTGATTGTTGAGGAAACTCTTTGAGTTTCTTCTTACTTGAAAGTCAACAGAAGTGAAAGTACAGACATACAGATTTGAACTTTGAAAGAAATAATCAGTCCGTTTACTTTGTTTGATTTATTGACTGATAGTTTCACAAATGAGGTAACTCTTTCCCTCACTGTCGTTAATCGAATTGAAGATACCACTTTTGCCTCTATTTTACTGTATCCCTCCGAGTGAAGATTAATCTTTTCAAACGGGTATTTTTTTCTTCTCGTCATCTTCATCAAATTCATTGCCTTCGGAAATCATTTTTTTTTTTTACATGTTTAGCTGTGTGTGCAGCCGATTCGTGTACGAGTAGAGGAGCTTGTACTGATGGAGATCCCACCATTACGTGCGTATGTGATGATGGCTACACTGGCACTACCTGTGAAATTGGTAAGCTTTAACTTCTAATTAGATTACAATATTACATACAAGCATTTTTTATGTAAAGCAAAATCCAATGAAATTCTCATTCGTTGCTTATAAAAACATTATAGAAACAGAGCGAACAAGGAAACAAAAAAAAAAGAAAATACAGCGAGTGTTGAGGAAACGCTTTGAGCTTCTTCTTACTTGAGAGTCAACAGAAGTAAAACTACAGACATACAGATTTAAAGTTTGAAAGAGATATTCAGTCCGTTTACTTGGTTGGATTTATTGACTTATAGTTTCACAAATGAGGTAACTCTTTCTCTCACTGTCGATAATCGAATTGAAGATTTTTCTAAATACAGTTAGAGGATGTTTCTCATTCTTGTATGGAATTGATGAAAAACTCCCCTCCTTTTGATTTCGAGTATACACTTGAAGCATGGAAGTGCATGGTCATCTAAAAACAGCAGATTTGATATACCGGTAGTGATTCCAACAACGATCTCCATTGATAAAGATTGTGTTTAAGGATACGTTGAAACTAACACATGTCATTGTGATCACAACCATTCCACTTGTGGTGATAACATGTCTTGCAACGCATTCAATATATAGGTAATGTTTGCGTCAATTTTCACATTAAATTCAACCCAAAATGAAGAAATCACTTGCTTTCTGTTATTACTGATCAATCAGGAGCACATTCATTAAGATTTGCGATTAAATTATCTTTTTTCCAAGATTTCAAAGGCCATATATTGGAAAAGAATTGAACTTTGAAAGAGATATTCAGTCCTTTTTCTTTTATTGACTTAGAGTTTCACAAATGAGGTAACTCTTTCTCTCACTGTGGTTAATCGAATTGAAGATACCACGTTTGACTCTATTTTCTTGTTACCCGTCAAAAGTGAAGATGAATCTGTCAAAAAGGTGTTTTTTTTCTCGTCATCTTTATCAAATTAAATGCCTTTGGAAATCATTTTCACATGTTTAGTCGTTTGTGCTGCCGATTCGTGTATGAGTAGAGGAGTTTGTACAGATGGAGATCCCACCGTTACGTGCATATGTGATACTGGGTACACTGGGACTGCCTGTGAAATTGGTAAAGGCCCTTTTACACTTTCACGGATCGCATCACGGATCATCCCGGATCGTCGCTCAGGGATCATCCGTGTTATCTCCGGCATTACCGTGTATACACCGGGGAGGCATCCGGCGTGATTCTTGGCGTACCGGCATATCCGGGGAAAAAATTAAGCTTGCTTAATTTTTCATCCCGGAGTTCACGGATGAAACAATCCGTCCTCTTCCATGTAGGCACCATGTACCTCCGGGTAGCCGCCGAATACATCCGGGACAGTCCGTGTAGACACCGGGAGGACCGTATTAACACCGGTTTCATCCGGGTTTGAAATTCCGTATATCAAATGAGCGCCTACAAGCTCAAGTCACCCGTCAACATTCCGGAGATATCCCAATAGACAACGTCACCTCCGTGTAAGGACCGTAAAAGTACCCAGTAGCCTCCGTGCTCTTCCTTGAAATCCGTGTTAGCTCCGTATGCGTTTCCGGCGTGGTCCGCGTTGCTACAGTACCTTGTCTGTCCGTGGAGACACCGTACTTGCCCGTGTATACACCCAGTTCGGAACGTATCCACACCGGCATCGAGAAGAAATCGTGGTGTCGCACGCCGGAACACCCCGGATTAAGATCCGGGATGATCCGTGATGCGATCCGTGAAAGTGTAAAAGGGCCTTAAGCTTTGACTTCTAATTATATTACAATCTTACATACATGCATTTTTGATGTAAAGCAAAATCCAAAGAAATTATCATTCGTTGCTTACAAAGAAATTATAGATAAAGAGCGAACAAGGAAACAGAAAGAAAGAAATTACAGTGATTGTTGAGGAAACTCTTTGAGTTTATTCTTTAAAAGTCTTTATTTATTAGTTCATTCCAAGCGATGAACTGACGAAGAATTGCTTTAAGAATTATTCTATCTTTCGAAATTACAAAAGAGTGAATTCAGTTAAAGATTTGAACAAAAACATGAAGGTTAACAAAATGTAATTCTCCTACATTTTTTATCGCTAATAAACAAATCCTTGCTGTCACAAAGGAATTTCACTTCCTTGGCATATAGAACAACATTATGCTACAAGTGGTCCGAAACAGCTCAAATAATGTAACAAAAAGGACGTCAGCAGGGCGTTCTAATTTAGTTCTGACGTTATGTCCATATCCTAAAAACGGGACGGAGACTCGAATTGAAAATTAATACAGCAGAGTAATGATGGTACAATGACAATAATGTCATCATTATTTATTATCATCATTATAGTGTTCATGTTCTTTATCATCATCGTATTTGTCTTTAAAAGAAATAGAATACAGACCATCTCATAAGTGTTCACAATTATAAATGGCTCGTTATAGGGTGGTGTACCGTGGACTCGGATTGCCAGTACGGAGGAACTTGTGTTACGGGTACATGCGCCTGTGATCCTGGGTACACTGGTACAAACTGTGAAACAGGTAAGATTTCTTTAAACCTCCTATTTTTCAACTCGGGCCCCGCATCTCCATTCGATATCGAATGAAAATTCACAATGTTGATTTTTTTTTCTATTAACTGTATTAGTTGATTCCCAGCGACGAACTGTTGAACCAAATTTGCTTTAAGAATTATTCTTTCTTCCAAAATTTCAAAACATTGAATAAAGCTACAGTGTTGAAAAAAAAACGAGAAGGTCGAAAACTGTAAGTCTACCACGTGTTCTATCGCCAAAAAAAAAACTCCGCGCTGTCACACAGATATATTTGCTTCTTTGGCATATAGAACAACTTGTTACGCATATTGCCTCCAATGTTCCGAAACAGCTCAATGAATGTAAAAGAAGGACGTCAGCAGGGCGTCTTAATTTTGTACTGATATTATTTCCATATCCCCAAACCAGGAAAACGACTCTAACTATATATTAGAACATTATATTAATCTTGGTACAAAAACACGAATGTTGAAAACTGTAATTTTCCCACATGTTCTATCGCTAATAAAAAAAACTTTGCGCTTTCACAAAGATATTTCACTCCTTTGACATATAGGACAACTTAATACACATATTGCCTCCAATCTTTCGAAACAGCTCAATGAACGTAAAACAAGGACGTCCTCATGGCGTCTTAATTTTCCTTAACATTATTTTCATATCCTCAAAACAGGAAAACGACTCTAACTATAAATGTAATCTTGGCTACTGAAACACTGTTGTCTTCATTATTTATTATCACTATTATAACAGTCGTTAAAAATACTGTCGTCTTTACAATTACCATCATTATCGTGTACATGTTATTTAAAGGTATTACAAAGTTTTGGTATGGGGTCATGAATTTTGTTCAAATTAACAAATTGGAAGCATATGCGTTCCTACAATATACATTGATCGTTGTCGCGGTTGAAATCGAGTCTAAAGTTATGAAATTATAAATAATAAACTCTTTATGTTGTATAGCTCCCTCTCAAGGTCAAGATATTAATTTAGCTATGAAACAACGTTTCTTGACTGAAATCGACCGATTAGCTATTACCGTTTGGATATTATATATCCCAACTACATATTCTGAAATTTTCATGGTCGCAGCTACGATTGTACGGCCATAGGCGCTATTTGAAATTTATCAAAATTTACCGGGAGCACCGGTAAATTTTTATATTCAATTTTTCTCGAAAACAGAAGTGTTTTAGGGGCTAATTTTTTTAGTGCTTATAATACATCCACAGGGGCATCCAAATATATCAAAATTGTAAAGATTCACTATCCACCCAATTTTCAAAATTTCCCAAAACTTTGTATTACCTTTAACATCATCGTATTTGTCTTTAAAAGAAATTAAATACAGACCATCACATAAGGGTTCACAATTATAAATGGCTCGTTAAAGGGTGTACCCTGGACTTGGATTTCCAGTACGGAGGAACTTGTGTTACGGAAACATGTCTTTGAAAGATCTTGAAAACAGACCATCACATAAGTCTTTACAATTGTAATTCGATGGCCTTTAATTTTGTATTCCTAGCGACGAACTGACAAAGAACATTGCTTTAAGAATTATTACTATTACATGAAGCAATTGCTCTTTTTTATCAAGACACAAAGTCTTTTATGCTTCGTATCAGCATCAAATTCAACTCACGTTTTGCATCTCCACTCAACCAACAGTGGAAAGTCACAATGTTAATTTAGTTTTTAAGGCCTTTTTAGTCGATTTCCAGCGACATCCTGATGTACAAACTTCGTGAATTATTCTATCTTTTAATCTGACAAAAGTGTGAATCAAGCTACAGTGTCGTACATAATTAAAAAAGTTGACAAATTGTAAGTCTACCCTGGTTCAAATCGCTATAAAAGATGAATTTGTTAAAAGGGAAATTACTTTTCTAGTCGCTTGTATTCCATTGACTGTCTTTGGAACTCAATTTGCACAGATATCGACGAATGTGCTTCCAATCCGTGTTTGGTTAATGAAGATTGTACCAATGGATTGAACATGTATACTTGTGCCTGCTCTGCTGGTTTTACTGGGACTCCGTGCGCAGGTAAGCTATGAAGTCAAGCAGAATACATTCAAACACCTATTACATGAACCAATTGCTCTTTTTCATCATGACATTAAAGATACAATGTCTTGTATGCTTCTTATCAGCATCAAATACAAATACTGTCGTCTTTACAATTATCATCATTATCGTGTTCATGTTCTTAAACATCGTATTTGTCTTTAAAAGAATTAAAATACATACCATCTCATAAGGGTTCACAATTAAAAATGGCTCGTTATAGTGTGTACCATGGACTCGGATTGCCTGTACGGAGGAACCTGTGTTACATCGATATGCAACTGTGAACCTGGGTACACTGGTACAAACTGTGAAACAGGTAAGATTTCTTCAAACCTCCTATTTTTCAACTCAGGCTCCGCATCTCCATTCGATAACGAATGAAAATTCACAATGCTGATTTACTTCGATGAACTAGTTGATTCACAGCGACGAACTGTTGAACAAAATTTGCTTTAAGAATTATTCTTTCTTCCAAAATTTCAAAACAGTGAATAAAGCTGCAGTGTTGAACAAAAACGAGAAGGTTGAACACTCAAGTCTACCACGTGTTATATCGCTAATAAAGAAGACTCCGCGCTGTCACAAAGATATTTTGCTTCTTTGGCATATAGGACAACTTGGTACACATATTGCCTCTAATCTTCCGAAACAGCTCAATGAATGTAAAAAAAAGGACGTCAGCAGGGCGTCTTAATTTTTCCTGACATTATTTCCATATCCCCAAAACAGGAAAACGACTCTAACTAAAAATTAGAACATTATATTAATCTTGGTACTGAAATACTGTAGTCCCCATTATTTATCATTATCTTCATCAAAGTGGTTACAAATACTGTAATATTTACAATTATTATTATCATCGTGTTCATGTTCGTTTTCGTCGTCCTCATTGTCTTTGAAAGATCTTGAAAACAGACCATCACGTAAGTCTTTACAATCGTATATGGATCGTTATAGGTATCTGTACTATGGATTCGGATTGCGAGCACGGTGGAACTTGTGATATATCTATTTTGATGTGCGTGTGTACATCTGGGTACAGTGGTGATATCTGTGAAATAGGTAAGATTTTCTAAAAATTCCTACCTTTTAACATAAGCTTTGCATCTCCATTTGATCACGAATGCAAAGTTACATGATGTTAATTTAATTCGATGGCCTTTATAAGTTCATTCCAAGCGACGAACTGACGAAGAACATTGCTTTAAGAATTATTCTATCTTCCAAAATTACAAAAGAGTGAATCCAGGTTAAAAGTGTTTTAACAAAAATATAAAGGTTAAAAACTGTAATTCTCCCACACATATAGCTCCGTTTCGATTCATTTGAGAACGCCGCTTTCGGCAGAGCTAACTTCCAGCAGCCTAATATTTACGTTAGCCTATGGACTTTTATCGCTAATAAAACAAATCATTCCTGTCACAAAGGAATTTCGCTTTCTTGGGATATAGGACAAATTGGTACACATATTGCTACAAATGGTCCTAAACAGCTCAAAGAATGTATAACAAAAAGGAAGTCAGCAGGGCATTATAATTTTGTTCTGACGTTATGTCTATATCTTAAAAACGGGACGGCGATTCGGATTGAAATTTAAAACAGCAGAGTATGATGGTACAATGACAATAATGTCATCATTATTTATTATCACCATCATAACAGTCGTTACAAATACTGTCGTCTTTACAATTATCATCATTATCGTGTCCATGTTATTTAACATCATCGTATTTGTCTTTAAAAGAAATAAAATACATACCATCTCATAAGGGTTCACAATTATAAATGGCTCGTTATAGGGTGTACCCTGGACTTGGATTTCCAGTACGGAGGAACTTGTGTTACGGAAACATGTCTTTGAAAGATCTTGAAAACAGACCATCACATAAGTCTTTACAATTGTAATTCGATGGCCTTTATTATTTTATTCCTAGCGACGAACTGACGAAGAACATTGCTTTAAGAATTATTACTATTACATGAAGCAATTGCTCTTTTTTATCAAGACACAAAGTCTTTTATGCTTCGTATCAGCATCAAATTCAACTCACGTTTTGCATCTCCACTCAATCAACAGTGGAAAGTCACAATGTTAATTTAGTTTTTAAGGCCTTTTTAGTCGATTTCCAGCGACATCCTGATGTACAAACTTCGTGAATTATTTTATCTTTTAATCTGACAAAAGTGTGAATCAAGCTACAGTGTCGTATATAATTAAAAAAGTTGACAAATTGTAAGTCTACCCTGGTTCAAATCGCTATAAAAGATGAATTTGTTAAAAGGGAAATTACTTTTCTAGTCGCTTGTATTCCATTGACTGTCTTTGGAACTCAATTTGCACAGATATCGACGAATGTGCTTCCAATCCGTGTTTGGTTAATGAAGATTGTACCAATGGATTGAACATGTATATTTGTGCCTGCTCTGCTGGTTTTACTGGGACTCCGTGCGCAGGTAAGCTATGAAGTCAAGCAGAATACATACAAACACCTATTACATGAACCAATTGCTCTTTTTCATCATGACATTAAAAATACAATGTCTTGTATGCTTCTTATCAGCACCAAATACAAATACTGACGTCTTTACAATTATCATCATTATCGTGTTCATGTTCTTTAACATCATCGTATTTGTCTTTAAAAGAATTAAAATACATACCATCTCATAAGGGTTCACAATTAAAAATGGCTCGTTATAGTGTGTACCATGGACTCGGATTGCCTGTACGGAGGAACCTGTGTTACATCGATATGCAACTGTGAACCTGGGTACACTGGTACAAACTGTGAAACAGGTAAGATTTCTTCAAACCACCTATTTTTCAACTCAGGCTCCGCATCTCCATTCGATAACGAATGAAAATTCACAATGCTGATTTACTTCGATGAACTAGTTGATTCACAGCGACGAACTGTTGAACAAAATTTGCTTTAAGAATTATTCTTTCTTCCAAAATTTCAAAACAGTGAATAAAGCTGCAGTGTTGAACAAAAACGAGAAGGTTGAACACTCAAGTCTACCACGTGTTATATCGCTAATAAAGAAGACTCCGCGCTGTCACAAAGATATTTTGCTTCTTTGGCATATAGGACAACTTGGTACACATATTGCCTCTAATCTTCCGAAACAGCTCAATGAATGTAAAAAAGGACGTCAGCAGGGCGTCTTAATTTTTCCTGACATTATTTCCATATCCCCGAAACAGGAAAAGGACTCTAACTATAAATTAGAACATTATATTAATCTTGGTACTGAAATACTGTAGTCCTCATTATTTAACATTATCTTCATCAATATTAATCTTGGTACTGAAATACTGTAGTCCTCATTATTTATCATTATCTTCATCAAAGTGGTTACAAATACTGTAATATTTACAATTATTATTATCATCGTGTTCATGTTTGTTTTCGTCGTCCTCATTGTCTTTGAAAGATCTTGAAAACAGACCATCACGTAAGTCTTTACAATCGTATATGGATCGTTATAGGTATATGTACTATGGATTCGGATTGCGAGCACGGTGGAACTTGTGATATATCTATTTTGATGTGCGTGTGTACATCTGGGTACAGTGGTGATATCTGTGAAATAGGTAAGATTTTCTAAAAATTCCTACCTTTTAACATAAGCTTTGCATCTCTATTTGATCACGAATGCAAAGTTACATGATGTTAATTTAATTCGATGGCCTTTATAAGTTCATTCCAAGCGATGAACTGACGAAGAACATTGCTTTAAGAATTATTCTATCTTCCAAAATTACAAAAGAGTGAATCCAGCTTAAAAGCGTTGAACAAAAATATAAAGGTTAAAAACTGTAATTCTCCCACACATATAGCTCCGTTTCGATTTATTTGAGAACGCCCCTTTCGGCAGAGCTAACTTCCAGCAGCCTAATATGTACGTTAGCCTATGGACTTTTATCGCTAATAAAACAAATCATTCCTGTCACAAAGGAATTTCGCTTTCTTGGGATATAGGACAACTTGGTACACATATTGCTACAAATGGTCCTAAACAGCTCAAAGAATGTAACAAAAAGGAAGTCAGCAGGGCGTTATAATTTTGTTCTGACGTTATGTCTATATCTTAAAAACGGGACAACGATTCGGATTGAAATTTAAAACAGCAGAGTATGATGGTACAATGACAATAATGTCATCATTATTTATTATCACCATCATAACAGTCGTTACAAATACTGTCGTCCTTACAATTATCATCATTATCGTGTTCATGTTCTTTAACATCATCGTATTTGTCTTTAAAAGAAATAAAATACATACCATCTCATAAGGGTTCACAATTATAAGTGGCTCGTTATAGGGTGTACCCTGGACTTGGATTTCCAGTACGGAGGAACTTGTGTTACGGAAACATGTCTTTGAAAGATCTTGAAAACAGACCATCACATAAGTCTTTACAATTGTAATTCGATGGCCTTTATTATTTTATTCCTAGCGACGAACTGACGAAGAACATTGCTTTAAGAATTATTACTATTACATGAAGCAATTGCTCTTTTTTATCAAGACACAAAGTCTTTTATGCTTCGTATCAGCATCAAATTCAACTCACGTTTTGCATCTCCACTCAATCAACAGTGGAAAGTCACAATGTTAATTTAGTTTTTAAGGCCTTTTTAGTCGATTTCCAGCGACATCCTGATGTACAAACTTCGTGAATTATTTTATCTTTTAATCTGACAAAAGTGTGAATCAAGCTACAGTGTCGTATATAATTAAAAAAGTTGACAAATTGTAAGTCTACCCTGGTTCAAATCGCTATAAAAGATGAATTTGTTAAAAGGGAAATTACTTTTCTAGTCGCTTGTATTCCATTGACTGTCTTTGGAACTCAATTTGCACAGATATCGACGAATGTGCTTCCAATCCGTGTTTGGTTAATGAAGATTGTACCAATGGATTGAACATGTATACTTGTGCCTGCTCTGCTGGTTTTACTGGGACTCCGTGCGCAGGTAAGCTATGAAGTCAAGCAGAATACATACAAACACCTATTACATGAACCAATTGCTCTTTTTCATCATGACATTAAAAATACAATGTCTTGTATGCTTCTTATCAGCACCAAATACAAATACTGACGTCTTTACAATTATCATCATTATCGTGTTCATGTTCTTTAACATCATCGTATTTGTCTTTAAAAGAATTAAAATACATACCATCTCATAAGGGTTCACAATTAAAAATGGCTCGTTATAGTGTGTACCATGGACTCGGATTGCCTGTACGGAGGAACCTGTGTTACATCGATATGCAACTGTGAACCTGGGTACACTGGTACAAACTGTGAAACAGGTAAGATTTCTTCAAACCACCTATTTTTCAACTCAGGCTCCGCATCTCCATTCGATAACGAATGAAAATTCACAATGCTGATTTACTTCGATGAACTAGTTGATTCACAGCGACGAACTGTTGAACAAAATTTGCTTTAAGAATTATTCTTTCTTCCAAAATTTCAAAACAGTGAATAAAGCTGCAGTGTTGAACAAAAACGAGAAGGTTGAACACTCAAGTCTACCACGTGTTATATCGCTAATAAAGAAGACTCCGCGCTGTCACAAAGATATTTTGCTTCTTTGGCATATAGGACAACTTGGTACACATATTGCCTCTAATCTTCCGAAACAGCTCAATGAATGTAAAAAAGGACGTCAGCAGGGCGTCTTAATTTTTCCTGACATTATTTCCATATCCCCGAAACAGGAAAAGGACTCTAACTATAAATTAGAACATTATATTAATCTTGGTACTGAAATACTGTAGTCCTCATTATTTAACATTATCTTCATCAATATTAATCTTGGTACTGAAATACTGTAGTCCTCATTATTTATCATTATCTTCATCAAAGTGGTTACAAATACTGTAATATTTACAATTATTATTATCATCGTGTTCATGTTTGTTTTCGTCGTCCTCATTGTCTTTGAAAGATCTTGAAAACAGACCATCACGTAAGTCTTTACAATCGTATATGGATCGTTATAGGTATATGTACTATGGATTCGGATTGCGAGCACGGTGGAACTTGTGATATATCTATTTTGATGTGCGTGTGTACATCTGGGTACAGTGGTGATATCTGTGAAATAGGTAAGATTTTCTAAAAATTCCTACCTTTTAACATAAGCTTTGCATCTCTATTTGATCACGAATGCAAAGTTACATGATGTTAATTTAATTCGATGGCCTTTATAAGTTCATTCCAAGCGATGAACTGACGAAGAACATTGCTTTAAGAATTATTCTATCTTCCAAAATTACAAAAGAGTGAATCCAGCTTAAAAGCGTTGAACAAAAATATAAAGGTTAAAAACTGTAATTCTCCCACACATATAGCTCCGTTTCGATTTATTTGAGAACGCCCCTTTCGGCAGAGCTAACTTCCAGCAGCCTAATATGTACGTTAGCCTATGGACTTTTATCGCTAATAAAACAAATCATTCCTGTCACAAAGGAATTTCGCTTTCTTGGGATATAGGACAACTTGGTACACATATTGCTACAAATGGTCCTAAACAGCTCAAAGAATGTAACAAAAAGGAAGTCAGCAGGGCGTTATAATTTTGTTCTGACGTTATGTCTATATCTTAAAAACGGGACGGCGATTCGGATTGAAATTTAAAACAGCAGAGTATGATGGTACAATGACAATAATGTCATCATTATTTATTATCACCATCATAACAGTCGTTACAAATACTGTCGTCCTTACAATTATCATCATTATCGTGTTCATGTTCTTTAACATCATCGTATTTGTCTTTAAAAGAAATAAAATACATACCATCTCATAAGGGTTCACAATTATAAGTGGCTCGTTATAGGGTGTACCCTGGACTTGGATTTCCAGTACGGAGGAACTTGTGTTACGGAAACATGTCTTTGAAAGATCTTGAAAACAGACCATCACATAAGTCTTTACAATTGTAATTCGATGGCCTTTATTATTTTATTCCTAGCGACGAACTGACGAAGAACATTGCTTTAAGAATTATTACTATTACATGAAGCAATTGCTCTTTTTTATCAAGACACAAAGTCTTTTATGCTTCGTATCAGCATCAAATTCAACTCACGTTTTGCATCTCCACTCAATCAACAGTGGAAAGTCACAATGTTAATTTAGTTTTTAAGGCCTTTTTAGTCGATTTCCAGCGACATCCTGATGTACAAACTTCGTGAATTATTTTATCTTTTAATCTGACAAAAGTGTGAATCAAGCTACAGTGTCGTATATAATTAAAAAAAGTTGACAAATTGTAAGTCTACCCTGGTTCAAATCGCTATAAAAGATGAATTTGTTAAAAGGGAAATTACTTTTCTAGTCGCTTGTATTCCATTGACTGTCTTTGGAACTCAATTTGCACAGATATCGACGAATGTGCTTCCAATCCGTGTTTGGTTAATGAAGATTGTACCAATGGATTGAACATGTATACTTGTGCCTGCTCTGCTGGTTTTACTGGGACTCCGTGCGCAGGTAAGCTATGAAGTCAAGCAGAATACATACAAACACCTATTACATGAACCAATTGCTCTTTTTCATCATGACATTAAAAATACAATGTCTTGTATGCTTCTTATCAGCACCAAATACAAATACTGACGTCTTTACAATTATCATCATTATCGTGTTCATGTTCTTTAACATCATCGTATTTGTCTTTAAAAGAATTAAAATACATACCATCTCATAAGGGTTCACAATTAAAAATGGCTCGTTATAGTGTGTACCATGGACTCGGATTGCCTGTACGGAGGAACCTGTGTTACATCGATATGCAACTGTGAACCTGGGTACACTGGTACAAACTGTGAAACAGGTAAGATTTCTTCAAACCACCTATTTTTCAACTCAGGCTCCGCATCTCCATTCGATAACGAATGAAAATTCACAATGCTGATTTACTTCGATGAACTAGTTGATTCACAGCGACGAACTGTTGAACAAAATTTGCTTTAAGAATTATTCTTTCTTCCAAAATTTCAAAACAGTGAATAAAGCTGCAGTGTTGAACAAAAACGAGAAGGTTGAACACTCAAGTCTACCACGTGTTATATCGCTAATAAAGAAGACTCCGCGCTGTCACAAAGATATTTTGCTTCTTTGGCATATAGGACAACTTGGTACACATATTGCCTCTAATCTTCCGAAACAGCTCAATGAATGTAAAAAAGGACGTCAGCAGGGCGTCTTAATTTTTCCTGACATTATTTCCATATCCCCGAAACAGGAAAAGGACTCTAACTATAAATTAGAACATTATATTAATCTTGGTACTGAAATACTGTAGTCCTCATTATTTAACATTATCTTCATCAATATTAATCTTGGTACTGAAATACTGTAGTCCTCATTATTTATCATTATCTTCATCAAAGTGGTTACAAATACTGTAATATTTACAATTATTATTATCATCGTGTTCATGTTTGTTTTCGTCGTCCTCATTGTCTTTGAAAGATCTTGAAAACAGACCATCACGTAAGTCTTTACAATCGTATATGGATCGTTATAGGTATATGTACTATGGATTCGGATTGCGAGCACGGTGGAACTTGTGATATATCTATTTTGATGTGCGTGTGTACATCTGGGTACAGTGGTGATATCTGTGAAATAGGTAAGATTTTCTAAAAATTCCTACCTTTTAACATAAGCTTTGCATCTCTATTTGATCACGAATGCAAAGTTACATGATGTTAATTTAATTCGATGGCCTTTATAAGTTCATTCCAAGCGATGAACTGACGAAGAACATTGCTTTAAGAATTATTCTATCTTCCAAAATTACAAAAGAGTGAATCCAGCTTAAAAGCGTTGAACAAAAATATAAAGGTTAAAAACTGTAATTCTCCCACACATATAGCTCCGTTTCGATTTATTTGAGAACGCCCCTTTCGGCAGAGCTAACTTCCAGCAGCCTAATATGTACGTTAGCCTATGGACTTTTATCGCTAATAAAACAAATCATTCCTGTCACAAAGGAATTTCGCTTTCTTGGGATATAGGACAACTTGGTACACATATTGCTACAAATGGTCCTAAACAGCTCAAAGAATGTAACAAAAAGGAAGTCAGCAGGGCGTTATAATTTTGTTCTGACGTTATGTCTATATCTTAAAAACGGGACGGCGATTCGGATTGAAATTTAAAACAGCAGAGTATGATGGTACAATGACAATAATGTCATCATTATTTATTATCACCATCATAACAGTCGTTACAAATACTGTCGTCCTTACAATTATCATCATTATCGTGTTCATGTTCTTTAACATCATCGTATTTGTCTTTAAAAGAAATAAAATACATACCATCTCATAAGGGTTCACAATTATAAGTGGCTCGTTATAGGGTGTACCCTGGACTTGGATTTCCAGTACGGAGGAACTTGTGTTACGGAAACATGTCTTTGAAAGATCTTGAAAACAGACCATCACATAAGTCTTTACAATTGTAATTCGATGGCCTTTATTATTTTATTCCTAGCGACGAACTGACGAAGAACATTGCTTTAAGAATTATTACTATTACATGAAGCAATTGCTCTTTTTTCATCAAGACACAAAGTCTTTTATGCTTCGTATCAGCATCAAATTCAACTCAGTTTTGCATCTCCACTCAATCAACAGTGGAAAGTCACAATGTTAATTTAGTTTTTAAGGCCTTTTTAGTCGATTTCCAGCGACATCCTGATGTACAAACTTCGTGAATTATTCTATCTTTTAATCTGACAAAAGTGTGAATCAAGCTACAGTGTCGTACATAATTGAAAAAGTTGACAAATTGTAAGTCTACCCTGGTTCAAATCGCTATAAAAGATGAATTTGTTAAAAGGGAAATTACTTTTCTAGTCGCTTGTATTCCATTGACTGTCTTTGGAACTCAATTTGCACAGATATCGACGAATGTGCTTCCAATCCGTGTTTGGTTAATGAAGATTGTACCAATGGATTGAACATGTATACTTGTGCCTGCTCTGCTGGTTTTACTGGGACTCCGTGCGCAGGTAAGCTATGAAGTCAAGCAGAATACATACAAACACCTATTACATGAACCAATTGCTCTTTTTCATCATGACATTAAAGATACAATGTCTTTTATGCTTCTTATCAGCATCAAATACAAATACTGTCGTCTTTACAATTATCATCATTATCGTGTTCATGTTCTTTAACATCATCGTATTTGTCTTTAAAAGAATTAAAATACATACCATCTCATAAGGGTTCACAATTATAAATGGCTCGTTATAGCGTGTACCATGGACTCGGATTGCCTGTACGGAGGAACCTGTGTTACATCGATATGCGACTGTGAACCTGGGTACACTGGTACAAACTGTGAAACAGGTAAGATTTCTTCAAACCTCCTATTTTTCAACTCAGGCTCCGCATCTCCATTCGATAACGAATGAAAATTCACAATGCTGATTTACTTCGATGAACTAGTTGATTCACAGCGACGAACTGTTGATCTAAATTTGCTTTAAGAATTATTCTTTCTTCCAAAATTTCAAAACAGTGAATGAAGCTGCAGTGTTGAACAAAAAAGAGAAGGTTGAACACTCAAGTCTACCACGTTTTATATCGCTAATAAAGAAGACTCCGCGCTGTCACAAAGATATTTTGCTTCTTTGGCATATAGGACAACTTGGTACACATATTGCCTCTTATCTTCCGAAATCTTTGTCTTTGAAAGATCTTGAAAACAGACCATCACATAAGTCTTTACAATCGTATATGGATCGTTATAGGTATCTGTACTATGGATTCGGATTGCGAGCACGGTGGAACTTGTGATATATCTATTTTGATGTGCGTGTGTACATCTGGGTACAGTGGTGATATCTGTGAAATAGGTAAGATTTTCTAAAAATTCCTACCTTTTAACATAAGCTTTGCATCTCTATTTGATCACGAATGCAAAGTTACATGATGTTAATTTAATTCGATGGCCTTTATAAGTTCATTCCAAGCGATGAACTGACGAAGAACATTGCTTTAAGAATTATTCTATCTTCCAAAATTACAAAAGAGTGAATCCAGCTTAAAAGTGTTGAACAAAAATATAAAGGTCAAAAACTGTAATTTTCCCACACATATAGCTCCGTTTCGATTCATTTGAGAACGCCCCTTTCGGCAGAGCTAACTTCCAGCAGCCTAATATGTACGTTAGCCTATGGACTTTTATCGCTAATAAAACAAATCATTCCTGTCACAAAGGAATTTCGCTTTCTTGGGATATAGGACAACTTGGTACACATATTGCTACAAATGGTCCTAAACAGCTCAAAGAATGTAACAAAAAGGAAGTCAGCAGGGCGTTATAATTTTGTTCTGACGTTATGTCTATATCTTAAAAACGGGACGGCGATTCGGATTGAAATTTAAAACAGCAGAGTATGATGGTACAATGACAATAATGTCATCATTATTTATTATCACCATCATAACAGTCGTTACAAATACTGTCGTCCTTACAATTATCATCATTATCGTGTTCATGTTCTTTAACATCATCGTATTTATCTTTAAAAGAAATAAAATACATACCATCTCATAAGGGTTCACAATTATAAATGGCTCGTTATAGGGTGTACCCTGGACTTGGATTTCCAGTACGGAGGAACTTGTGTTACGGAAACATGTCTTTGAAAGATCTTGAAAACAGACCATCACATAAGTCTTTACAATTGTAATTCGATGGCCTTTATTATTTTATTCCTAGCGACGAACTGACGAAGAACATTGCTTTAAGAATTATTACTATTACATGAAGCAATTGCTCTTTTTTCATCAAGACACAAAGTCTTTTATGCTTCGTATCAGCATCAAATTCAACTCACGTTTTGCATCTCCACTCAATCAACAGTGGAAAGTCACAATGTTAATTTAGTTTTTAAGGCCTTTTTAGTCGATTTCCAGCGACATCCTGATGTACAAACTTCGTGAATTATTTTATCTTTTAATCTGACAAAAGTGTGAATCAAGCTACAGTGTCGTATATAATTAAAAAAGTTGACAAATTGTAAGTCTACCCTGGTTCAAATCGCTATAAAAGATGAATTTGTTAAAAGGGAAATTACTTTTCTAGTCGCTTGTATTCCATTGACTGTCTTTGGAACTCAATTTGCACAGATATCGACGAATGTGCTTCCGGTCCGTGTTTGGTTAATGAAGATTGTACTGATGGATTGAATATGTATACTTGTGCCTGCTCTCCTGGTTTTACTGGGACTCCATGCGAAGGTAAGCTTTCAAGTTAAAGCAGATTACATACAAACACCTATAACATAAAGCAAATGCTCTTTTCCCATCAAGACATTATAGATGCCCAGGCTTTTATGCTTCGTATCAGAGTCAAATTCAACTCACGTTTTGCATCTCCACTCGATCAGCAGTGAAAAGTCACAATGTTAATTTAGTTTGATGGACTTTTTTAGTTGATTCCCAGCGACGGCCTGACGTACAAACTTTATGAATCATTCTATCTTCCCAAATTACACAAGCGTGAATCAAGCTACAGTGTCGAACATAAATGAGAAGGTTGAAAAGTTGTAAGGCTACCCTGTGTCCTATCGCTATAAATAGTCCATTCCGTCTCAAAATTACTTTTAAATCTTTCGTTTGTAACACCAGATGGCGATTTCCAATGAATTAGTTTAGAATATACACCTTTCAGTGAAATAAATGTTCAACTAGTTGACTGTTTACTATATTTCAAAGTTTAATGATATTATAATACATACCAAGTATTTGTTATTTAGTCACAAAACTAGGTGTTGTTGTTGTTCAAAACACTGTGGATTTTTCACAATATTCAGACTGGATTATCGTTGTGTTTTTCACTTGACGACTGAACATTAATATTCTTATTACAAAATAGAGAACACATTTAACATTAAAGGAGATATTTAGTTCATTTACTTCATTTAAGTTATGTATTGATAGTTTTACGAAGGAGGTTATTCATTCCTTTTAAAGGGTTCCGGTAACTTTGTCTTAGATCCTTTTAAAAAATCCTTGATTTAGCTCATACTGCCATGATAATTATAAACTTTTATGTTAGTCAGGAACCGCATAACTTTTACAAGCCGATCGCCTGTCTGATTATCAAGATATTTATGATTGAAAATCGAATTCAAATTTTGCGTTTGCCAAACGGTTTTCATAACACTACAGTCTAATGGGGAAAACGAATATTGTAAAACCGGTCACTCACAGGTTTTACTTTTTTATGCACTTCTTGATCATTTTGAAGCGCAATTTTTGTAGGGCTTCAATATAACACCATATCAGAGACATTGGTAACACGTAGGGCTTTGCATCTCAGAATTAACATTGTTAAACGATCCACTGTTATTATTAAGAATGCCAGTTGTGACTTAATTTTCCTATCATCCGTCAAAAAAAGATAAATTTGTCAAAAGGAAAATTATTTTTCCTGTCGCTTTTATTTCATTCATCGTCTTTGGAACTCAATTTGCACAGATATCGACGAATGTGCTTCCGGTCCGTGTATGGCTGAAGAAATCGAGCAAAATCCAAATAAATATTGCATTTTGCTCATTGAGAAATTATACATAAAGATTGGAGAAGGACAAAAATACTCAAATATATAGTCATTGGAGAGGAAACTCTTATTTCACCCCAAAGGAAAGATCAACTGCCTATGTTAGTTTTATTTTCTTCGAATATATGTTTGTCAGACAACGATAATTGTTTTGGAGATTTATTCTACTTCTAATTCCATGATTTTGGAAATAAATTCGGACAAAACAAGATAGATTTAGTTAGTTTACTTCATTTGATTTATGTATCAATAGTTTAACATATCAATAGTTTTACATATGAAGTAGTTGCTTTCTCAATTGTCATTAATTCGCATTTAAAAAAAAAAAAAAAAAAATTCTGTTAATCGCCAAAAATTTAATAGAAAAATCTGACAAAATGGAAATGATTTTCTCATCACATTCATTCGAATGATTGTCATTGGATCTCAAAATACACAGATATCGACGAATGTGCCAGCAATCCCTGTTTCAATGGAGGAGCGTGTAACAATTTAGTTGACAGATTCACTTGTGACTGTGTTGGTGGCTCTGATGGGATTACGTGTGATTCAGGTGTGGCTTATATAAAGTCGAAGCAGATTACATTCCTATATCAATACACTATTTAAGTAAAGCAAATCCCCCAAAATATAGCCTTTTGTTCATTGAGAAATTATATGTAAAGTTTGAAATTTGACGAATTACGTGATACGTATGCTCATGTTTCACATATTGAAGAATGCATTTTCACGATTTCTTATCATCATATAAAATATGCTTTTCCCATAAAATGGTCTATCCATATGTCAAGTTTCAACTGTGTAGCATTGATCTTCATGAATCTATGGAGGATAGAGCGAAACAATATGACCATTGACCCGTAAGATATGCAGTTACACCTTTGACCCTAATTTACTTCTTCTTTTTTTTTTTAGAACAACGCATTTTCAAAATTTCATCTCATTTTATGAAATACTCCGTCTGTTATGGTCCCGTGATAAAATCAAATATAAACGAAAGCAAAAAAAATAAAACAAAAAAAATCAAAAGAAAATTGACTACCGGGAGTTCGAACGTGTGTCGAACGTGTGTGAACGAAATCCACCTTCCTTAGACAAAACACGCAAATTAAGAAATTCTGACGTGTCGCCTTTAATTTCAATTTTACATATTATGACGGTATCAAAATGAAGAAAAGTGTAATTGACCTTAAAGAAAGTTGTTTCGGCTTCAACATATCAAGATTTGGAAGAAAATTGATCAATGTTTACAGAGATACAATCAATTTTCCATAAATATGCTGACGTCATAATATGCAAATTCGTATTTTGAGTTCCATGACCATTTATGATGACGTCAAGATGTACTTATGGCCAAATGAGACATGAAATCATATCTTCTACCCATACTCTATCTAAATATTTTTTTTAAAATGGCGGTCCTCAATAATCCAAAAGAGCTATAATGGACTTGTTATAGGCATGTTTTTGTCGATTATGCAATATTTTACAAGAGCTAGCGCGCAAGGACATTTATTTTTAACGGACGCTCATTCCATTATTAACGGTCATAAACAGATAAAAATGGTATAAAATTGTTTGAAAAAGTATGAGAAATATAATGAAAGAAAAAATAACGATTCTATGTTGGGCACGGCCATAACGAACGAAAGCGCACGTGTGCGCGATTTTTTGAATTTGTATTCCTTTTCTTCTCATTATTCATGTAATTATTATTATTGTTTTTGATATTTTTGTTAATATTACTGTTGTTATCATTACTAGTATAATCATTATTACCACTATTCTACTATGGTTTTCATCATCATTATTGATGATTAAATTACCTCATTCACTATCCTATGTTCTAATTCCCACCTGATACAGTTTCTTTGGAGGTTTCTGTCCATCCGTCAAGCCAGATAGTCAACATCAATGCCAATGTGGAGCTGACATGCACTTTCAACAATGCGAAGCGGTACCACTGGTACAAAGATGATGTCCTTTTGCCCAACAGTGAAAATCAGAATCCTTTGATAATCCTGTCTGTCTCGCCCAGTAACATCGGGTATTACTTCTGCCGAGGCTCAGGGAGAAATGGAGAAACATTAGACACGATGCCAGCATCTGTATATGTCAAAGGTAAAAATTTTGCACGAGGCCAACAACAGAAAATAACCAGATTTAGGGTTGTGTCTAGCCTTCAATCAAGGTGACCTGTGTGTGTGTGTTTGGGTTTTTACAGACATGTATCAATCAGATATTATTGTTTACGTCTGTGGACCGGCCTTTAAAGTCACCATCCGAAAGACGTGACTCAGTTTCGAACCTGCGTCCTCGGTTTAATCAGTTTGTAACTGCCATTGTAAGCTGGATTACAGGCGCACGCCACAACGCCCCACTACGCCAGCTTTTATATCAGCTCTCAAAATGCATGGAATACCCTTGTTATTGCGAAGAGTTTCATGCAGGCAGCATTGAGCTTGCAGGCTTACGTTATTAATGACTAAAACGTCCTCAGCATTAAATCTGTGTGGCCTGTGTAAATTTGCCTTTGTCCCTAAGCTTTGCAAATAATCATCAGGTTTTTGCTGTTCCGTTTTACATGATCTAATGAAGCTCCCCCCCCTCCTCCCTCCCAGTTGTCTGTCATTTTCTTCCTCATTTTCCTCCTCTTCTATGGGCACAAGGAGGGGAGGGGTGTGCCCTCTCCTTAATCTGCCATTGATTAATGTTATGTATGTTTTTATTTTCAGATCTGACCAATATACAAGTTTTGAATGCTAGATTTGCCATTTCATTCCGCGATGAGCTTTATGAGCAAACTTCTAAACTCTATAGAGAAACGGCGTTCAACATCAGCACCTTTGTAAGTATCCTTAACATTACTGGTGCATATTTGAGATGCCGATCCCGTTATAGTGGTATTCTTCAAGGCAAGGCCTAATATTGTTTTGGGTTTAAAATGTACAGTTTAATTTTAGAATGCGAGTACATTATGAAACAATATTCCTAGCAGCAATTGGTAAAGGCTGATAGCATGTACATGTAACATGAACATTTTCAGTTATTCTCATCATTGTCTCACATCCCGGTGGTAGAGACTTGACTAAGCAACTTATCCGAAGGCATTCTTCCTCCGTCGCCTGTCACAAATGTTAAAGTTTACCTGCAAAATTAGACTCTGTCGTGACAAAAATTATGGTGCTGTCGAGGGTTACATAATAATATAAGGTCAGAGCTTATTTTGTTGGCCTCTCCTGTGACAAATAACTTCGCAACTAGCGATAATATTTTCGATAACTTTGCAACTGTTTATTCTATTGTCACCATACTTGCTTCATATCATTTTCGGTTTACCGGTGCTAAGCTTTAAGTTTTTACTTTGAATACATGGTTCGTAGGTCCAACCAAACTTGAGTCAGTGATGCTCTTTAAGGACATTCATGTACATTTGGTCAGAGATGCGCGAGACACATCTGGCTTTTCCCTTGCATTTCAAATTCGATGGGTTTTAAACCATTAGAACCCGTATTTTCAGGGGACAGTTTTTTCTATGACATTCTTGCCACATGTCTAAACTGAGGCAACAGAATGAGTAAGCTCACAAATTACTTCTCACCTTTACCAATACTCAACCTTCTCTTTAATAATTGAAACAAAAACATGATACACTTGTATCCCAGCAAAAGCAGCCCCGAAATTTGAACAGCCACACCAGTTCTTAAACAGCACCAGTTCATACTGATGGTACATATACTTTCACCCAGTTCTTCAAGTTTATTAAAAATGCAGTTCTATCACAAGTATAATTACCTAACGATAAAGGTTTTCTGTTATGACGTATACATTTAGTAGTTACAAGAGAGTGCCATTCTTAAAGAAGGAAATATCTATTAAACATTTTACCTTTTCTGTTTGTTGTTTTGTACCTGTTTAAAGGTGGAGCAAGGCCTCCAAACCAGTACTGGGTTGGAGGGCATATCAGTAGTATGCAGAGCCCTAAGACCAGGAAGCGTCAAAGCTGACATGAATATATTCATCGAGCCGACCAATATGACTGCACTGGAGACACAAGATCTTTTCGGTCTATCTCTTGGGAGTCTAGCCAATGAATCAAATGGTTTTCTCGATTCCGACACCATTTCAGTTCAAAATAACGGTACCAAGTTCTTATTATGGTTCTGAAAGTCAGTGTATATATATCCAGCAATGTGTATAAGGACATGGGGCATCCATAGAGGGATGTCGGGTAGGGGACGCGAAAAACCAGGGGTCACAACGTATTTTGTCTCGCCTTTCTGTTATTACTCATTGCAAGCATTTATTTTACATGGGCCTTCAAAGGGGAGGGGGGAGAGCTATGCTGAATGCGCCACTGAACTGGCATGCGAACTTGGTACCCTAGGTATTTCGAAATGCAAGAGTGTTATAAAAACAAACACACGCACGCACACGTATGTGCATAATAGGCTATATAGATATATACACATGTGTGCGCATGTGTGTGTGCGCGCACAAGGTCATTCAAATAATGGGCTGCCTTGTGGCCCTTCATTTGATATATACTCCTTAATGATCATTCTTGGTTATAGTTTTCAAAATCTATGCATTGAATGGAAGATTCAACGTGCGGAGAAAAGGTGACTTGTTTAACTTGCCAAGGCCCCATGTTTAAGACGAAAATGCAAGAAGGCAACTAGAAAAACTTGACCAGGCGCCTTGTTAAGGCCTAAAACTAGCTAAGGCTCCTTATTTAAATCGAGAAGGCGACAAGACAAGCATCGCCTTCTCGGTTTGAACAAGGCGGTTTTTTGAGTTGTTAAGATACGCCCTCTCGCTTTCACGACTATAACATGGCGCCTTGGCGAGTTCAACAAGTTGCTTTCTTGCTGCACGTTTAAGAATCCTTAACATTTGGCACCTCTTAGTAAAAATGAATATCTGCACATTTCTCAGCAATAGTTTTATTGTAGATAAACAAACAATGAATTGAATTTTGTTCAAGCTTTTTTTTCTTTTTAATGCTTTTTTTTTTTTTGTGAAGCTATTTGCCAGAATATCTCATGGATTTCTCCTCGGTTTGAAAAAGTCGAATTTCCGGTGGGTGAAAATGGAACATGGGCAAATTCTACAGGAATGTGTCCTTTCAACACTACTCGAGGTTGGTTTTGATGGTCATTCATTTTTTATTTGAGGAAGTGGACGAGGCATTAAGTTGAATAGCACGACCAATGTGATAATATCCCTAAAGGTTTGTTCAGATATGGAGCGATAAACCGCGAAAAAATAGATACCCCAGCTTTTTTCGTTTTTGTTTGTTTTTGTTTTTTTGTTGTTTTTTTTGGGGGGGTAACGCGTTAATGAATGGCAACTGCGCGTAGCAAATTTATTTGGCGGTTGCACATATCTCTGTGTCAAAAGATATAGAAATATGAAGCGTATTACACTTTACGTCATCATGAACAAACAAACCGCTACGGTTTTGCCACGTCATATCTGAACAGGCATTAAGGCTTGCAAAAGTAGCTCTAGATTATGGACGACATTGAAGCTATAACGCAAATTTTGTTTAGACTGTGATGACAGTTGAATTGAAAGAGACTCGCAACACTATTTCCAAAATATCCTCGTTATCCTGATGTCCAACCGATGTAGTTTTTTTCCCTTCAGTATTGAACATTAGCAAATCAAGATGAGGGCTTGGATGCTAAAAGCCCCTCCCTATCGATATTCAAGCCCCCAAACTGTTTTTTGAGTAAATCTGAATTTAAGCGAGGCACACATAGGAAAATAAATGCAGGAACCCCAAGCCTCAAGCCCTCAGACCTAAATTAATATTCGGGGATGTTATTGAATGT
The DNA here is from genome assembly GCA_035222895.1 of Strongylocentrotus droebachiensis. Classification (NCBI taxonomy): domain Eukaryota; kingdom Metazoa; phylum Echinodermata; class Echinoidea; order Camarodonta; family Strongylocentrotidae; genus Strongylocentrotus; species Strongylocentrotus droebachiensis. Next base: position 10,951 of record JAVYIG010003391.1, on the reverse strand, counting down.
GTTGAATAGCTCCAGAGTCATGAATTATTTGAGAAAAATTTCGTAGACGCTACTTCTTTACTGTATGTATGTCTCCTTTTTTCTTTTTATATGGTAATAATTGTTTGCCAGTGTTCTTTCGATATATTGGTTACAATATATATATATATATATATATATATATTTCTTTTTATACCAAACAGCCAATGAACCCATTGGACGGGCTCTGTGTATCGGCGATGGTATTACCCAGAGCCAGTGGCAACCTGTGGATAATTGCGGACCATTTAGAAATGTGGCAGAAATTCTCACTGAAATTGCACAGGTTTTTGGAATTTTCTTTTCAAATTTCGATCATTGACAAGAATGCTTTTTAATAACCTTCATATGTAATTCAATTGTGTTTAGTAAATTGTAGATACCACTGATCATTACAACCTGAAAAGAACAAAATATATACAAAATAAAATATAAGTATAAGATGGCCTATCATTGAGTAGATGTTACCCGATTTGGTTCTTTAATTTTGTTTATACCAAGTATTGTGTACATTTTTACCGAGTAATGTGAAACAATTTAAACAATAAACATTCATGTTCCGTTCTTTCTCAACATTTTATGTTACCTTAAGGAGTGAAAGTCGTATCACAATTATATTTTCCCTTCAAATTTTAGGTAATTGTAGGTGAAGAAAACGCAGGTGAAGTGAGCGAGCAAATATCAGCTGTTACTTCCAACATCGAAGATATCACATCAGATGACATCTCGTTTGTGGCGCAGATAACATCCAACATTGTGCAGCAAAATCTTACTGGTGAAGAGGTATTCTGCACGATGCAAGACTAATCCTATTGAACTTGAAGTTGCGATTGTTGATGAATGTTATTATGTTAATTATCTAATGGGGAAAAATTGAGTCTTCCCTCTGATACATGTATACAATTGTGAAAGAAGGAATTCCCATAACCAGTTTTAAAAATATTGGACGCCTTGAAGCTAAACTATTGTGAATAGATAATTGACTAGAGCCTTACCTCGTATCAAACTCTTTTTAGAAATCATTTTGTATAATACTTTATTGGTTCTATGACTGATTGAGGCTGTCACTGTCCTTTCATATATTTTGACCCCTTGGCAGTTGCATATTCCAGAAGTTGTGAAACAGCTTTAGAATAACAGCTGTGCTAAGGCTGTCATGTTATTTAATACCCTATCGTCATTCAGTTTGACTTCCGAGATTTGGCATTTTCTTCTAATATAGTTTAAATCAACTTCATATTTTGTGTTTGAATTGACAGGTAACAAAGTCTATAACGAGTATTGTGAGCAATATAGCTCAGGTAGACACAGAGGAACTTGAAGCCGCAGAGGAAAATGGTGGGGCAATAAGTAAATTTGTCCAGGCTTTTGAGGAACAAATCAGTCGTGTTGAGGTTGCCGATGGTGGGATGCTCAACATTCAGCAGCCATTTGTAGCCGTACAGGTGATTTTGCATTGATATCGTAGGCTATGGAACAATAATTTGATTCAACCAGTATACTGAAATATGGAATTTCATATCCAAGTTATATAATTGTAGACATGGACATTCAAAAATTAATAGAATTGAAGAAAAACAACTGACACTGCAATTCATCCATTATGGTCTCATTCTAGTGTCAAATATGTTGTCCAACAAGGCGCGACACTTCCACAATTTTTCTTTTCATTTAAATAAAGATCTACCAATCAAAATTAATATTTGTGCATTTAAGTGTGCGGGATACATCACAATTTTAATTTAGGGGTGCCTAACTTGAGCGTCTGTGCATGGTGCTAATCGCCTCTTTTTTTCAATTATCGTCATCAATAATGATGATAATAATAATGATAATAATTATGATAATGATAATGATAACAATAATGATAATAATATGAATAATAATTATAATGATACGAGTAATAATGATAATAATGACAAAACTAATGGAAATATTTTATAATAATTTTAATAATTGATTATTGATGATAGTGATGACAATAATTCAAATAATATCAATGATGATGGTGATGATGATAATGATTACAATTTTCGATTTGTAAGGCGCGAAAGCCACTTGAAATCAAATACTCAAGGTGCACTAGTGCGAAGGAGAAATCACATAAAAGCATCTGCATTTTATACAAACTACAGAAAATTGAAATAAAAGGGAACAATTTATTACATTCTAATCCAAATAGAAACTATTTAGATTAATTTTGAACACCTCAACTGATCTGCTTTCAAGGGCGAACATTTCACAGCATAGGCTCTGAATGAGCAAAGTTACCCTCTCCCAGTTCCCTATTTTTGGATAATAATTATAATGATAATAATAATATCAATAATAAAAGAGTAATATTGATATTATTGTTAATAAAAACAAATTTTAAAATACATTGAAAATGACAATGATATTAAAAATTCGTAATAAAAATAAGGATGATGATAATAATAATAACAATAATAATAATAATAATAATAATTGAAGTTCTGATTTACATAACAGGTCCAGAGTGTACCTGCTGAGGACATAATGCGTGGTCTTGTACTTTCGCTAGCTGGATCCAGTCTTTCAGACCTGACCAAATCCAATATTACCATCAATGCTCCGACCCAGGATGACCGCGATGAGAACATTGCTACTAGACCAGACATAATTGCTGAGGTCAACATTCCACCTTCAGTTTCATCCATCATTTCGTCCACGGCCCCACTCTCGGGATCGCCGTCGAATGGCAGTGGTGAATACATCCGGGTCAACTTCAATGTATTTTCAACTCCAGCCCTGTTCATTTCTAAATCATTGCGCACATTCAGTGCAGATAATGAAGGTTTCAATCGATCGGCTAACTCGCCCGTGATTTCTCTCAGTATCGGTCAAGGGAAAGTGGCAGGCTTGACCGAATTCATCAACTTTACCTTCACTACAATAATGGTAAGACCCATACAATTTAAAATCAGAATAACGTTTTTGTTATATATTCAATTAAATTCAAATCAATTTTATTTATTTCGCCAAGTAATACAAAAACATAAAACATATAACAATTACATGTAAAATATTATGAATTTACAACCATTGATCTTAAGCTACCATCAATATAGGTCCATCAAATATTTTTGTATTTACGTTTAAAAGTGTTAACAAATTTAAATTCACGTATTTCACGAGGTCAAGCACTCCATAAGCAAAGTCCATTATATATTAGTGAACGTTTATATGAAGTTGTATGTACAAGTGGCAAGTGAAATGTATCAGCAATTCTAGTACTATAGTGGTGTATATTACAATTTAAAGTTAAACTTTATACGTATTTCAATCAATTTTCTTTCTTTTCCCCTCATTATAAATGGGCTTTTAAACTAAACCAATCAAAATTACCATTCAGTCCTCTTTCATGCCTTATTAACAAATTGTATTAAAATGTCTTTGCATTTCTTGCTTTCTTGTTGTTATTGTTTTGTAGCCTGGATACGTGAATCCCAATTGTTCATTCTGGGATGAGGAGCTGGCAGATTGGTCCCAAGATGGGTGTGTTCTTGTTTCTGGATTCACATCTTCTGATGATGAGGAGAGCGTGCGCTGTGCGTGTGATCATCTCACCAACTTTGCTGTTATAATGGTCAGTGAAAAGCAATTAGGCAATTATTACACATGTATATACATTATCACCATTTAACTACTCCCCGGACAACTATAGACCAAATAACTAAACGCAGTAGGTTACTAGAGCTATAGCGTGATAATCCTCTTGATGAAACAGGGATAAAGTTGGTCCTACGGATTAAATAGTATGGTCTTTGTACAAAACTGAGAATTGTTGAGGTTTAAACCCTTTGTTAACCGGGGGTAAATTTGCCCCCCCCCCCCCCACCGGTACTGGAGTTATTTAGTGACTACTCCGGAACTGCGGCAGATATTAGGTTTTCCTTCACGACTTTTTTCTTTCGAGTGTTACACATCCTTAAAAAAAAATGAAAATCGGACGTATAGTTACATATAGTCACGTGACCATTTGTCTTTGAATGTCACCCCGAAAATCGAAAATTTTTGTGATTTGTGTACAAAACATATGGAAATATCATTTTACCTAAAAGGAGATAAAACATTGGTTATTTGGTCTTGTTTAAAGTTAAGGTGTTTGTTTGGGGGTCAAAATAGTTGAATTGTAGTTAGAAATGAAATAAAACAACAACAACAATAAAATACAATTATCAAAACAAGAAATAACATTTGTAAAGCTTAGATCCTCTTTTTTCATTTGATGCAACTCATATGATGCATATGTCACGCATGAGTGATTACAAACAATTCGAAGAGAGGGTCCCAAAAAGTCATTAGGCGGGCGGTATCGGAATTATAAAGAGAAAATCACATTTCTAGAAAGTTCATCTTCTGCCCTTTCATATGACACCTCAATCAGGACAAATGAGTTGGGAATAACAAAGTTCTGTTTGTTTAAAGTAATGCTTGCATTTCCATAATTTGATTAAACGAACTCGTTTTCACTGGCTGCCTGTCATAGCAACAAACATAGTTGACAAAAGACTTAACTCTGTTTCATTGACGACCAGCAACGCATCAAGTTCCTCGTCTTCTTTGTGCATGGCTGATCGTCAACGAGACTGCTGAAGAACGATGGAGCGTAGAGCTGGTCTTCAATTGGGTATGAATAATATTCTCACTCTTGAGATCAAAAAAAGTTGGAAGGTGTGGTGTCTTGTGTGAAAGGTAGTAAAGTGATATTGTTTTCTTTCCGGCAGTAATATAAAGTTACACCACTTTCTATTATAATGAACCCCAGTTTCTCAGTTTTCAATTAATGACACATAGACTTTATGAAAGCTGATGGATAAATAATCAGTTTTATTTGAGCATTCAAGGAAGATGTTTCAGTTTGGGCACATATTTTTTTTTATGTTACAGGATATCCATAGAAATGTGGGCCCTGCCGACACAGCATACAACATCCTGACTTATATTGGCTGCGGTATTTCTATCTTCAGTCTTCTTGTTACATTGGCAACCTACCTGTGGAACAAGTGAGCCCAATTAGAAAAATATGCAATCATTAATATAATACAAAAGAGACAGAATATGTTATTATTCTCTGGTCAATTTCAAATGGCCCCCTTTTGTTTGAAAGTATCTCTTAACCTAACGATTTGTGAAATACGTATAAATCTGGAGCACGGTTCTATTCCGTATCACTTCTGTTTGAACCAGCAGGGCTATTGAGAACTACTAATCAACAATGTACAGTTTATGATATTAGGCCTAAGGGAAGGAGGAGGAGGAGGAGAAGGAGGAGGAAGAGGAAGAGGAGGAGGAAGAGGAGGAGGAGGGAGGAGGGAGGAGAAGAGAAGAAGAAGAAGAAGAAGAAGAAGAAGAAGAAGAGAGGAGGAGGAGAGAGGATGAGGAGAAGAAGTAGAAAAACAGCCATAATAAGAGCATTTGCTTAGTGATACAGGGGGGTGGTGTGATGAGGGTCACAAATAGGTTACAATATTAATTTGTTTGTATCATATCAATATTAAACATAATACATTGATATTCTATCAACTTCATTAATCAAATCCTCTGCCTCATGGTGTGCAGTTTGCATATAAAAACAGAACATCTTAGGCGTACATATATATTTCCCATTTGACATCGTCCTGATTTAGTTACACCAAGATTGGTTTTATTTAACACGTCTGGCAATTCTGGGGATTTGTGCCCAATAATACAAGAGATACATGTATATAAGTTAAGCACAGTCACGACATTTTCTTCATTTTACAAACAATTTGCCCTTAATTTCACTTTTTTTGTGCGTTTGACATTTCTGTGTTCTGTATTGCTAATGAAGTGATGGTAAACCTGTACATGTATGGTACAAACATTGCTTCAACGCTTTCATAACCTTATTTTAATGTTGCAATTTTAATAGGGATTTGAGGACCAAACAGACTAGCCAGATCTTCATCTGTCTGTGTCTGACCTTGCTGTGTCTCTACACGACATTTGTCATCATGATCTCCCTGGATTCTCGTGAGGTCCAAGCTGGACCCTGTGGGTTCCTGACGGCCCTAGTTCACTACTTTGTGTTGTCCTCCATAGCATGGATGGGCTGTGGAAGGGTACAAACACCTACCTCATCATTGTGAAGATCTTTTAACACCTACATCCCGAATTTTATGATCAAGGCTTTCTTAGCTGCATGGGGTAAGATATTTTTTCCATAAATATTTTCTTCTTGGAATAGTGCTTCCTATATATTAACATAAAGTGCCTGTATTTTTTCTTTTTCTTTTTACATACGGTTAAAAATGTTTCTAGATCAGAAACCTTCGACAAACTTGTTTTATCCCCACGGCTAACCTAAATAAGGTGACCTTACTCCCCCCCCCCCCCCCCCCCCCCCCCAACGAAGAAAAATGTCAAATTTTGAAATTTTGAGACCAAAAAAAAAAAAAAAAAGTGTCCCGCTTATTCCCCCCCCCCCCCCCCCCCCCCCCACCCACTGAGCGACTTTTCGGCCGGCGCGATTTTCAAATTTTCGAGAGCAAAAATATTTTAAACCCTCCCCCCCTTGAAAAAATCCGGCGTACGCCCCCTGCTCGTACCGACATTATACATAAAACAATGAGTTTGGCAAGGTACAACATCCTGCTTTGCTGCAGTCAACTTTCAGCAATAAAAAACATGATGAATGGGTGATCAAATGTTAATTCTTTTACTATTCATATAACACAGGAAATATTTATTTTTCTCTATTTTCTAATGAACAAAATAATTTCAAAACTCTGGCAGGGCATTATATTCATTTAGCCATTCTTACTAAATGGACAATAATTATAGAAATATCACATTACGACAGACTATAGTCCAACACGCATCATCTAAAAAATGCACATAGATTCGTCGTTGTTGTCATTTATGTGTAATTTCCTCATTATAAGTATTAAACATGGCATGCGATTTGTAAAAAGAAGACTCTAAACCCCAGAGACCAAGATATCTATTATTTTTTAAAATAATTATTGTGTCACCAAAACCGTAGTCAAAACTTGTGAACTGGACAGTACCGTACAACGATAACATGACTAGGCCTATTAGAGGAAACAGGGGAAGGAAAGAGCTAGGCCCCATGTCCAATTTAGGTGTATTGTGAATGATTATAAAATGTACTTCCTTATACACATATGTCATTTCAGGAATTCCTGCACTTATCGTGGTTCTTACCGGAGCTATTGCTAGAGACTCATACCGCACATGATGATCTGTAAGTGGTAATGCTTGACAGCTTAGCTGGAATATTTGATTGCAGAGCATAGGGCAAATCTAATGATCTTCAAATTCGGATTCAGCAAAATCATGTTTCTGTACTTTAATCAAGTTTTTAGGCATTTGTACTTTGTATCTCATGAGGTATTTAGATATCACTTTCCGTGGGTATGTGTTGTGAACCAAACTCGCGCCCTTATAAAAAAAAGTACCATGATAACCATGTTTTTTGTCCAAATTACCCTCCACCATGGGAACCATGTTATCAAACAATAACATTCATTGTTTGATGACCCTATATTTATCATTGTTTGATACCATGGTTACCATGGTGGATGGTAATTTGGACCCCAAAAAATGGTTACCATGGTACTTTTTTGTATAAAAGCAACCAAGTTAATACAGTCTCCACACATACGGACATCTCATATGTTGTTGGTAACTTTAATATGGGACAACAAAGCTTGGACTTTCCAAAATCACTAATGGGAAATCATTTACAATGACAAGTTCTGAGTTGAAATGTTTCAAGGACCATGGAGATTGTGTATAAATGTCGCTAAGATAGTCAGTACTGATTGACTTTAATAATTTAGTCACTTTAATAAATGCATATATATTTACTATCAATAGATGCTTTCTACAATTCTGGGCTCAAATCGGTGGTCTCCTGATTCCCATGTCCATCATCCTCCTCATCAACATTGTCATCTTCATCCTGGTGGTTCAGCAATTGATCCGGTCAGCCAACTTCGCTGGTCGGGTGAAAAAAAGAGGCTAAGGCAGAACGTCGGGAGACTATTGTACGCGTCCAGAACGCGATTTGCATCTTGCTCCTGCTCGGTCTGACCTGGGTCGCTGGATATCTTCTTTTGATTCCAACATTTAGTCAGGGTAAATTAGCCAACTAGCTTCAAGAATAACTCATGTATGTAATTTATCACATCTAAAAAGTATCTTGAAAACTCAATTATGATAATTACATACACCAGCAATACCCTCTTCAGATGTTTAGTATCTGAAGTGCATGTGAAATAATGCCATATACCTAATTATCATTTCTGAAACATTTGCGTTTAACAGGTGGCTCAGCCAATCTTCATCATCCTGAACTCCTTCCAAGGATTTTTCATCTTTCTACTCTACTGCGTCCGGAAGCCTCACATCCGTAAGAAATGGGGGCTAACTTGCTTCGACAAGTTCCTAAAGAAAAAAGCAACCACTTCAAGTGGTGAGGTAAGCTCGACGGCGCTATCATTGTCAGCTGGCATGAAAAGCAATTTGCGCCCAGGAGCCTCGGGTAATTACTTATTGCCTACCAAAGGCGACGATTCCGATCCTATGTGTATGTTCAATCCGACCTATGATGTTAGCCAGGTTGAGGAAGGGGTCTCGCCACCTATGAAGAATGGTATCCAAAGCTCCACAGAGGAACAGAAGAAGGACACGGATCATGATGCAACAAGCGTTGATGTTGTGACAGTAACTCTCCCTCTTGATGCATCCGTCACAAAAGCCACTAAGAGAAGTGATGGTGTTTCCTCCAACACAGATGCTGACACGGTCATTGTAACTCTAGATTTAACTGATGCCAGAAAAGCTACTGAGGATACCGATGATGTTGCTTTGACCAACAATGATGTTGCCGCCAGTCTCCCTGAGGATGCAGAGGATGGCACCAAAACACAATGAGAGGAGTAATGATGCTGCTTCTGCAACAAGTGATGCTGCCGTCAATCTTCCAATGGATTCAACGGATATCAACAAAGGAAATTAGAGCAGTGACATAGATGCCAGTAGCACCACCGATTTTGCAACTGCCAATGGCACATTTTCGGTTTTGACTATAGCGATGTTTCTATTCGTACTAGATTACAAAACAAATTGTAAACAGCTTTTTTGTATTAATTTAGTTTTAAGCAAGAAGAAGGCCTAATTTAGAGAACATGATGTTATAATGGCATACCAGGCAGGGCATGGGTGGTTTGGGTGTCAGCTGAACCCCCATCCCTTTTCCCCAAGCATTTGGTATTTACGAGGTCTCCTGCCTGGAATCGGACCGGGTCACTGGCTTGAGAACGCCAATGCCTTAACCACTACACTACTCATAACCCTCCCATCCTCCTTCCCCAAGGCTTTTGCAATTACCAATTGTCCGTCATCACATATTTAGGCAACCAGGTGACGACATTATATATGAACATTTATATGTACCGTACTGAAGCATTCATGATCAGATGATTTTTTGTTAAATAATGTTTGATGGTGTATTACTCAGATAAGAGATATTTTCATTGTTGGAAAAAGTATGTTGATGATGATAATGGTACGAGGGTTTTGTATAATTCATTTTAATCGCTTTTAGTCATGACGTGATATATATATATATGTATATTCAATAATTGCGAATGGAAATTAGATAATAATGGTTCAACAAAGGTTGAAATAAATTGTCGCCGCCGGGAATTAAACCAGGTTACTGAGTGAGAACGCCAATGCCTAAACCACTAGACCACATAGAACCCCACCCCCCTTCCCCCGAGCATTTTTGCAATTACCAATATTACGTCACCACATATTCGGGCAACCAGGTGATTGCCATTTGTCATTATCTTTATTATATTTAAATGACATAATTATATCTTTTCAATTTATATGTAACTTATCGAAGTGTTCATAATCAGAAGATTTTTTTTATATGATATTTTGTGGTGTATTACTCAGAGAAGAGGTCTTTCCATTAAAAAAAAAGGTATGATTTTGATGATACTTGTACAATCATTTTGGTTGTCATTTCTATTTAGTCATTATAAGTCATGACATATTATCATATATATATAATGCGAAAGGGAAATTATACAATGATTGTGTAGCTTAAAGCAAAGTTCCCCATTGTTGTCCTCTTTTTTAAATTTCTTTGCAAAGGTTGGACAAAATTGTCTCCACTAAGGATCGAACTATGTCAATGACGGAGAACGACAATGCCTTAACCTTAACCGCTTAATTTCAAGTGTCTTTTTCGAAACCGATATCACCATATTTTACTCAGACAAATTTATTCTACATTATATTGTTTGCCTTCGTTACCGATATTGTTAAATCATAAACTTCATTGTTCAGAGTGTCCCTGGAAAAAGGAGACCCAAGTCTATCTTTAAATTATTCAAATAATCGAGAATTATTTTTGGTTAATGTACACATAACAGAAAAACTAATGAGCAAATAAATGATTTTCCTTCAAATAGCGATCGAGGTTAAACGTCTCTAAGACTTATGCATATTAACTTACACTCACACTAATTAATGAATAAATATTATGTCATGAACGTGACAGAAAATTGCAAATAGATATACAAATGTAAGACAAAATGGTATAGGTGCAAATGTACGCAGACAAATTTACATATGACGAAAGTAAGAGTAACAGGAGAAATAATTTTTTAATTAATTGTGCGAATTGTAGACATTTAGGCTAGCCTTAAAATTAGAAAAATTGAAAATAAGAATATCAGGCTTTACATGATCAGTTAACATAATTAGTATTCTCAAAATATTTGTCTTTGCAAAACAACTATTATCGACTCGTCAGACTTATCTTAAATCAGTCGTATGTGATTTAATTACCATATTCTTGTTGTCATATGATAAAAAGGAAAAATGAGCTTTTCATTGATCTATA
>JAVYIG010003390.1:0-198453 GCA_035222895.1 Strongylocentrotus droebachiensis | reverse complement strand
GTGCCTACTCGTCTGAAAATAGTTTTTCCCCTCCCGCGCAAAGCGCGGAAGCTTTTACGTTTCATTAAATCAGTAGAAAAAGAAGACGATTCGTTGTACAGTTTTTTACTCTTAATCCTCGTTTTAATTCATACCCCTCTCCCGCGCAAAGCTCGGAAGCTTTTACGTTTCATTAAATCATTAAAGAAAGAAGCCGATTCGTTGTACCGTTCTCGACTCTTAATCCTTGTCTAAACAATTCCCACCCCCCCCCCCCCCCCCCCCCTCTTCCGCGCGAAGCGCGGAAGCTTCGACGTTTCATTAATTTATTATAGAAAGAAGACGATTCGTTGTACCGTTCCCGAAAATTATCCTCGTCTGAATTAAGTTCCCCCTACCCTCCCCCGCGCGTAGCGCGGAAGCTTCGACGTTTCATTAATTTATTATAGAAAGAAGACGATTCGTTGTACCGTTCCCGAAAATTATCCTCGTCTGAATTAAGTTCCCCCTACCCTCCCCCGCGCGTAGCGCGGAAGCTTTGACGTTTCATTAATTTATTAGAGAAAGATGACGATTCGTTGTACCGTTCTCGACTCTTAATCCTTGTCTGAATTACAAATATGTTCTTTGTCTATTCCCTTTTCTTCCTACGTCCTCTTCCTTTACACTCCTCTCTTTTTTGGCCGGCGTTTATTGGGGGACCACCCCACCGCCCCCTGGCTACACGCCTGCTGTCACATAAACATATGTTGATACCTTGTCCGCCCCGGAAGCTCAGGGGTTTAAGGTTTTAATTTACGGTCCCATTAGCATTCAGGGGTCCGCCTTAGCGTCCTAGACGGGGTCCAGGGGGCAGAGCCCCGGAAGTTCAGGAGTTTAGGCATTATTACAGTCAGATGAGCATTATTTTGATACCTAATTGTTACAATGGCAGGTCACTAATTGGCTTGGGGTTCAGGGGGCGGAGCCCCGGAATCTCAAGGGTTTTAGGCACTCAATTACGGTCAGATGAGTATCGAGGGGCCCGCCTAAGGGCTCTTGGTTGGGTCCAAGCATACTAGCAGGACACTATTTGGCAGAGCCCCCAGAAATCAGAGGTTTTAGGCATTAAATGATTATGAGCATCTAAGGGCCCGCCTTAGGGCCCTAGGTGGAATCCAGGGGGCAGAGCCCTAAGGATTTTAGGCATTCATTTTAATCATGGTCAGATGAGTATATTTTGATACCCCATTATAATGTGACACTGGCAGTAAACTATTTTTTCTTTCTCGCTCTCTTTCTTTCTATTTCTCTTTAATATACTTTTTCAAAGAAAGTGTGGGGGGAGGGGCTCGAGGATCCCGATCCCCGCCGTTCCGCGGGCCCTGATATGTAGGCATCTCAAGAAGCATTTTCTTGTCTGGCTGTAAATTTAGGAATTTGTCATTTCCCAACAAACGCATGAAGTGAGGAAAATTATCTCATTTCAGCATTATTTGTTAACCACCGTTATGGAATTATAAATAAACCACGTTTGAATTCTATTTCTCCAACCCCCCCCCCCCCCTCCCCTATCAGTATGCCAGTGCCCCCCCCCCCCCCCCCCCCCCCTCCGATCTACACCTTGTTGGCGGGAAAATTGCAACTGATATCCCTTACCTTTCTTCATTCTCTTTTTTTTCCTTTCCCTTTCTCTCCTCTTTCACTTTCCCTTCCCTTCCTTATCTCTCTTTTAGGTTTGCTGGGGGGGGGGGGAGGGGCACGATCATTTTGGTCCCCAACCCGCTCCACACATTGTTGGCGGGATTACCGCAACTGATCTCCGCTTCTTTTCTCCCTTTTCTTTTTGTCTTCCTCTTTTTGTTCCCTTTTAGCTCTCCTCTTTTCCTTTTCTTCCTTCTCTCTTTTTTTAGCGGGGACGGGGGGGGGGGGGGGGAGAGGCTAGGGTCTTTTGCCCCCCCTCGATCCACACCTTGTTGGCGGGAAAATTGCAACTGATATCCCCCTTCTTTTCTTTTCTTCTTCCTATTTTGTCCTTCGATCTCCTTCCTCCCTCTTTTCTTTTCTTCTTCCTCTTTTTTTCCCTTTCTCTCCTCTTTCCCTTCTCTCTTTCCTTTTTTTTTTTTTTTTTGTGGGGGGGGGGGGGGGGCAAGGCACGCTCGCCCCCCCCCCTGGATCCGCGCCTGTCCCCATGAAATAACTGATCATTCAAGAATCATCCTTGATCATTTACAAGAAATAGGTGAATGGAATTTTCAAATTAAATTTAAAAAAAAAGAATCGGTCGGTTTAGAGACTGTCAAGAGTTGGTTTGGAGGTGTAACGAATAATTGTTCATCTTTTCCAAAACTCACCCTTCTCTTTTATGATTTATGATCAACCAAACGACAATCATTAGGCATATAGGCCTACTTCAAATGATCAAATGCGAGTGAAAGTGACTTTCATGAGCGAAAGTGAATTTTGCAACCAAAAGCGATTTGAACTGATTTATAATCTATTTAGTGTCTTAAGACTTTTTTGTTGTAGATACTTTTTTCCTCGTATACAATGATTTTCTTAGAGATTTTATTTTTGTAGTTGTTTGTGTTCTTCCCTTGAGGTCACCCTTTTCATTAAAGGGAGGCAGTCTCTATTGGGGGACATTAGGGACTTTTAGAAATGCACGTCAAGAGCTTTGACTGCAACGTGTGACGTCATTTTAAGGCACTGCGCCTGCGTCACGTGGTCTCAGTCGGCGATCGAGAATGCGTCAACCTTGATTTTCCTAAATCTAGTACATGCAATACATACATACATATTGACATTTATAAAGCGCCTTTACATGCTGAAATGTGTAGAACAGGTGTCACATGCACCTGTTCTACACATATTTACATATTAGCAGTGAATGGATGTTCTTTTGTTGAGGGTAGAATGAGGAATGTCCTCTTTCTTTGTCCGTGATGTTTATTGTGTTACTTCCTGCATGCATATCGTCGAGTGCAATCTAAAAGATTTCTAATTGTAGCCAACATGGGCAGTTAAGTACGTTGACACGCATGATCAGTCGGCGTTCGTCGTGTTCTCGTTCACTCATTCTAAAAGTCCCTAATAAAATGTCCTTCATTAACGAGACACGTTCCTCTTGAGTGAACACGCATGCACTTTGAGCAGCTCTGTACGTTTCTGATTTGAATTTACTGATTTAAATAATAATAATAATTCGTCGCTGTTTTCACGAAGTGACGGTAGTGAAACAAAAATGCATTCACTTTGCGTTACGATTTTCCTCACTACCGTCACTTCGTGAAAACAAGGACGAATTGTTATCATAATAATAGTAATAATAACATTAAAGGTAATTCAAAATTCCGGTATGGGGTCGTAAATTTGGTTCAGATGAACATGTTGGAAGCATATGCGATTTGACAATATTCAATGATCGTTGTCGCGGTTGAAATCGGGCATAAAGTGATGAAATTGTAAAATAATAAACTCTTTATGTTATATAGCTCCCTCTCAAGACTGATATCACTTTAGCTGTAAAACAATGTTTATTGACAATCGACCGATTTGTTATTCCCGTTTGGAAATTATATATAAGAACAGCATATTCTGATGGTCGCAGCTACGGTACCATGGACTGGCTTTAGGTGCTATTTGAAATATTTGAAATTTACCGGGAGCAACGGTAAATTTTTGATTATTCAATTTCTCGAAACCAGAAGTGTTTTTACGGGCTAAATTTCCAGTGCTTATAACTCATCCACAGGGGCATCCAAGTTTATCAACATTTGAAAGAATTACTATCCATCCAATTTTGAAAATTACCCCCAAACTTTGCATTACCTTTAATGTTAATGATGATGATAATAATAATACAACTGAATGCAGGGTATTCCACTGACACTACTTAAGATTTACGGATACTGATTGCTTACAATGTGCCGATGTGTCAGCAGCCATATCCCACAGTGCATCACCCACTGACGACGTGCGCGTGACGATGATTGGGTCACCGACCTCTCAGTGGATTGGGTGCAGGAACCGGAAATTGGATTTACCGGAAGTTCTTTCTGCTTTGGCTATGGAGTAGTTCGTTATCAAGGAAGGATTCCCCTTTCAGTGATAGGCCTATGAAAAATACATCAACAAGAGTAGATCATAGGTGTAGTGTGCCATAAAAAGGTTCATTCAAACGTTTTAAGTATATTTTGAACACTCAACTGTTCTGCTATTTCTAATCTGTCGGGTTATAGCATTCCACACTACAGGCCCTGTATACGAGTAAAGACTCACCACCCCCCCCCTTTTTTTTTTGCTTGTAAGAAATAGTTCTTAAATTTTCAAAACTGCCCACGGCATGTGAAATAAGCCGTAGGCCTAATGAAAGTTGAAAGCAATCTAAAAGAGGAAGTAAACTATACAACAACAAAAAACAAAAACATTACAAAGTACACAAAGATGATTGATTTAACCTTCGTATTTGGTTTCATCACGCAAACATAGTCAAGCTTGTCATCCAAGGAAAACAGAAACAGAAAAAGTGGCCACTGAAGTGTAGACAGGTGGCTTTCTAGACAGGTTCTACAACAAATTTATTTCACGAAGTAGACAAAACAAAGTGCCTTCAACCTAGCTTATTCAATTGAAACCACTATAATCCACTTAAAGTCGTCAATTATAAATCAATGGCCTTCATATTTTTCATCAATCGGTTTCTCTTTCAGATTGTTGAAGAGGCATTTGAGCTATGATTATAAGATTTTCTTATCTAGAGTACGCTCACCTTCTTATATCATGTGATGATTTATTTGCGGTGTCATAATTTGTTCATATTTCTGTGCATGGAAATTTATTATTCACCTCAGTAGGTACAGACATTCTTTTCGTTTTGGGATGGGGAGGCGGAGGTAAAAATCCAATAAGGTGAAAAGATATTTAATACATTTGAATGATAGATTATACCACAAAGTGTTAGTCATTGAAAATTTATTCACTCTGCCTCCCTTCTTCAAAATCATAGTTTCCACCACCCCCCCATCCCCTTACCCCCGCTCCCGACTGGGGCTATCAAGTTTGCTACCCCCTCCCGCGTATATTCTTATCACCAGGGAATGTGCATGATGCCCTTTTCCCAGAAGCGTTTTCTTGTAAGCGGATGATTACTCAATATACCCATTTTGCACATCCCAAACACCATCTAGAAAAATATTCGATATTTTGGACAGCCATTTACACTACTGGAAAAACCCATAACAAATCCGGGGACGAGTTTGCTCTTTTCGATTTTTGGTGAAAAGTGCACATAAATGCGCCGTATGTCGCTGTAAGACGCGTTCTAAATTCCAATGTTCTTCATCCATTACCATGGCAATAGCCATAGTGGTCACATCTACCACCAACTTTAGAGCCAACAAGCACATTCTGATAGGTAACGTTCCTAAAGCTATGGTCACAACCCAAAAAAGTAGCCTGCTCGGCGGCCGGGCGGCGAGTTTTAGCCAATTTCGCCCGGGCACCGCTTGTTTTTATGGCGTTCGGCGTCGAACGATTTAGGTCGTAGATCGAAGCCGGTAGGTCGAAGGCTGCCGAGCGGTCGCCGCTGGGAGATCAGTCGGTCACTAGGCGGCGAGATCAAAATCGGTCGGCAGCCTTTGATCTAGCGGCTTCGATTTTTGACCTCATCCGCTCGACGGCGAACTCTCGATTAGGTCGGTGCCCGGGTGGCGACCGCCCGGGCACCGAGCGTATTTCTTTAAAATCAGGTGGTCAGTGGGAGACCGCCCAGGAATCAATGGGTTATCAGTCGGTCACTGACGGGACGCCGCGCGCATAAGCTCCCCGATTTTGCCCATTTTTAAAACCTAAAATCGACCGGCGACCCACGGAAAATCCACAGGGTATCGCCCATGCATCGCTGGGGCTCTACAGCCTGCTCGACTTCTCCGAAAATCGTTGGGCGATGCCTAAATTCCAGCGGCGACCGAGAAGACTACAAATCGGTCGTTCACCGCTTTGTGTTGTGACCATAGCTTAAGTAACAGAAAATATTAATTTCAGTTTGTGTCTCAGAATTTGGCCCATGGACTAATTGCCTTATTCTATCTATCAATCAAGTACCTTCTCCCGGTTCGGAGGTTGATTGCAACATCTCTCCATTTTACTCTATCTTCTGCCATTCTGGTACACTCTTGTAGTTTTACACTCCAGTTCTTGACATTCTCTTCCCAGTTGATTCTGGGTCTCCCTCTCGGTCTAGTTCCTTCCACTCTTTCCTCCAACACATCCTTCAAGAGGCGTTGGTGCCTTTTAACATGACCAAAGTATTTGACTTTTCGCTTCTAATCCTACCAGTGCGATTTGTTTACGCCCTGTCATGTGCAATATCTCTTAGTTGGTTTTTATTCGGAAACTGCCGTTTACGGTACGTGTACTTTGAAGATGTACAACAACAGAGGTTGAAATAAAACAGACAGTTTATTGGTTTTCTTATATTTTAATCTATACTGCAAATACATAAATATCCAGGAAATATCGACACCCATAGAAATTGGAATGAGAGCCTGATATTCCTTCAATAACCCTGCTCTGACATTATTTACTAATAATATTTTTACCTCTAACATTTTCACCTCGAGCATTTTTACCTCTGACAATTTCACCTCGAGCAAATTTACCTCTGACATTTGTATTTCTGACATTGCTATCACTGGCATTTTTACTTCGGGCATTATTACCTGTGACATTTTGACCTCGGGTATTTTTAACTCTGATAATTTTTGGCGTCTGGCATTTACCTCTGACATTTCTATAACTGACATTTCTTACCCGGCATTGTTATCACTGGCATCTTTACTTGTGACATTTTTACCGCGGTATTTTTTTTTACTTCTGACATTGTTACCACTGGCATACCTCGGTAGCTGTTTTTCGGCTATTGTATCTGGTGAAGCCGAATCTGACTTGTATTCTTGTTATATTGCGCAATCTTATACATGTAAATCGCGGGTAAGATGAAATTAAAGAAAACTTTTAAAAAACATTGCACTCTTTAAACAAAAAAGTAAAACTGATGTTGGTAGAATTGATCAAGGAAGATAGTCTTGAATAATAATCAATAAATATAAAGGTGAGTTCTGGACTTCCGATTGCATTGTGAAAGAAAGGTGTGGAATGGATCAGAAAAAGTTGATCATATAGCATGTAAGTATTGGTGTGTACCGCAAGGTTCTGGAGTCATCAATATCATAATAAATTTTGGCCCAGTCTTGGTAAAGTAACAAGCACTGTACCCAGAAAGATGTATATGGGACTATGATTTCCTAATCTTTCTATGCTCATTACTCAGCCAGTATATATTTTCTACCAAAATTGTTTGGCAAATGACATATATTTGTAATCTTGAACATTCAATATAAGTTTCATTTGATTCATTTTCTTTTTTAAAACCAGAACTCACCTTTATCTAAAAGTAAAGATATTCGAAGGTCACATTGTTGTTTACGTTTTGGCAGACAAAAGTATATCATTTTAGAACGCATCTTCTAACCATGTGTTTTTGAATATAAAGAAATGTAACCAGAAAATACACAATTTCAAAGAAGATTAGCTGACGTACCACAGTAGTGTTAATTGCTCATGAAAGTACCTTATATCCCTACAATGTTTATCCACGGCTCTTAGATAATTCCCACAGTTCAGTGACGCTATTTGTTACCATCTTATTTCGATTATTGACGTACTATATACCTGATCTGTTGCACGGTATGTCGATTCTTTGTCATATATTATATAACATTGTATACTCCTCTAGACTTTATTGGTCAGCCGATTTTTTAATAAGATGTATGTTGCTTATTTTAAAGTACAATCTTTATTAAATTTAGATGATGGTGTCATTACAAATGAGAATCACAATCTAAGTTACTGATATGAATTATTACGGTCAGGAAGAAGAATGCGCTCATTGAAATGTCGGACAAGCCGATATTTGGGCTCATAAGCTCCATACTCCGTTTGTTTGTAAAACCAAATGAAGTGAGGAGCATGTGGAACAAAATATCGGCTTGGCGTGGTTTTCCTTCCTTCACACTGATGTTCTATCCTTTTCATCATTTTCAATGTGTAATTCTAGAATATTAGAAATTTATTATTTTGTCTACCTTTTATTTTGATGGTTCTTCTATGATTATACACACAATATAGTTTCTAATATATATTACGTATTTTTACAATGTGTGACCAAAACGAATGTCCATGTATTCTTGTGAATTTTGATGAATAAAATGGTTCGAATGGAATTTAATTAAATCATAAACATCTCTTAGTATAGAAGGCTCGAATCTATATACATCATTTACTTATTAACATGTCATCACATGAACTTATCCTCCAATGCCTATTAAACTCTATTTTCAGTTTGTCTCCATCTACTGTGTCTATAATCGGTTTCTTATTAGATGCAAGAATCGTATGAAAATAATGATGTTCTTTAATACAAGAAATTGTCTTTATTTGTAATAATTGGTATAGGGCGTTCCCAACACTAGCCTTGCTCTCTGGATTCTCGGCTCCTTCTATTTTCTTGAATTATTTACTGCACTGATCATTATGTTTACCACATTGTACAAATAATGCGAAGTAAATAAATGTGAATTCCTAATTCAAAATTTAAGGAAATTTAAAACATCGCGTCATTCTTCAAATAGCGTTTTGGTATGCAAGTTACTCCCAAGCCAACGGGTTTACACTTCTCGGAGTGTTGAGTTTGATTTTCAATTTCATCCATTAATAATCATGTAGAAATCCATGGCTATTCCGTTGTCCGAAACACTATTCACGAATTACATATATTCTGTGTTACGTGTATAACAATTCTAGATGGTTCATCGAACATATACTAGCGCGTCACCTTGACAACAGTCTTAATAGTATCACTACAAATAGTACTTTTATTGCTACAGATGCGACGGACAAATCATATTCCATCAAAATCAACGAGTTTGATTTGACTCCGTGCTGTTCTTCGGTTCGAGCGCCCTCTTTTTAGCGCTAAAAAGAGCTTGTTTTTGAATTTCGAATCAAAAGACTCGAGATAGGTTGTAGTTATTATGTATGCCTTCAGGTCAGGATCGAGATAGTCTTGGCTGATATCCCCAAGAGTGATGATGAGCAACGTGTTACGGCGATCCTGCAACGCTTGAAGGTGAGCCATACGGAACTCGTACATGCACCAGTCACTCTGCAGGAAGTTGTCTGACAAGACGAGAATGACACGACGGCTCTGCGCCACGGCGCTCACGATGTTGTTCGCGATGGTGTCGCCTGGGACAAAGTGACGATGATGGAGACAGATGGAGTAAGAAGGCTCCTCCTCGTTTTCCAAAAGTGGCACCAAGTAACGGAGCACGAATTCATCGTCAAGTTGGCAATAGGAGATAAAGACATCGAAGGGTTTGTTCGCGTCATCTTCGGACAGGTCTTGAGGAAAGTAACGCAGTAACATGAGCTGGATGAGCGTTTTGTTCTTTTTGTATAGGAAAACGCAAATGAATACAACCACGAGAACACCAGTGATGGCACCAAGCGATGCAAGTGATGCGAGGATTGGACTTGTCCCATCTTTCTTGCAGTAAGAGGAATCGAGGTTAGCTAATGATACGGTGGTGCCGTCCCTCTGCCGACATGTTACATTACCCTTTACATCTAATGTGTACCTGACCAACCCCTGTAATGAGAACAAGTTACAGCTACAAGTTAGTGGGTTTCCTTGGAGGCTCACTATTTCAAGACTTTGGGGGAAGTACTGGATAGCAGGGAGGACGGTGAGAAAGTTTTCGTGTAGATAGAGATAGGTTAAATTTGGGGTGTCCAGAAAGACCCCATCAGCAATAGTTCTGATGGAACTGTGGTTTAAATACAGTGTGTTAAGTCGAGTCAATCCCTGGAACGTCCCTTTCGTTAGATTGCGAACATTATTTCCGTCGAGTTTCAATTGCAGGACTGAGTTTAAGAGGCTAAACGCTCCGCTTTCTATCCTCACAATACTACAGCTAGTAAGCGTCAAGTCGCTTAAGAATGGCATTCGAGTATCAAGCATACTTTTTCTAAGAGTGTTCCAGGTATTCCCGGTTAGGTCCAACGATGAAGTATTGCTTGGTATGCCTCGCGGAATACGTGTTAGATTTTCAGATTCACATGCCACATTGATTACACGTCGAGCTGTTCGGAGCTCTAGATCCTTCATAATCTCGTAGCATTGACAATGTTCCGGGCACAGAGAATCGGACAAGGGGCACTCAAAATCCTCAGGCCTTATCGAGAATAATGGTATTCCATTCAGGTTGGGTGGTGAAAAGCATTCGATGTCATCACGATCACTTATCCAAACAGCCTGCCCGTCATAAATACGAAACCAAGTAAGGTGGCAGTCGCAAGTGAAAGGGTTACCACCTAGCCTAACCACCAACTGATTTCCAGCTAGTCTCTGTTCCCCGAGAGGGTTCGACTGAATATCGAAGAGTCCATCGTGGAGAGTCTCTAAAGAGTTATAACTAAAGTCGACAAATGTGAGCCTTCTTGCCCATCGTAAGACATTCGTTGGCAACGATTCGAGACGGTTGTTACGGAGATCGACGTACGAAAGCGAAGAAAGTAACTCATCTGTTTGAAAAACCCTTTCGGTAATGGACGATATTAAGTTATGTGACAAATCTAACGAGGTTGTATATCCCCGGACTCCTGGCACAGTGTCCTCTGTGAATGAAGTCAGTGAATTGTAGGAGAGTAAAAGCCTCTCAGTACCTAAGAAACTCAGACTGAACTTCTCATCAAGGTTATTTCGTGACAAATCCACTTCTTCGAGGGACCTCATCGACCGGAACGCATCAGCATGTATGGATGAAATGTTATTGTCATCTAGGTATAATGTGTTCAAGAATTCGAGGGGTTTCAATAGGTCACGGGAGATGTGCGTAATGCTATTGCTCCGGAGGGACAGTACCTGCAAGTCTTGAAGATCATTGAAGATGCCATCGGGGAGTTCTCGAATGTCATTATCCCACAAACTTAGTTGCCGAAGGTGGGTCAAACCTCTGAAAATCTCCGGATGCAGAGACTTTAAATCAAGTTGAACCAATGACAGTACCTCAAGGTTTTTGAGGGGAGAAAAGGCATTGGGTTTAATGGATACATCATCCTCTAAAGCGAGGGTTAATTTCTGCAGACCAGGTAGACCCACGTATCGGCGGTGATGTTGAAGGGTGTAAAGCAATTGACATCGCCAAGGGTAACAACTTCCTCGGCGATGTCGCCACATTCTTTTACCGCGCTTTTCAAGAAGTCGGAATAACTGAGAGAATTGTTCCATGAGCAATCAACGTACACTTTCCTGGATCGCGGGAAATAAAATGGATCCGGATTTGTCTCACTGATCAAATCAGGGGTCAATTTGCAGGAGACATACTGAAATGCAGCAAGGGAGTCAGTGTCTGTGACTGTGATGTTTGGAGGGCTACATTGGCAACTGATATTACCTGTCGGTAGCGGTACAACTGGACACTCGATAACGTAGGGAGTGAAAAATGTTGAGTTCACATGTTCTTCACAGACGCAAACTGATATCAAATTCAACAGGATTGTCGATAAGAACAATAAGAACTGTCCCTTAATGAAGATTCCCATTGTGGCAAGTTTCGTTGAAATATTCAATAAGACAAGTGTTAATCAAATCTCATTTAATCAAATCAAATATAATCCAATGCTAATCCAATCTGAAATGTCTTTCGTAGTGCGCCTTTCCCTTGTAGATGAATAGGGCTGCACAAATTGCTCAAGCTGTTTTGGTCATGTAAACAATAATATATCTCTTAGCAATAATCAGTTGTGCCAATACAATTCATGTTATCTGACAAAAGAGACGTCAGAAGTTACTGAACTGGTCCACAAGTCTAACCGTCTTCACGATGACTGGTACTTCACTGACCTCACCTCACCTCTTCCTTCCTCCAGCTGATGCGCTATACACGATACCTTTCCTCATCCGTTCAAATATTTGTATAACCTGGATAATAGTATTTTTTGAAAGAGAATGAGAACGTGACGTCATATCGTCGTCACGGTTATGCAAAATAAACATCCGCGATATTGGTGCGGAAGAATCACAAAGTGCTTTCACCTTTACCAGTAAATTATTGTACGATCACACGTTCTTTGTCAGTCACTTTTATTGTTCACGTACACGTGCGGAAATGCCTGTTAATATTTATCATGTTTGTATTAACGAAATTACCACGATAATTGAGAAAGATTCAAGCGGATAGGATGGCAGAGCATTGAGCTTTCAGTGATTCCCCGTCAGTTTGAATACTGATTTATTTATATTGTGTTGAGAGTATAGGGGATCCAAACCTGCCGGAATCTATTTCAACCAATTCCTTATATGGTTGTTTTGGAGGGAGATGTGTTAATATCAGGAATTTTTTAGACATTATCCCGACAGGAAACTATTAAAGTCTTTGTTCCTAAAGATAGACGTACACACATTGTTACTAAAAGGAAATTGTGTAATATCTGATTCCTTCTCCTACTTCCTCTGCACGTGTGATATCTATCAGTGGTTTTTGTCTTTCCTTGGTTATAAATTATGTTATGGCAGAGTAGATTATATACGCTAACGTTGAATCCGCTCTCAGTTCATGTGAGAGATCATAATTAATGAATTTCAATAGGAATTCACTGTTATTTTTCTCTGGTTTGTAACAATAGGAAATCCCTGTTATTTTGCTTTGGTTCTTAACATTAGGAACCAGAGCAAATTAACAGTAATTTCCTATTGAAAAAAGGACGGATGTTAAATAACACCATGTCGACCTTTACATGTTTTTGTCAAATAAACCTAGCCTTCAAATTAATCATAATAGTATATAATAGTACACGCGATTATGTTCATTACTTTTTTTTCTTTTTTTTTCTTCAAAATATTTATTGAAAACAAATCTCATTAATAATAATAATAGTACATGATAATAATAATAGTAATATAACATGTTCGTATAGACATAGAATATGTAAAATAAAAAATATAGTGTAATAGTTAACTCATCAGCAATAAAAAAAAAGTTAACAAAATATCTGCCATTTCCTTTTATGAAGATCGAGACGTTTTTTTTGTAAAGCAATTATACGTTCCATATTTTCTAAATGTTTGAGAGCTCGTTGAAAAGAAGGAAATAGTGGAATAAAGTTTTGCATTTTACAAGTGAATATAAAATATTTTGCAAAAATAATAAATGTATTGACGAAATTGAACAAAACATTTCGTATGTTCTTTTCTTTTAACCACGCAAATATAACATTACAGAAAGATCGTACTTTTTCACAATTTACAAATAAATGAGACAGCGTCTGTTCATGATTTTCACAGAAAGTACACATTGAAGAAGTAATATATCTATCTTATAAAGAAAACTTTGTGTTGCAATTTTTCTATGAATAAGTTTAAATTGGAAATTTCTCATGTTATTATCTATGGATGACTTATAAAGTAATGTAAAACGGGATTTCCAAATTAGTAAATCGTTTAAATTATTTGTATATCCCTTTGCCATTTATCCTGTTATATTTATTTGCTGAAAATTTGTTTAAGAAAATATTGTACGTAAGTTTTGATATCTTTTTAGGTTTACGATATTCGTTCAATAAAGTATCAACACAATTTAAAATAGAACTTTCTATTTCAAAATTTCCCTGTTTTAGAATACGTTTCCCACTACTAGGTAATGCGGAAAGAACTGAATAATATAACATAAATGAGCCAGACAGAAAATTCATTTGATTCATAAATGAACCATCAATGCACAACATATCCTTAACATATATCATATCAGAATTAAAACGTATATTAATATTGAGAGGTTTTCCGCCTACCAGTATATGAGATTTCAGGCAAAGGGGTAGGGAAATAATTTCTTTGAATTTAACTGGATTGTAGTACTTGTAGTGCAATTAATATATTATTCCACAAAGGATCTGCGTATTTATTGAACATTAAATGATCAGAGCGGAGATTGCCGCTAAAAAAAATATCACCTCCCATACGTCTCAGAGAATGTGCAAAAAACATTTTCCATTTACTTTTGTTTTCTTCATCAAAGTTTCTCTTTATCCAACTAACTTTCATTGCACGGTTAAAAGATAATAAATGGGGCAAGGTTAAATACCTACGATTCCATATATTCAACATTGTCTTAATTTCCTCAAATTTTGATTTAAAATTAAGATCATGAAAACTGAAATTACCATTCAAACGAATTTTGATACATAAGTATGTAAAATGATCTGAAGGCCAAATAAAAGGAATGTCCTGACACATAGGCATAGTAACTTTACAATTTCCCAGACTAAACATATTACATTTTTCAAAATTAATTTTGAAGACTTTAACGCATCTACAAATATTCGATTCATTAGGTTCACGAAAAATAACCGTGTCATCTGCATATTGACTAATCTTTACCTCCTCATTTAATAATTTTACTGAACCCACGAAAATCTTTATTTTGTCTCACGAAACAGCCAAGTATTATGAAAACCATTTGGCAAACACAAAATTCGATTTCGATTTTCAATCATAAATATCTTGATAATCAGACAGGCGATCGGCTTGTAAAAGTCATGGGGTTCCTGACTGACCTAAAGGTTTATAATTGTCATTGCAGCATGAGCTTAATCAAGGATCTAAGACAAACTTACGGGATCCCTTTAGGGAAAGAGGGTATAAGAAAGTGTTATAAGAGGACAAGAGGGAGGGAGAAGAGGGGCGAAATCCCAGCAAACAGTAGAAAATGAAACTATGAGAAATGCATATTCAAAAAATCATTATAATTGTTTCGAATAAACATGTGTCCTTTTATTTTTCATTAACATATCAAAATTTCCAATTTAAAAGGAAAAGTACTGATAAGAACGCAATCGTTTCAATTTAACGTTGAAATAAAAGTGGTTTGATGCCTTTTATCACATTTGAGCTACACAATAGATGTTTATAACATCACTTTCGATATTTTGCCGTTTGATTTCTCATTGCAAATACACATCGTATACTTAGGTCAGTATAATAGAGAATGACTGCTATGAGGGAAATAGTTGTTTTATGGGCTCAAGGGGATGTTGCATCCTGACATCGCCCGAGGCGTGCCGAGGGTGATATCAGAATGCAACATCCCCGAGAGACTATAAAACAACTATTCCCCGAATATTAAAGCAGTCATTAATATCTTTTATATACCGAAAAAAGGATCATAGAATATGCAATCATGATAATCTAGTTTGTTTACGCTATATCGAGGTCTGTGTTGATAGCCTGCAGGTCTCTACATAGGCGCATGTTGTGGGCTAAAATCCTTCCCTTTGAGATTGCACGCATATATCCCTACGCAGCCTACGTGCATTACGCGATCATGCAAAATTGGTTTAAAAACATAATATTTACAAATGGAGATTCAAACCTTTAGTGCCGGTGATCCTGAAGGTGATTACTAAAAAATGAGGTGGCATATGAAAGAGCAGATTTATCTCCATATTTCCAAAGGGGCGTCATCTCGTTATTTACATGTAGGCCTACAATTGAGATCGGCGGTCGTCTGCACTCTGTGCAAATGTAGCAACCAAATTAATTGCACATACACTGTATAGTAGCCTCGCTACACATTCCACAAAGAACGTTTTAACACGTAAACCAATGGGTATCGCAGCAACATTTACTATTTTCACGGTAACCGGAATTTTGAGGGATCTCACTCTTGGACAAATAACCGGTTTTGGCATTTTACATTTCTTTACTGGAATGGCTAAAATCACGACTCCGATTTCGACCAATCAGATGGCTGGATTTCTTAAGTGAGGGATATAAAGGAACTTAACATTTAATATATATACATAATATACAGTTAACAACTAAATAAAGGAAATAAATGTGAATTCCTATTTTATAATTCATGGAAATTTCAAATATCGCTTCATTCTTAAAATAACATTTTGGCATGCAAGCTACTCGCTATCTCAAAATAAGAAGTATACACTTCTCGGAGTGTTCAGTTTAATTTCTAATTTCACCATATTATGTAGAAATCCATGGTTACTCTGTTGTCCTAAACACTATTCACGAATTACATATATTCTGTGTTACGTGTATGACAATTCTAGGTGGTTCATCGAACATAATACAAACGCGTCACCTTGGCACCAGTTTAAAACATCGCGTCATTCTTCAAATAGCGTTTTGGTATGCAAGTTACTCCCAAGCCAACGGGTTTACACTTCTCGGAGTGTTGAGTTTGATCTTCAATTTCATCCATTAATAACCATGTACAAATCCATGGCTATTCCGTTGTCCTAAACACTATTCACGAATGACATTTATACTGTGTTAGAAAGATTCTACTTGCTTCATCGAACACAGACAAACACGTAACCCTTACAACAGTCTTAATAGCATCACTATAATATTACTTTTATTGCTACAGATGCGACGGACAAATCATATTCCATCAAAATCAACGAGTTTGATTTGATTCCGTGACGTTCTTCGTTTCGAGCGCCCTCTTTTTAGCGCCAAAAAGAGCTTGTTTTTGAATTTCGAATCAAAAGACTGGAGATAGGTTGTAGTTCTTATGTATGCCTTCAGGTCAGGGTCCAGAGAGTCTTGGCTGATATGCCCAAGAGTGATGATGAGCAACGTGTTACAGCGATCATACACTCGAAGGCGAGCCATACGGAACTCGTACATGCACCAGTCACTCTGCAGAAAGTTGTCCGACAAGACGAGAATGACACGACGGCTCTGCGCCACGGCGCTCACGATGGTGTCGCCTGGGATAAAATGACGATGATGGAGATAGATGGAGTAAGAAGGCACATCCTCGGTTTCCAAAAGTGGCACCAAGTAACGGAGCACGAATTCTTCGTCAAGTTGGCAATACGAGATAAAGACATCGAAGGGTTTGTTTGCGTCATCTTCAGACGGGTCTTGAGGAAATTAACGCAGTAACATGAGCGTTTTGTTCTTTTTGTATAGAAAAACGCAAATGAGCACAACCACGAGAACACCAGTGATGGCACCAAGCGATGCAAGTGATGCGAGGAATGGACTTGTCCCATGTTTCCTGCAGTAAGAGGGATCGAGGTTAGCTAATGATACGGTGGTGCTCTCGCTCTGCCGACATGTTACGTTACCCTTATCCTCTAATGTGTACCTAACCAACCCCTGTAATGAGATCAAGTTACAGCTACAAGTTAGTGTGTTTTCTTCAAGGCTCACTATTTCGAGACTTTGAGGGAAATACTTGATAGCAGGAAGGACGGTGAGAAAGTTTCCGTGTAGATAGAGATAGGTTAAACTTGGGGTGTCCAGAAAGACCCCATCAGCAATAGTTCTGATAGAACTGTGGTTTAAATACAGCGTGTTAAGTCGAGTCAATCCCTGGAACGTTCCTTTTGTTATATTGCGAAAATTATTTCCGTCGAGTTTCAATTGCAGGACTGAGTTTAAGAGTCTAAACGCTCCGCTTTCTATCCTCACAATACTACACCTAGTAAGCGTCAAGTCGCTTAAGAATGGCATTCGAGTATCAAGCATACCTATTCTAAGAGTGTTCCAGGTATTCGCGGTTAGGTCCAACGATGAAGTATTGCTTGGTATGCCTCGCGGAATACGTGTTAGATTTTCAGATTCACATTCAACATTGATCACACGGCGAGCTGTTCCAAGCCCTAGATCCTTCATAATCTCGTAGCATTGACAATGTTCTGGGCACAGAGAATCGGACAAGGGGCACACGAAATGCTCAGGCCTTATTGAGAATAATGGTATTCCATTCAGGTTAGGTGGTGAAAAGCATTCGATGTCATCGCGATCACTTATCCAAACAGCCTGTCCGTCATAAAGACGAAACCAAGTAAGACGACAGTCGCAAATGAAAGGGTTACCACCTAGCCTAACCACCAACTGATTTTTAGCTAGTCTCTGTTCCCCGAGAGGGTTCGACTGAATATCGAAGAGTCCATCGTGGAGAGTCTCTAAAGAGTTATAACTAAAGTCGACGAATGTGAGCCTTCTTCCCCATCGTAAGACATTCATTGGCAACGATTCGAGACGGTTGTTACGGAGATCGACGTACGAAGGCGAAGAAAGTAACTCATCTGTTTGAAAAACCCTTTCGGTAATGGACGATATTAAGTTATGTGACAAATCTAACGTGGTTGTATATCCCCGGACTCCTGGCACAGTGTTCTCTGTGAATGAAGTCAATGAATTGTAGGAGAGTAAAAGCCTCTCAGTACCTAAGAAACTCAGACTGAAATTCTCATCAAGGTTATTTCGTGACAAATCCACTTCTTCGAGGGACCTCATCGACCGGAACGCATCAGCATGTATGGATGAAATGTTATTGTCATCTAGGTATAATGTGTTCAAGAATTCGAGGGGTTTCAATAGGTCACGGGAGATGTGCGTAATGCTATTGCTCCGGAGGGACAGTGCCTGCAAGTCTTGAAGATCATTGAAGATGCCATCGGGGAAGTCTCGAATGTCATTATTCCACAAACTTAGTTCCCGAAGGTGGGTCAAACCTCTGAAAACCTTCGGATGCAGAGACTTTAAATCAATTTGAACCAATGACAGTACCTCAAGGTTTTTGAGGGGAGAAAAGGCATTGGGTTTATTGTAAACATCATCCTCAAAAGCGAAGTATAATTTCTGCAGACCAGGTAGATCCATATACGTATCGGCGGTGATGTTAAAGGGCGTAAAGCAATTGACATCGCCAACGGTATCAACTTCCTCGGCGATGTCGCCACATTCTTTTACCGCGCTCTTCAAAAAGTCGGAATAACTGAGATAATTGTTCCATGAGCAATTAATATAAACTTTCCTGGATCGGGGGAAATAAAATGGATCTGGGTTGGTATCACTGATCAAATAAGGATTCAATTTGCAGGAGACATATTGAAATGCAGCAAGGGAGTCGGCGTCCGTGACTGTGATGTTTGGAGGGCTACATTGGCAACTGCTATTACCTGTCGGTAGCGGTACAACTGGACACTTGATAACGTATGGAGTGAATAGTGTTGAGTTCACATGTTCTTCACAGACGCAAACTGATATCAAATTCAACAGGATTGTCAATAAGAACAATAAGAACTGTCCCTTAATGAAGATTCCCATTGTGACAAGTTTCGTTGAAATATTCAATAAGACAAGTGTTAATCAAATCTCATTCAATCAAATCAAATCTAATCCAATGCTAATCCAATCTGAAATGTCTTTCGTAGTGCGCCTTTCCCTTGTAGATGAATAGGGCTGCACAAATTGCTCAAGCTGTTTTGGTCATGTAAACAATAATATATCTCTTAGCAATAATCAGTTGTGCCAATACAATTCATGTTATCTGACAAAAGAGACGTCAGAAGTTTACTGAAGTGGTCCACAAGTCTAACCGTCTTCACGATGGCTGGTACATTACTGACCTCACCTCCTCTCTTCCTTTCTCCCGCTGATGCTATAACTCCGTCAATATCAATCAATAAATATCAATTCCATGGCTATGCACTGTATATGGTACCATTCTTCATCTGTTCAAATATTTGTAGGGTCTACACCCTGGAAAAAAGGGACTTTTTAAAAGGACGTCACACGTAGCATTCCACTATGTCAACGTGCAAATCTAAAAGTCCCTAATACTTTCTAATCATATCGTCGTCGTCACGGTCATTGGTGCGGAATAATGAAGCTCACAATAACAAGGCGCGTTCACCTTCACCAGTATACTAGGGACTTTTAGATTTGCACGTTTTCAGCTTTGACTGCAACGTGTGACGTCATTTTAAGGCACTGCGCATGCGTCACGTCGTCTCAGTCGGCGATCGAGAATGCGTCAACCTTGATTTTCCTAAATCTAGTACGATACTAGTATATGCCGCGTGCGCATAAAATATACAGTTCCTCAGGTAGACAAAGGAACATCCCTTCCCTGCTATTATGTAAAAATGTGTAGAACAAGTGTCACATGCATATTCACCTGTTCTACACATTTTTACATTAGAGCAGTGAAGGGATGTTCTACCACAGCAATAGGCCATTTTCGTAATGTAACCAAATTTAATGCATAGGTCTTTGTGAAGTGCCTCAATACAAACTATTTCATTCACCTGTTAAGAATTATAGTATTTCAATAGACAGAATCCTAACTGCATACATTAGTTGTTGCCACGTTGGACAAACATTATGGCTTGACCTACCTAGCAACACTTATATATGCAGTTGCATTCTGACTATTGAAATACTACTATTCCTATCAGGTGAATGAAATAATTTGTATTGAGGCACTTCACAAAGACCTATGCATTAAATTTGGTTACATTAAGAAAATGGCCTATTGTTGAGGGTAGAATGAGGAACTGTATATTTTGTCCTCTTTCTTTGTCTGTCATGTAATTCATAGTGTTACTTCCTGCATACATGTATATCGTCGAGTGCAATCAATCTAAAAGATTTCTAATTGTAGTCAACATGGTCAGTTGAGTACGTTGACACGCATGATCAGTCGGCGTACGTCGTGTTCTCGTCCACTCATTAGGGACTTTTAGAATTGCACGTTGAAAGCCTTGACTGCAACGTGTGACGTCATTTTAAGGCACTGCGCATGCGTCACGTCGTCTCAGTCGGCGATCGAGAATGCGTCAACCTTGATTTTCCTAAATCTAGTACGGCACTAGTATATGCCGCGTGCGCATAAAATATACAGTTCCTCAGGTAGACAAAGGAACATCCCTTCCCTGCTATTATGTAAAAATGTGTAGAACAGGTGTCACATGCATGTTCACCTGTTCTACACATTTTTACATAATAGCAGTGAAGCGATGTTCTACCACGTATAGCAATAGGCCATTTTCGTAATGTAACCAAATTTAATGCACAGGTCTTTGTGAAGTGCCTCAATACAAACTATTTCATTCACCTGATAGGAATAATAGTATTTCAATAGACATAATCCTAACTGCATACATTATAGTTGTTGCCAGCTAGGTTGGACAAACATTATGGCTTGACCTACCTAGCAACACTTAATATATGCAGTTGCATTCTGACTATTGAAATACTATTATTCCTATCAGGTGAATTAAATAATTTGTATTGAGGCACTTCACAAAGACCTATGCATTAAGTTTGGTTACATTACGAAAATGGCCTATTGTTGAGAGTAGAATGAGGAACTGTATATTTTGTCCTCTTTCTTTGTCTGTCATGTTCATATAGTGTTACTTCCTACATGCATGTATATCGTTGAGTGCAATCTAAAAGATTTCTAATTGTAGTCAACATGGGCAGTTGAGTACGTTGACACGCATGGTCAGTTGGCGTTCGTCGTGTTCTCGTCCACTCATTCTAAAAGTCCCTATTCTAAAAGTCCCTACTGTTGTACGATCACACGTTCCTTGTTACTCGATTTTATTGTTCCCTTTCACGTGCGTACATCCCTGTAGATATTCATCATGTTTGTATTCACTAAAATACGACCACGGTATCTAAGAACGATTTAGGCAGATAGGAAGGCAGAACATTGAGCTTTCGGTGATTCCCGTTCTTTGAATAATGATTTATTTATATAGTGTTGAGAGTATCCCAGTTCGGAATTCCAGTTGAAACCAGTAGGCAACTGGTACCAGTTAAAACCTGTAGTCAACTGGTACCAGTTGAAACCTGTAGGTTCAACTGGTTTTTAATTTGGAAATT
Organism: Strongylocentrotus droebachiensis; assembly: GCA_035222895.1. Taxonomy (NCBI): domain Eukaryota; kingdom Metazoa; phylum Echinodermata; class Echinoidea; order Camarodonta; family Strongylocentrotidae; genus Strongylocentrotus; species Strongylocentrotus droebachiensis. The sequence goes on along the minus strand of JAVYIG010003390.1, from coordinate 176,720 downwards.
GAAACAATGCTAACTGGGACCAGTTGATTTACAAGTTGATTTACCAATTGAATTACCAGTTGATTTACCAGTTGATTTACCAGTTGATTATCCAGTAATCAATCAACTGATAATCAATAATCATTATTAGCCACCAACTTGACCACATATACTAACTCTTGCAATTTCCCCATCACAATGATCATTTGAAGTAGATTAAAGATGCGTTTATAGCTCGTGCATACATAATTATATACAAATTTATACACTTTATTTCCTGGTTAGTAATTACATACATCAATATGTCTCATTTTACGTCTTAAATTGGATGAAAAACATGATCAGACATGTGTAATATATTTGTCAATAATTAACTAAGAAAATATTAATCACAAAATTTATGTGCATTGTCACATTTGCTTGACAGATCATGATAATTATATTTTCTGTGAAAACATACAAATTAATCATGAATATGCATATAAAGATACATTGATCATCTACTGGTTTTCAACTGGTAAATCAACTGGTAATCATCTACTGGTTTTCAACTGGTAAGTCAACTAGTAATCATCTTCTGGTTTTCAACTGGTAAATCAACTAGTAATCATCTACTGGTTTTCAACTGGTAATTCAACTGGTAATCATCTACTGGTTTTCAACTGGTAAATCAACTGGTAATCATCTACTGGTTTTCAACTGGGAAATTAACTGGTAATCATCTACTGGTTTTCGACTGGTAAATCAACTAGTAATCATCTACTGGTTTTCAACTGGTAAGTCAACTAGTAATCATCTTCTGGTTTTCAACTGGTAAATCAACTAGTAATCATCTACTGGTTTTCAACTGGTAATTCAACTGGTAATCATCTACTGGTTTTCAACTGGTAAATCAACTGGTAATCATCTACTGGTTTTCAACTGGGAAATTAACTGGTAATCATCTACTGGTTTTCAACTGGTAAATCAACTAGTAATCATCTACTGGTTTTCAACTGGTAAATCAACTAGTAATCATCTACTGGTTTTCAACTGGTAAATCAACTGGTATTCATCTACTGGTTCTCAATTAGTAAATCAACTGGTAATCATCTTCTGGTTTTCAACTGGTAAATCAACTAGTAATCATCTACTGGTTTTCAACTGGTAAATCAACTGGTAATCATCTACTGGTTTTCAACTGGTAAATCAACTGGTAATCATCTACTGGTTTTCAACTGGGAAATCAACTGGTAATCATCTACTGGTTTTCAACTGGTAAATCAACTAGTAATCATCTACTGGTTTTCAACTGGGTAATCAACTGGTAATCATCTACTGGTTTTCAACTGGTAAATCAACTGGTAATCATCTACTGGTTCTCAATTGGTAAATCAACTGGTAATCATCTTCCGGTTTTCAACTGGTAAATCAACTAGTAATCATCTACTGGTTTTCAACTGGGAAATCAACTGGTAATCATCTACTGGTTTTCAACTAGTAAAGCAACTGGTAAATCAATTGGTAATATCAACTGGTCTCAGATGTCAACTGCTATTTCTACTGGTTTCCAAATTGTATCAACTGGTATCAACTGGTACCAGTTGAGACCAGTTGAGACGAGTTCAAACCAGTAGATACCAGTTGGAAATCCTTACTGGTAACAACTGGTATCAACTTAAATTCCGACCTGGGAGGGGATCCAAACCTGCCGGACTCTATTTCAACCAATTCCTTATATGGTTGTTTTGGAGGGAGCCTGTGTTAATATCAGGAACTTTCTAGACATTCGACAGGAAACTATAAAAAGTCTTTGTTCCTAAAGATAGCGTACACACACTGTTACTAAAAGGAAATTGTGTATTATCTGATTTCTTCTCCTATTCCTATTCACGTGTATATCTATCAGTGGTTTTTGTCTTTCTTTGGTTATCTTATGGCAGAGTAAATCCTAACGTCAAATCCGCTCTAAGTTCATGTGAGAGATCACAATGAAAGAATTTCAACAGGAATTCCCTGTTATTTGTTATTTTGCTCTGATTCGTAACAATATAGGAAATCACCGTTATATTTTGCTCTGGTTCTTAACAATAGGAACCAAATCAAATTAACAGTGATTTCCTATTGAAATCTACTTATTCGGATGGTCATATGACGTGTTTATTGAAAGTGTCACTCTAAAGTTTCGGTTCTATCTCAATAACTACCCTTGGGATCGAGTCCTCTCCTATAATACCGCAATGAACTGTTTACAACGAAGACCCATTACCTTTCGCTCTTTAAGATTCATCATCAATTGTTCCCGATCATCCCCTTTATCAATGTGAATTATATGGTTCCATTCAATAACAAAAGTATAATCCAAGAGTTGTTCCCTTTTCTCCACATTGTGTCCAGAGAGGTAGTTTACTACTCTAAACCAATCCAAGCATCAATGAACGCAAAAATGATTTACCCGAATAATGCCCATTGTTGATGTATTTTTCCCATTTGTAATGTAGTAGGCGGTTAGATGTAAAGAACTTTTTGGACTTTGACTTCCTAGTCGCATTGTATGATCCTAGGCCCATTCCTCACAATGCCGGAATATCTACTCTGACTTTTGTCTCCAAAACATTTCATAATGACTTCCCCTTTTATTATTTGTTATACTGCGGTGTGTGCAGACTTTAATTTTGATCAATTAAAACATGTTGACATTTGTCAACAGGAAAATATAATTCATGTATATCAATTAGATTCCGAGGTCATTCAGATATTAACACTATTCGTTTAGACATTAATTTCTATATGCGTATATTATGACAAACCTAAGAGAGAGAGAGAGAGAGAGAGGGGGGGGGGGAGAAGGGGAGGGCTGGGGCGACGAGGGAAATTATTGAACGTCAAAAGTATCTATACACCAATAATATCCTGATAGAAGATCTAGGTATCCAGACGCGTACACAGGATTTTTTCGAAGGGGGGGGGGGGGGTTAAAATTTGAAAATCCCGTCGAAAACTTCGCAACGACTCAGCCACCCGCTTAATAACCAAGGGGGGGGGGGGGGCTGGTAAGAGCGATTTTTGTTTGTTTTTGGTCCAGAATTTAATGAAAAATGTCGCAACGACTCAGCCAGCCGTTGAATAAGCGGGGGGGGGGGTGGAGGGAGGGCGGGGGTGGGGGGAGGGCAGGGGGGGAGGTAAGAGCACTTTTTTTTTTTTTTTTTTTGTCCCGAAATTTGAAATTTTGTTTCGTTGGTGGGGGATAAGGTCCTTTTTTTATAAAAAAAAATTGGAGGGAGGGGGTTCGACCCTCAACCCCCCCCCCCCCTGCGTACGCGCCTGGAGGTATCACACACAGCTTCACTTTTTCATATGTTTACCGCCATGCAACCACAAAGAGCACGGATGTTAAATAACACCATGTCGACCTTTACATGTTTTAGCCAAATAAACCTAGCCTTCAAATTAATCATAAAAGTATATCTCATCACGGTTCGTTTCCTTACACGCGATTATGTTCATTGCATTACAATGCATCTCCTCCCTATTTTGAGGGAAAGACGTTAAGAAAGAGCTAGAAGAAGACAAGAGGGGGGGGGGGGGGAAGAGGGGTGAAATCCCAGCAAACAGTAGAAAATGAAACTATGAGAAATGCATATTCAAAAAAATTATCATAATTGTTTCAAGTAAATATATGTCCTTTTATTTTTCATTAACATGTCTAAATTTCCAATTTAAAAGGAAAAGTACTGATAAGAATGCAATCGTTTCAATTTAATGTTGAAATAAAAGTGGTTTCATGTAAGCCTTTCATCACATTTGAGCTATACAAAAGATGTTTATAACATCACTTTTTATATTTTGCTGTTTGATTTCTCATTGCAAATACACATCATATACTTTAGGTCAGTAGTATAGAGAATGACTGCTATGAGGGGAATAGTTGTTTTATGGGCTCAAGGGGATGTTGCAACCTGATATCACCCGGGGCGTGCCGAGTGGTGATATCAGGATGCAACATCCCCGAGAGACTATAAAACAACTATTCCCCGAATATTAAAGCAGTCATTATCTCTTTTATATACCGAAAAAAGGGTCATTGAATATGCAATCATGACAATCAAGTTTGTTTACGCTATATCGAGGTCTGTGTTGATAACTTGCATGTCTCTAGGCGCATTTTGTGTGCTAAAATCCTTCCCATTGAGATTGCAAGCATATATCCCTATGCAGTCTATACGTGCATTACGCGATCATGCAAAATTGGTTTAAAAACATATTTTCAAATGGAGATTAAAACCTTTAGTGCCTGTGATCTTGAAGGTGATTACTCAAAAAATGAGGTGTCATATGAAAGAGCAGATTTATCTCCATATTTCCAAAGGGGCGTCATCTCGTTCTTACATGTAGGCCTACAATTGAGATCGGCGGTCGTCTGCACTGTGTGCAAATGTAGCAACGAAATTAATTGCACATAAACTGTATGGTACCCTCGCTACCATGGGCGTAAATCCTTACGTAATACCTATTCAGGGGGGGATGAATGAATAGATCATCCCCCTTGAACAATAGGTATTACGTAAGGATTTACGCCCATGCTCGCTACGCATTCCACAAAGAACATTTTAACACGTAAACCAATGGGTATCGCAGCAGCATTTACTATTTTCACGGTAACCGGAATTTTGAGGGATCTCACTCTTAGACTATTAACCGGTTTTGGCATTTTACGTTTCTTTACGGGAATGGCTAAAAATGACGACTCCAATTTCGACCAATCAGATGGCTGGATTTCCAAAGTGAGGTATATGAAGGTACTTAACACTAAATATATATACATAATATACAGTTAACAACTAAATAAAGGAAATAAATGTGAATTCCTATTTTATAATTCATGGAAATTTCAAATATCGCTTCATTCTTCAAATAGCGTTTTGGCATGCATCTCGAAAAAGCGGGTAATACACTTCTCGGAGTGTTCAGTTTAATTTCTAATTTCACCAAATATGTAGAAATCCATGGTTACTCCGTTGTCCTAAACACTATTCAGGAATGACATTTATTCTGTGTTATAAAGTTTCTAGTTGCTTCATCGAACACAGACGAACGCGTAACCCTTACAACAGTCTTAATAGTATCACTATAAATATTACTTTTATTGCTACAGATGCGACGGACAAATCATACTCCATCAAAATCAACGAGTTTGATTTGATTCCGTGCTGTTCTTCGGTTCGAGCGCCCTCTTTTTAGCGCTAAAAAGAGCTTGTTTTTGAATTTCGAATCAAAAGACTCGAGATAGGTTGTAGTTCTTATGTATGCCTTCAGGTCAGGATCGAGGGAGCCTTGGCTGATATCCCCAAGAGTGATGATGAGCAACGTGTTACGGCGATCATGCAACGCTTGAAGGTGAGCCATGCGGAACTCGTACATGCACCAGTCACTCTGCAGGAAGTTGTCTGACAAGACGAGAATGACACGACGGCTCTGCGCCACGGCGCTCACAATGTTGTTCGAGATGGTGTCGCCTGGGATAAAGTGACGATGATGTAAACAGATGGAGTAAGTAGACTCCTCCTCGTTTTCCAAAAGTGGCACCAAGTAACGGAGCACGAATTCGTCGTCAAGTTGGCAATAGGAGATGAAGACATCGAAGGGTTTGTTCGCGTCATCTTCAGACAGGTCTTGAGGAAAGTAACGCAGTAACATGAGCTGGATGAACGTTTTGTTCTTTTTGTATATAAAAACGCAAATGAACACAACCACGAGAACACCAGTGATGGCACCAAGCGATGCAAGTGATGCGAGTAATGGACTTGTCCCATGTGTCCTGCAGTAAGATGAATCGAGGTTAGCTAATGATATTGTGGTGTCGTCCCTCTGCCGACATGTTACGTTACCCTGAAAATCTAATGCGTACCTGACCAACTTCTGTAATGAGATCAAGTTACAGCTACAAGTTAGTGGGTTTTCTTGGAGGCTAACTATTTCGAGAGTTTGGGGGAAGTACTGGATAGCAGGAAGGACGGTGAGAAAGTTTTCGTGTAGGTAGAGATGGGTTAAACTTGGGGTTTCCAGAAAGACCCCATCAGCAATAGTTCTGATGGAACTGTGGTTTAAATACAGCGTGTTAAGTCGAGTCAATCCCTGGAACGTCCCTTTCGTTATATTGCGAAAATTATTTCCGTCGAGTTTCAATTGCAGGACTGAGGTTAAGAATCTAAACGCTCCGCTTTCTATCTTCACAATACTACACCTAGTAAGCGATAACTCGCTTAAGAATGGCATTCGAGTATCAAGCATAATTTGTCTAAGAGTGTTCAAGGCATTCCGGTTAAGTCCAACGATGAAGTATTGATTGGTATACCTTGCGGAATACGTGTTAGATTTGCATATTTACATGCCACATTGATTACACGTCGAGCTGTTCGGAGCTCTAGATCCTTTATAATTTCGTAGCATTGACAATGTTCTGGGCACAGAGAATCGTTCAAGGGGCACACGAAATGCTCAGGCCTTATCGAGAATAATGGTATTCCATTCAGGTTGGGTGGTGAAAAGCATTCGATGTCATCGCGATCACTTATCCAAACAGCCTGTCCGTCATAAATACGAAACCAAGTAAGGTGGCAGTCGCAAGTGAAAGGGTTACCACCTAACCTAACCACCAACTGGTTTCCAGCTAGTCTCTGTTCCCCGAGAGGGTTCGACTGAATGTCGAAGAGTCCATCGGGGAGAGTCTCTAAAGAGTTATAACTAAAGTCGACAAATGTGAGCCTTCTTGCCCATCGTAAGACATTCGTTGGCAACGATTCGAGACGGTTGTTACGGAGATCGACGTACGAAAGCGAAGAAAGTAACTCATCTGTTTGAAAAACCCTTTCGGTAATGGACGATATTAAGTTATGTGACAAATCTAACGAGGTCGTATATCCCCGGACTCCTGGCACAGTGTCCTCTGTGAATGAAGTCAATGAATTGTAGGATAGTAAAAGCCTCTCAGTACCTAAGAAACTCAGACTGAACTTCTCATCAAGGTTATTTCGTGACAAATCCACTTCTTCGAGGGACCTCATCGACCGGAACGCATCAGCATGTATGGATGAAATATTATTGTCATCTAGGTATAATATGTTCATGAATTCGAGGGGTTTCAATAGGTCACGGGAGATGTGCATAATGCTATTGCTCCGGAGGGACAGTACCTGCAAGTCTTGAAGATCATTGAAGATGCCATCGGGAAGTTCTCTAATGTCATTATCCCACAAACTTAGTTGCCGAAGGTGGGTTAAACCTCTGAAAATCTCCGGATGCAGAGACTTTAAATCAAGTTGAACCAATGACAGTACCTCAAGGTTTTTGAGGGGAGAAAAGGCATCGGGTTTGATGGAAACATCATCCTCTAAAGCGAGGGTTAATTTCTGCAGACCAGGTAGACCCATATACGTATCGGCGGTGATGTTGAAGGGTGTAAAGCAATTGACATCGCCAAGGGTAACAACTTCCTCGGCGATGTCGCCACATTCTTTTACCGCGCTTTTCAAGAAGTCAGAATAACTGAGAGAATTGTTCCATGAGCAATTAATATAAACTTTCCTTGATCGAGGGAAATAAAATGGATCCGGATTTGTATCACTGATTAAATCAGGAGTCAATTTGCAGGAGACATACTGAAATGCAGCAAGGGAGTCAGCGTCTGTGACTGTGATGTTTGGAGGGCTACATTGGCAACTGCTATTACCTGTCGGTAGCGGTACAACTGGACACTCAATAACGTAGGGAGTGAAAAATGTTGAGTTCACATGTTCTTCACAGACGCAAACTGATATCAAATTCAACAGGATTGTCGATAAGAACAATAGGAACTGTCCCTTAATGAAGATTCCCATTGTGGCAAGTTTCGTTGAAATATTCAATAAGACAAGTGTTAATCAAATCTCATTCAATCAAATCAAATTTAATCCAATCCTAATCCAATCTGAAATGTCTTTCGTAGTGCGCCTTTCCCTTGTAGATGAATAGGGCTGCACAAATTGCTCAAGCTGTTTTGGTCATGTAAACAATAATATATCTCTTAGCAATAATCAGTTGTGCCAATACAATTCATGTTATCTGACAAACGAGACGTCAGAAGTTACTGAACTGGTCCACAAGTCTAACCGTCTTCACGATGACTGGTACATTACTGACCTGACCTCTTCCTTTCTCCCGCTGATGCTATAACTCCGTCAATACATAAATATAAATCCATAAATATAAATTCCGTGGCTATTCGCTGTATATGGTACCATTCTTCATCTGTTCAAATATGTGTACACCCTGGAAAATAGGGACTTTTTAAAAGGACGTCACACGTAGCAGTCTACTATGTCGACGTGCAAATCTAAGATTCCCTAGTTTGTTATCATATCGTCGTCGTCGTCACGGTCATGCAGAATAACTATCCACGGTATTGGTGCGGAATAATGAAGGTCACATTAACAAGGCGTGTCCACCTTCACAAGTATACTGTTGTACGATCACACGTTCCTTGTTACTCGATGTTATTGTTCACGTACATGTGCGTCATCGTGTTTGTATTCACTAAATGACCACGATATTTGAGAAAGATTTAGGCAGATAGGATGGCAGAGCATTGAGATTTCGGTGATTCCCCGTCAGTTTGAATAATGAGTTATATTGTGTTGAGAGTATAGGGGATCCAAACCTGCCGGAATCTATTTCAAACAATTCCTTATATGGTTTTTTTGGAGGGAGGTGTGTTAATATCAGGAACTTGTTAGACTTTCGACAGGAAACTAACTTTGTGTTCCTAAAGATAGTGTACACACCAGTGGCGGATCCAGCCGGCGGCAATAGGGGAGGGGGGGGGGGGGGACTAATTCCTGAGAAAATATTAAGCGGCTAATCGGCCAGTCGGTGAATAAGCGGGGGGGGGGGGTAAGAGCATTTATTTAGAGCAATTTAATGTGTTGGTCCAATTTTTCATGAAATATAAAGAGGCGAATCGGCCAGCCGGTGAATAAGCAATTTTTTAAAACTTTTTAAAAAATTTGATTTGATTTTTTTTTTAATTGCGAGGGGGGGGGGGGGGCGTGGATTCGCGCCTGCTCTTGTACACGTCATGTGATTCCTGGCTTAACTAAACGTTTATAATTAAGATTGCAGCATGAGCTACATGTAAGTCTAGCATTTTGTGTGTGCCAATATCCTAAAAAGAGAGTGTATTCGCCGAAATTTATTCTAATGGTATATTTATTGATAACATAGACATTTGAATTCTACGATTTTGTATTAAAGAGCTATGGTAATTTTGTTTTTAGCGCTCCTAAATAAGCGATAATATAAGTAATCGTAATAGTAGCGTTTCAAAGTTTCAAATTTCAATCAAAATTGTCTTGGTTAGTGCAAACCCCAAAATACTTCTTTGTTATTCAAATTTTGTTCAATGATTATTCCTAATGATTCTTAATAATTAATTTAATGTAATAGATCATTGAGTTTTAAATGGGGCCAAACCTAACTAGTTATATAACAATGTAAGAGAGAAAGAGAGGTTATCTCTAAAATGAAATGAAAGGACTCTAGAAAGTAAAATAGCTCTTTCATTTCATTTTAGAAATAAACTCGAATCCATCCCTTGATATTTAAATTGCATTGCTCCTACTGTGTGCTTTTTTCAAACTCTCCCTGATCTAGAAAGGGTGCTTTCTTTATTTGATCATCAACAGAAACAAAATTCTAGGCCACGAACTTTTCGAAGCATGACCAGATTCAAATATGCTTAAATGGGGGCATTGATGTATGTAGAAAAAACAGGATTAAGATCCAATGCAACGTTTCGAAATGTAAAAGAAGAATAAGAAAAATAAAGTTGAGATTAGACCTTTATGTCTAGACGTTCCATAATGCCATTCGTATTGGTATTATCTTCTATCTCAGAGTGATTATAGACGTAATTTTTAAAGCCTGAGCACTCTTTTTTTCTTCTTCACAATTCGTGAGAATTTTTGTTTTCTTCAATACTTTTGTCAATACTTTTTAAAAACTTTTTTGGTCAAAGGGGGGGGGGGCCGTCGACCCCCCCCCCCCCCCTCCCCCCGTGGATCCGCGCCTGGTACACGCACTGGGACTAACAGGAAATAGTGTAATATCTGATTTCTTCTCCTACTTCCTATTCACGTGTATATCTATCAGTGGTTTTTGTCTTTCTTTGGTTATGTTATGGCAGAGTAAATCCTAACGTCGAATCCGCTCTAACTTCATGTGAGCGATCACACTGAATTGACCTCGAAGAATCGTGTAAGATAACCAAGAATTAATATACACTGTAAAGAAATGTAAGGTACAAATTGGTCCACATGGGTGTCATTTCGTTCGCCCAACTTTAAGACAATTCCAGGCCTTTCTTTTTAAATGTTGGCATTTTTTTCCTTAAATGTTGGTTAGCGATGACTGCGATTGGGCAGAGCATATGACAAATACTTCACTTACTCCGCTGAAAAAGTTTTACTCAGCATTCTTTTTTTCTTTAAAGGGATAGTTGAGTTCTGTTTTCAGACCGCAAATGCCTTCAAAGTGCATGCTTATTGCTCTTATTCTTATCTATGACATTTCTAATGCCCTTTTGGGGACTCAAATTGCTTTGAAGGTAATTTTAGACCCCAGAATGTGTAAAATTTAGCCAATACGATCATACCAATTCAGCTCCACTTTCAAAAAAATACGGTGACCGTTAATTAATCAATTAATAAATAATAACAATACATGGGCCGGCTGGTTGTGCGTAATTATAACCAACATGACAAAGCCCAAAAAAGAAAATCCAACATCGGCATTGGCTGAAATACAACGTAAAAGGCGCTATTTCGTTTTTTCAACGGCTCTTTCAAATTATCGAATATTTGTGGTGGTACACATATATTAGAAGTCGTTATATTTATGGATATTTCAGCCGTTTCTAAACCGATTTTGATCAAACAGAGATGATTGTGTCATTTAAAATGTATGTTCTAGAGCGCCGTATGTGATGGCAGCCGTGCTAAAGCCAGGGTAATAATCGGGAGCGCCAGGAGGGTCAAATCTGACTGACATGAGCGCTATACAACTTATACAAGAACCCACTATTATTATTATTATTTCTTTCAAATTTGACACTCAGTTTTTCATTACCTCACAAAAAAAAATTTGTAGCGCCCTCTGCAACAGAACTCAATTATCCCTTTAAGAGTATTTTCTTACAATGTCAGTATACTTCTGCTGACACTAAGGGTCATGCCCACAGTACAAACAATGTCAGCAAATGTGGGTAGTGCGGGGTGAAAAGGCAGAATTCCTTCTTACATATTTTCCTTTTATCGTAGATGTGTCGTAGTCAGTTGGTTTAATCACCTGACTGAAAATGCCAAGATCGTTAGTTCGAGCTCCTGGCACGGCACCTATGTGTCCTTGGGAGGGGTTCACAAAGACTAACCATCGACTTTAAGTTGGACTTAACTATGCCAGGCCGTTCATGCCACTAGTTCCTCTAACCATTCCTGGCATTGGTTTTTCAAGGGACGCACAATTCGTGGTCGCAAATCTACAGAATTTACCTTTTTAGATAGTTCATTATTGAAGGAAAAAATATTGTCTAAATATCATAATTGAGAGACAAATGGTGAGAGCAAACAATATTATGGTCACGACCTGCCGTAGTCATAAGTCCAACTAAAAGTCGATCTTAGTCTTTGTGAAACACCCCCCTTGAGCAACTAGGCATTAATTTATCCACATTGCTCCTTTCCACACTTGCATGTGTTCAATGAGCTACCGGTAGGATACGAACATCATAGTGGTTGGATTATCATCTGCGCGCTCGTCAAATGGCGCCTAGCTGGAATGTTCCCTAGGGAGAGGAGAATGTACACTGTAACGTGCGGAATAGTAATTGACTCCAGTGAATGGGTAATCTGTGAGTGCTTCGGTCGGTTAGTGGAAAAGCTATAGAGTACCGAAGCTGTGACGTCATAAAAATCTATTTTTAGAATTTATCAATTTTGTCTTCATTTTCCGAAAGAGCATAAACAATAATGTCCAAATGTCGAAAACTAATTGAATATTTTAAGTATTGGCTGAGATATGATCATCGGAATGAATATATTTCTGATAGGAACTCAGTGTTATAATATGCTCTGGCTCGGAGCCAGAGCATATAACACTGAGTTCCCATAGGCAAGCTTTTTATTCAGATGGTCATATCTCAGCCATTGGTTTTCGACATTTGGACATTATTTGTTAATAATAATACATAAAATTATGATTTATAAGGCGCCAAATTCACTTGACAGTCAAATGCTCAAGGCGCAGGTTGTGCAAAAGATGAAATACATACATGATACATTTATACAAAGTGCGATAGGAAAGGTACAGATATAAAAGGTTATGGTAATCAATTATAAGCTAAATTAAACAAATATTTCTTAAGATTGTTTTTTGCTCTTTCGGAAAATGCAGAAAAAATTGAGAAATTCTTAAAATAGATTTTTTGATGACGTCACACTTCACCACTCTATTGATAAGACCTGACAGGTAGTATCATGTCAGTACCATAAGAATATAATAGCCTGCAATCAATGGAAACACATCCGAAACCACCACATCCGAAACCACCACACACACACACACACACACACACACACTCTCACACATTTACATCCTCTTAGATCGCCCACACATTACCAAAGGTCAAGACCTTATTTTACACAAACGAAAGCGAGCCCCTGCGTCTCAATTGTCTGATTGTTTTCGTAAGCATCACACCGTTTGTATCACCATTTTTAGAATTGACCCACATTCTGTGTCCATATGCATTCCTTTATTTATCACCAAATGGCTGTACAAGCATAGGTTTTACCTCTTTCCAATGAGAAATATTAGTACTACGGTTTCGAGCATACACGCTCTCTTGATGTAGAGGAGTGGTAAACCCACCTCTCTGGTAAACCCCTTCTTTTTGGAGTCGTGTATAGCGGTCGCTCTATTTGGGGTTGAAGCAGCTCTATATTAATACTGGAATGCACTCCAAATAAGTGGTTTGAATTACTCTTTTGATAGAGGATTCCACTATCTGGTCGAGGGTTTTTAACTCCAAAGCGAATTGATCCCTAATATATACTTAGTATTCTCTCCTTTTACTAGTCTAGTAAAAGGAGAGAATGTCCACTATTTTTCATTTAGATCGTAGCAAAATAACAAAGAACTGAATATACATTTTTCGATGAAAGTATAGCTTTTAATGAAGATATCAATCATAACGCTCACAAAGTAGCTAATAATTAGTACTGTTCTTTAACCTCGTTAACATAATACTCAAAGTAGCATTGTTTAAAGATTAAACTGATGAGAAAGATCCAAGCACTTAAAAATAAAGTTGAGTACTAAACATACTATCGTGTTGTGAAAGTAACTATCTTGAAGCAATGGGATAAGTTGATTTAGCATATACAAATTCTTGTACACTGTGCTGTGAATCATAATCAAAATCATAATAAATTGACCCAGCCTTGCGGAAGGTCACATGCCCTACACACAGAAGTGACTTCACATGCGCATGGTATGACAGTTTGGTCCAAACTTTTCAGCTCTTTCTTGTCGTATTTCGAATGTCGGAGGTATTTGAAGAGCCATCTTTTATCAGACAGTCAGAGCACATTATATTTCCTACGACATCCTTCCAAACTTACAAAAAAGAAATAATATCGAAAATAATATCGCTAGTGATATTCGTTTGTCTCGCAATGTGGGCAATAAGGAATCTAAAAGATCACATGACGAAGTGTTGCAGATAGCGCACGAAACGTCGTGATCTTTTAGATTCCTTATTGACCACATTGCGAGACAAACGAATATCACTAGCGATATTATTTTCGATACTACATCCGCAATGAGTAATATATTTAGCATTAAGAAATAATATTTCAAAACTTATGAACTGTTATATTCACTCTTACCAGTGTCCCGTCTTATAAAGAGTTGCGATTGATCCAAATATATCGCAAGTCCTCCAATAAATCGCAAGTTTACAGTCTCTTATCTCGTATGTACATATTTGCGATTGATATCGATCGATCGCAAATAGCTAGGTTGCGATTAAAAGCAAGTCTTTATAAGGCGGGGCCCCGAACTTAACTGTCTCTTTGACATTTTAAAGATTTTAAACAGAGGGCAGTAATTGTGAAACAGCTTTCAAAATGAATCGACACGCACATGCACTTTTGACGACTGCATTCGATCATTCTAAATTCAGATACGGTGGCGCAGCTACGGGGGTTATACGAGACTAGAAGCCCCATCCTTCGAAAGATTGAAAGATAGTGAAGAAAGGAAAGGGGGGCAGGCAACTTTAAAGACGGATGGAGCAACCCTCTAGCTCCCACACCCTCAGCCACAATCTTTCCACTCGAAGGCATTACTTTCTACTTTTTCATCCGTCTACAGCAAGTTTGGTCCCTCACCCCCCCCCCCCCCCACACCCCCTTCTATGGTAAAAGTGCTTATTCAGTATGGCTGAACCCTTGCAACGCCTTTGTTTAAAAAACACAAAATATACATACAAGGAACTATTTCGTCACACTTACACAAAGTCAAGATGATTACTGTAGATGTAGAAAGGAGATAAACACACATACATTGATGGTATAAAAACACGTCCATATTGTATACATGTAAGTATATAGTTTTCAAATAACAATAGAACGTCAAAGCACATCATTTTGACGTCACAATATACTGTTTTTCAGCTAATTTACGTTTCATGAACATATTTGGATGACATTATGTCAGATTTTAACGTTAGCAATTAAAAGTTCGGGTTGTTGAAGTAAACAATTAATACATGCTCGAGATATATAATCTAACTCCGAAAATTATTCTGTCTCCTTTCTTCAAACACCCCTTACGTAAACTTATCCGGTAATATCCATCGAACAGTAAAGCGTTGTTTGACAATATGATATCTTGTTTGATATAACGACAATTTAAAATGTATAACTCATGATATATGAAGCTCAATCTTCATCTTGAAATAATATTTTATATACCTTTCCGATTCCAGGGGCGGATCTAGCTTTTTGCTAAGGGGGGGGGGGTTTGACCAAAATAATGACGATGTGCGGAGCATCGTCCACGCCTGGATTCCCCCCTCTCTCTCTCTCTCTCTCTGTCTCTCTCTGTCTCTGTTTCTTTTCCTGTCTATCTCTCTCGATATATTTATTTATATATTTAATATCTCTATCTACCTATCTATTTATAATATTTATCTATATTTTTATTTATTTCTAATCATGTTCTCTCTCTCTTTCTCTCTCTCTCTCTCTCTCTCTGTATACACATGACATTGTATATGAACTTATTTATCTATTTAATAATCTCTCGTTTATCATATGGAGGTCTGCAAATCATTAGTACATTAATTTTATGTTATAAACAGTTTAGGTGGAGTAAAGAAACATATTATGGAGATGTCAAATGGAGGTATAAACATATGGAGGTGGTTTGGCCTAGTGGACACGTCACCGGACTGTCGATCACATGGTTCGACTCCAACCGTGGCACTAATGTCCGTTGGCAAGAAATTAATCTTCATGTGCCACTCTCGACCCAGGTGAGGTAAATAGGTACCCGGCAAGAATTTACTCCTTGAAATGCTAAAGCGCCATATAAATGGCAGTTATGTTAATATCGGGGTAATAGTTGTCAAGCGCCATTAGTGTCAAATCTAACATGAGCGCCATACCCTAACCAATTATTATTATCTTTATTATTACTTTCTGTATTATTATCATCATCATTATACAGAATATCAAAAGAATCCTCGCAATCAGGCTCCGATATGCACAGCCAATTTGCATGCTCTGAAAAAGAAAAAGAAAAAAGAACCAATCAACATTTCCATGATCAATCAAAGGAAGAGAGCAATAATTATTATTATGTTTGGTTCAAAGCCGTAGCATACACATCACATGAAGAGAGGCGTTATATCGAACATCGATCTTTCAAACAATAAATATGGAATTAAAGGGAAAATATTTAGAACCGTACGTATGAACAAAATTGGAGTAAATTTTCAATTAAGGGGAAAAGAGGCGTGAAATATGTTCGCATGAATGTTTGGTCCTAATTTTGTTTAGCTACTTCTTTATGTAAAGCGCCATTAGTGTCAAATCTGAAATTAGCTACTTCTACTCCTCATATGTCGAATATGAGGACATTTGAAGAGGATACCTCAGGATTGTTTTCTCTTATGGTATTCCAAACCATCAAAAGAATAAGAAAGCTCAAAAATTATTTGCCATCCTTACCAGAACTCAACCTTCTTTTTTTGAGGACTTACTTTATTCCGCCATTTCAGAATACCCTCCTCGTCTACACGGTGTTAGCATGAAGAGAAACCCGTCCTGTGTATCAAACAAAACATGAAAGACATAGTAGTACTAAATTCTTCTTTCTATATAAGCTTTCATAATTATTTATGTCTCATTTCAAACAACATCCTCCAACCCTGCAAACAACCGCAGTACACGACCCGCCTCTAAAACAACAAAAAACGGGGAAAAACACACAATCACATTTCATATATTCCCAATAATCATAGTTGGCAACATTGATAATTACCATGAGCAAATGAACCAATGTCTTCATTTCTTTTAGGGAATGGGCAGGTCCTGTCAGGTAAGATTCGATCGCCCCTCCCTCCTTAAAAATAGACGCTATTCGATGCATGTTTCGTGGTTGTGAAACATTTCGCCCCCTCCTCACCCTACCCCCCCCCCCCCCCCCCCTCTTCACTCTCGCCGAGGGACGGGGTAGACTGGCGTTTCTTCATGTTGCCCAATACTAACTATCCAGTTTCACTTTCTACTTTCCATCGCCTCATAATACCTATTCGCCCATGATCCGCATCTGAAGGGACATATTAAATAGACATGATAATTTCCATCTAAAAATGATTCGTACCTTCACAAGACCAGGGAATTCCGACCAAAAGCTGTAATTAGGGATGACCTCCTTTCCTGTTGCTCCCCTCGCAAATACCTGGAACAGAATCCCGCCAACAATGTACGCCAACACAACAACAGTGAATCTAGGGAGATAAAAAAGTGCATTATGTGAGTAGGATCTTTCTAACGAGGGTTTATTGCAAGGAGGGCCCGTTTCATTTAAGACATGTATGCAGTAAGACGTTACGATAATTGATAGGCCTTTAAATATCAGAAATAACATCAATCGTTATTCAAATGTATTTGAACAGGTTGGATGATAGTGATGATGATGATGATTATTATCGTCATCAGAATCAGAATCATCGACGTAAACATCAACGCCACCATATCGAAAACGTCATCCTCAGCAAAAACCATCCTTAGCATATCTTTATCGTCACTAGCACCATCGCAAACATTATCGCTATCATCGTCATCATCAGCATCACCACCGTAATCATCAAGATCATAATCACCACCATCATCATCAACATATTCATAGTCATCATTTTCACTACCATCAAAATCATCATTATCACAATCAGTATCACCATCATCTTCATCTTCGTCATCGTCATCGTCATCGTAATCCTCCTCCTCCCCCTCCTCATTTTTAGGGACTTCCCTTGTCTTCACTTACATAATACACACGATACCTCCTCCCGTGAGCCCGCCTGAAGATGAAGGTACAGTGGTATGGCATCCTGGAACAGCAGGGCTACAAGCAGCGCATGTTTTTACTATCATGTTCTGCGGAGAGATGAGCAATAAAGGAAAAAGAAACCTATCACTGTTTCTAGATCTCTAAGGTGCACCGTACCTAGCCTCTTGTCGATGGCCCTCGCGTTGTTGGAGTCCGTAAATTCTGGCGAGCGAAGCGAGTCAGAGAAACCGAGCGCTCGGAATTTACGGACTCCAACAACGCGAGGGCCATCGACAAGAGGCTACACCGTACCCGGACCCAGGCGGACAAATAGCATCTGAACAATTACTAACATACCGTTCGGACAACGAACGCCCACAATCTGCCGAAAAATAACTTTTGAGTGAAATCATTTTGAAACTAACTGTTTGTGCATTTGTTTATTTATGTATCTATTTAGTGCTTTATTCATTTATTCATCTAATTATTTATTTGTGTATCTTTTTATTTACTGATACAGAAACAGCATCAAATAATAATACAAATCAGCTGAGCCATTACAGCACAGCTGACTTATTGAGAAGTTAAACAAATTCAAACAAGGAAGGGTAAAATTACTTCATAATATTATTATCAATTAAATCTTTAAGTTTTTTTATTAAAACATACCCCAGTTACATGCCACACATGCCCTACATACAAAGATAACACGATGTTGCAATTTTAATTCTAATCACCCTAAACACATGCTGTAATCGGAAAATATATTTTTGTTAATCAGCCTCGAAGAATATTGATCCTTAGGTCAAACGAACTTACGTAGGTCCTCGTTGGAGCTTCTGATCGTATTTCAAGAGTTGGTTCTTTCAGAGCAGTTGCATCACATGTGTAACTAACCGCAGTTGTTCTTCAAGAAAACAAACAAGTAGAGAGTCTTTTAGAGTCAAACGTTATCATGAATACAGGATAAATGGAGTTTTTGAGTAGATAATTTATCTTCTTGAAACTAAAAAAAAAAAAAAACAAAAATGGGCTTCTGACTGGACTTCAAGTATTAGATATTTAAAGCTGAACTGCACTACTTGTAGCTACTTGCGCCCTCTATATAGCCAACAATGCCTAAGCGGTACCTGTTGTTCCCCCATGGTCCCCTCTTTCTTATGTTGATTGAGAGCTGATTTGATGAGAGGGATGAGAGGGAGGCTTATCTCTCCTGGCCGAACAAGTGCAGATGGGCTTTAAGAGCATAACAACATATATTATGAATAATGGTAAGCTAAATGCCATAAGATGACAAAAATGCAAAGTACATGTATGCAATAAATATTAGAAACTGATTCGAAACATTTTAGATTTGAATCCTTAGTATATATTCTTTCAATTATGAAGATATGAAGACGTTAACATTACAATGTAGGCCTATAGTAAAAATAGACGTTAAATCGATCCTTAACATATATGAGAATGATATTGAAAATGATAAAATAATGGAGAATGATGTAGATGATGGTCATGAGGATTTTTGTTCTATAACCCTTAACAGGTGTTTTTATTACAGTAAAATAATCAAACTCACATACATTTGTTTAATATAACCACTATAATACTTTACACATACATTTTGTTGTTGACAGAGCTGTGTTAATGCCCAAACGTATCTGAACTTCTTTCAAAAAAATATAGCACAATATTTTTTTCCAAATTAGTTTTTAACAAAAGACCAACATTAAAATCAATATCTACATTATAGACATGCTTTATCATTTCCATTAATTTTTCAAAGAAGGGAACGGTAGTGAGGATACTGATTGTAATTATTATGATGATGATGATAGTTATGATGATGATGATGAATTTGAGGGAAGTGACATATTAAGTAGAAATTTAAAGGATATGTGTTTCCCTTCTGCTTGAGTATTACTGTAGGAAACTGGAATTGTTCCACCGGTTAAAGTCATCCAGGTTACTGGTTCGGGGCTACCGGTGTCAAAATGATGGGAGTAGTGATGGTGATGATGATGATGATGATGATGATGATGATGATGGTGATGGTGAGGATGTCTATGATGATAATCATGCTTGCTGGAAATAATATGAATGGTCACGATGATGGTGATGAAGATGATGATGATCAAAGGTTGGCGACGATGATGAAGATGATAAAGATGATGACAATGATGATACAGTTGATGACAGTCAGACAAATAAACTTTAATACCTCACTTCGCTTCCTTGCGTAGCACTGTATGAAACTAAAATCGTTCCATCGCTATCAGTTGTCCAGGATACTGGTTCGGGGTTTCCGATGTCAAAGTACGAATCCTCTGCATTCGTATCTTTTTGACAACCCTATAAAGAAACATACGGTGACATTAAATAGTCTACATATAACACTTTCCGACCTGTCCGACCTGCTGCATGAGAACAAGATCAGTAGCTATTAAAGCTAGAGCCGTGGTAATATTTGAGCGCTTTTAGTTCCTTGCGTGGTTGATACGAGCACAATCCAAAATATACCTAACTATTCTCCTTTTTTAAATATTTTTGTATCAGTACTATTATTAATATAAGTATTATTGTAGTTATTATTATCATTATTAGTAGTAGTAGTATTGGTATTATTATTATCATTGTTATTGTCATTATTATTATTGTTATTATTATTATTATTATCATTATTATTAATGTTATTATTATTATTACACTCTTTTTGGAAAGCATAAAGTGTGCCAGCCTCGTTCATGCCCTTTTGTCGGGAGGGGTAGGGGTGGGCTCATGCCCTTCGTGTCCTCCCCCCTCCCCCCACCCTCACTCCTCCCCTTCGGATACGCCGGTATAGTAATTATTCACGTCATTATATCAATGAGTAACTTTTATTGTGTCAATATTATCATAAAATAACATACTTTCAACTGCGTTTATGATCGTGTTAATATCTTTTGATGAGTAGAGGGCAATGACTTACGACTACATCTTTGCAGCTTCCAGCCGAGAAGGCGAAGCAAGGATTAAACGCGTAGGTGAACGTTCCTGTTAGTCCATAGTTGCCAAAGTCAAACCTGGAACAAACATAATAAAGTAGGTTTTGAATTAAAAAGGGCGATTTCACATAATTAACACGGATACACAGGACTTATGAATAATAGAAAAGATGAAATAAACATAATGAAGCATGTTTTGAACTAAAAAGGGCGATATGAACACGGATACAGAGGACTTATGAATAATAGAAAAGATGACCCCCTCTCTTAAGCGCTCATGAACTGATGAACTTCTGCACAGCGTCATTATCATGGTCAACTTGCCATCGGTGGGTAACCCAGTACTTAAAGACCGTCAATACTACAGGGCCAAAAGGGATTATACCACACAGTGAGGTCACTGACAGGTGGCTATCTCATTAATTCAGCTCTCAACTAACCTAAGAAAAAGAGGATCATGGGGGACCAACAGACACCGATTGGGGAAGTTTTCTATATAGAGGGAGCAAGTAGCTACAAGACAATAGGACAGTGGGGCTTTAATTCCCACTTCGCAGACGGATAGGGGACTCGATGTCAGAACCTACAGCGCAGCTGTTGCAGCAGCGAGTTACGGGACCGTACTGCTACAGCTAACCTTAGATGGTACTATATAGAGGGGATTTTGCGCTAGTGCTTTCTATGGCTTTAATGCAAATGTAATCCATATTCTTTATTATATAATCATTACTTCTTTTGGAGTTGAATCCATTCAAAATTATAGTGTAATCCAGCTAGTTCAAAGGGGTAGTTGAATAACTCTTCGGAGAATTGGATCGACGAACGTGAGCATGGATTCAACTCAAAATGTGTGTATAATGCTTTTCTAAAAGTGGAATTTCCACTCCTCCACATTCAGAAGGATTTTCTAACTACATGAAGGCCTATATAGCGAAGTATGCATTTTTAGAAGAAACACTTTAACATAGGTAGACTGTTTATGGTGATAATTTGTTAAATCTCTCGCAGGAGTCATCATAAATTCCCGAAGATCACTCTCAAACTTATCATATTGACGCGATGCAAAACTCGAGGGCTCCACTGTAACTCGCTAAAGCCGTTCTCTGCACCCTATCAAATACCTTTGCACACTGTTGTATATGCAGAAAATATTCCTAAATACGGTTTGACGACACATGCCCTGGGCTCCGTTGCATAAAACCTACCATTGATGATAACTTTACCATCAATGGTAACTCCCATGGAAACCATGATTTTGATTGGCTGTTGAGCCCTGTTACCATGGTAGTTGCCATTGATGGCAAAGTTACCATCAATTGTAAGTTGTATGCAACGGGGCCCTGGATTCAAATGCTCTGTATTCAGGGATAACCGCACCCTGACTACAATAATTATTATCTTCAGCCCTGAACCAAACACTGTACCTGGCTTACCCTATCCCTAAACCTGATCCTACACCTAAACATCTAACCCATACACCCATGGGTGTCGATTTGTATCCGTGGTTGGGGGGGATGAAAGGTGCCAAAATAGTTTCGGCAATGGATCAAAGCAACTAAGAGGTAGAAGCGTGTGGCAGGTTGCACCCCCTCCGTTCCAAGTTATTAACTTTTTCGAGTCATTCTCAATAAAGATAACCTTTCAGCGAATATGGGACCCATGTGGGTCCCACATGGGCTTGCTACCTGGGTTATTATCCTCTCAAGCGCGTAGCCAGGATTTTATTTTAGGGGGGCGGTAGTGAGCACGCGAAGCGCGCTCGATCCCTAGGGGGTGGGTGCAGGGAGGGGGAATCCCCCCCCCCCCCCCCCCGTCCCGCGCAAAGCGCGGAAGCTTTGACATTTCATTAAATTATTAGAGAAAGAAGACGATTCGTTGTACCGTTCTCGACTCTTAATCCTTGTCTGAATTCAGTTTCTTTTGACGTTTCATTAAATTATTAAAGAAAGAAGACGATTCGTTGTACCGTTCTCGACTCTTAATCCTTGACTAAATTCAGTTCCCCTTTCCCGTGCGAAGCGCGGAAGCTTTGACGTTTCATTAAATTATTTTAAAAAGAAGACGATTCGTTGTACTATTCTCTACTCTTAATCCTTGTCTGAATTCAGTTCCCTCCTCCCTTCCCGCGCAAAGCGCGGAAGCTTTGACGTTTCATTAAATTATAAGAGAAAGAAGACGATTCGTTGTACCGTTCTCGACTCTTAATCCTTTTTCTTCCTACGTCCTCTTCCATTCTTCTTTCTCTCTCTCTGTTTTTTTTTTTGGTCGGCGTGTTTTTTTTTTTTGTTTTTTTTTTTGGGGGGGGGGCGACCGCCCCAACCGCCCCCTGGCTACGCGCCTGTATCCTCTCTGTCTCTCAATATATCTCCCTCCCAATCTCTACTTCTTTTTGGCACTTTTGCGCTTCGCGCCTTTAACATTTAGCTCGTTGCTTTTTAACGCTGCGGCTTTGCATTTGGCGCACTGCATTTATATGATGCTGTTGATTGAATAAATTGAATAAATTCATTCATTCCTGATGAAGCCGTATGAGCGAGAATTCAATGTATTCTTGTCTCGTATACGGTTGTCTCATTTACTTCATTTTCTATTTATATATGTTTGTATCATGAAAATGAGATAGCAAAATGTGTATATTGATGGTCATCTTGAGAGTAATAACCATTAACTACTCTCATTGGGCTCTCATCATTTATTTTTCTCTTCATTTTTAATTTTGTTTTTATGGTGAATTATTGGTGGGGGGGAGGTGATTGTACAGGCCACCCCCCCCCCCCCCCGGGATCGACACCCATGCATACACCTGAACATTCCCCTGTACCCAATACAACCTTAATATAACCAGGGACTTGGATCTAACCTTAGTAAAGTGCATGAATAACAGACTAAAGCCTGGAGCAATCGGCCATTTTCGTAATGTAATCAAATTTAATGCACAAGTCTTTGTGAAGTGCCTCAATACAAATTATTTCATTCACCTGATAAGAATAATAGTATTTTAATAGACAGAATTCGAACAGCATACTTTAGTTGTTACCAGGTAGGACAAACATTATGGCTTGACCTACCTAGCAACCCTTAATATATGCAGTTTGCATTCTGACTATTGAAATACTGTTATTCTTATCAGGTGAATGAAATAATTTGTATTAAGGCACTTCACAAAGACTTTGCATTAAATTTGGTTACATTACGAAAATGGCCTATTGTCGAGGGGCAAATGTCGGATCCCCGTTTAAACCTATACAAACATTTGAAAGATGTTGCATTACAAATGAAGATGATATTAACAGCATTCTTTTCCTTTCTTCGTGTATGCTTCTGTTGTTACATGTATTATGTATTTGTAGTATATTGTTATAAGGTATAACCGACACAGGCTAACATGTTTATAGGAAGTACGCCATCTATTCTTCCCCCTTGCTAAAGCTGTTCCTCCTTTAAATTGCTTTACTATTTAAATATTTTATTATTTAAATGTTATAACTGAATAATTACAACATGTATTATTTTACGATTATTTGATATTAGTTGTTTAGTTAATTAGAATCAGTGATTAGTATGAAAATTGCTAAAAGTATTGATTTTGTTATATTCTTGTATATATTTATAATTTGATATTAGTTGTTTAGTTAATTTAAATCAGTAATCAGTATGAAAATTGCTAAAAGTATTGATTTCTTATATTCTTGTATGTTTTTATAATTTGTAAACTGAATTGTATGAGTCTCCGGACTTTTTATTCAGCATGTTTTTAATTACAATAAACCAGAATTGAATTGAATTGCTTATATCACGATGTATGTATGAATAAATTGCTTGAGTATTTTGTTGTTGATATGGAAAGAGAATTGAAAGAAAAAATATGTATTACTTTGAATTGAATTGAATCGAATTGTATTGAACAAGATAACTCTCCGGACTGTTCTACACAAGGCACGGGGTTCAAATCACTGCCACAGCACTAGCTTCCTTTGGCAATACATTAATCTATATTCCCCACAAATTTTGACCCAGGTATAAGTAAGTACCAGGTAGGATTTATTCCTTGAATGCACTGAACGCTACAGTTGCCGGAGCTATATAAAGCGGGGGTTATGGTATGTCCTTTGGAAACGTATAGAGACAGTATTATCATAATGTAATATGTGCTATACAAGAATAGAGTATTGTTATTATAATTATCATTATTATTATTAGTATACTTACTTAGGTGTTCCATCTCTGTTTCCGATTGTACCAAAGTTGATTTCAGTTCCAGACTGATCGTTAAACTTACATGTGCAAGTTCCCGTCTGTATACACTCACCCTGCGATTCGCAGCCCTTGAGAAACATACATACAAACAGCACTATGCAAGCCTGCAATCTTGGGAACGCCATTTTGAGCACCGATCCTTAAAGTCTTAAACGGACTTTGAACGATGTAAATTACTAAGGCTGTGTGATGTAGGTTTTATGATAAGATATGACTACGGAACGAATACGATACAACACTAACGAATGGTATAACCCTGTTAAATTAGAATTAGATTCATGATTATGTTGACCTCTCATAAGCAATTGTTGTTGTTGTTGTTGTTAATGATTGTATGAATATTTGATAAGTTTTTAGATGTTGTGAGTCATCTACTTACATTTTTTTTTTAATCTGTCACAGTGGCATAGCCAGGGGAAAAACAAGAAACAAAAATAAAAGGATATTAATAGGTTAATAACATGTTATGTTTTAGTTTGTGTGTGTGTGTGTGTGTGTGTGTTTTTTTGTGTGTGTACGTATGTTTGTTTGTTTGTTTTATTGATTTTGTTTTCTTGTCGCGGAATTTTTGGACTTGTACCCCCTTGTGGAAAGAGAATACTGGACCCGTGGTAAATATAAGATTTACGTATTATAAACGCTATTAATTTTATGTAGTTGATAATATGATAAATTTCATATTGGAGGTAGATTATTTATATTTTATGTTTTTACATTTAGAACAAATATAAATATATTTTTGTAAATTCTAGTAGAAGAGATCGTCTGCTTGATTATATATATAAAAATGAAAAACAAACAAACAAACACACGGAATAAGGAAAAGAATTCGTCCTCGAATCAGGTGATCTTCGATCTTTGATCTCGGAAATCAGAGACGCTTGTAAGAAAAGGCGGCTCCGCATGAGCAAGAGGACATATAACCAATATAATGATCACATGGGGTACCGTATAGGTCATGTGACTATGAATGGCATGATAGCTTCGTAGCCACAAATGAGTCTACAAACAGGTTTCTATTATGACTTTATGACTTTGTTCAGGAGTCTTCAGTATACATTTCCGATTTCTTTGTCGTTTGAGTTCTCAATCTGTTCATCATGATCTGTTTCTTCTTTTCTCAAATCTGTCATAAACTTGAATCTTTTGTAAAATATTTGTCAGATCGAATTCTCTATCATTCCGTTGTTTACCTGTGAATAATTCTGTTAGGTACTTGAAAAAGTGAAGATTTTGTGGAAGATAAAATAAGCAGTGAACTTTTAACCTTTGCACTTTGAAGTTTTGCCGTGATGGAACAGGGTGCACCTGCCCCCCCCCCCCCCCAATAAAAATACAGCATACCTCAAGTGCACATAAACAGTCACACACACACAAACACAAACACACACACATACACATTAATTGAATTATGAGAAAAGTATAATTGTAATACAAATGAATTTCAGAGAGCTGAGTTTTTCTTACATTTCTTTAATGTCATCCTTCCGTACTAAATCACAAAGGACAGAGAATATTTTTCTTTAGACGTGAAATAGATTTAAAATGTTCATTTTGATTTGTGAAATTAAAGTTGAAGTCCCAACGTATTTAGAGTATCCAATGAATTTCTTTTGCATTTTATTAAAGATGTGTTGCTCTTTCGACAGCTACCTTTCACCATTTGCGGTAATTGCGAAGCAGCACTATACACTTCAATACCAAACATTACTGAGACAATATTGCCGAATAGAAGAAATTCCTACAAAGATAAATAGATTTAAACCTATCAAACATGAGGCATTGTGCAAGGTAGTTCTAGTCTTAGTGAAATATTTTGTTTCCTCTATTTCCGATGTACAAGTTTCGTTTCATTCCATTCCCATACACATTTGTGTATACCTGAAAATGCTATCAATTAATCACAACATTTCCTTATCTTCAAAATTTTGTTTTCTTGTTTCTGTTGCAAAAAATATAACTCGCTAGCAGATCGTAGGAGTTGTGAAATTCGTATATCACTGTCTATTGTATTCAACCCTTATGGAAAAGTATCAAAAATATTCTCAATGGACAATGACAAGGATAAATATATAAGATCTACGATCGTAACCATAATGCTAGACGCTAGATGTTGGCTTTGGTTCGATGTATCTAATCGTAAAGTTAGAATTATTGGCAAGCAAGAAACGAATCAAAGTCAACTTGGAGATTGCGCCTCTCATGCTGGACTTCGGTGAGGTGGTTCATCAGCTCTTGCTTTTGGTCGTTCGCTTTTTGAAGCTGTTAAGACAAAAAAAATGTTCAAGGATAAGAAAGGAAATAAAAAACAGACTGGTAAAGACTAAAGAGATCTGGTTTGGACTATTTACGATGCAATGTTAGCCTATTTCTTACAAATCTCTATATCCTTCCTTAATCTCACTTTTAACAAATGAGTGTTTGGAAAGAAGCAACATTTTATCATTATAAATAGAACTATTATATTTTTTTCATAGTTATAGTTATTAGTATTATTATTGTCATCATTATCATTACTATAATCATTATTATTAGGCCTATTTATTGTCATTTTGTTCGTATAGTAAAAGTAGTAGTAGTAGTAGTAGTAGCAGTAGTAGTAGTAGTAGTTGTAGTAGTAGTAGTATAAGTAGAATTATTGTAGTAGTGGTTGTGGTGGTGGTAGTGGAATGGTGGATATATATAGTTCATGCCTAAATATTTTCATTTTTGTTATCATTATTTTTCTAGAATCATAATCATCATAATGATAATATGTAACATTGCCTACCAGATCAGAAAGTTGTTCAATCTGACCGTCCTGTATTTTTCTCTGTTCTGATAAGGTCTCGATGTCGGCCTGCAATTCGTTGACCCTAATCTGATCGCGGTCCCGGCACCCACATGTTTGCTCTACGGAAGAATGATAACCACGGCGATCCTGAAGAGACAATTAAATTTCGAAAATGAATATCAATCCTGCCATTTTGGCCACCTCTCTATAAGGGTCACCTATCTATATAGCAGCAGTGTATTTTACCCCCCCCTTTCCTCTTGAGAAAGAAATGCGTGTTGTAGAACATGTCTAGATATTCCACCTGTCTACAGTGGCCACTTTCTCTGTTTCCCTAATTCGTTGACCTCAGTAGAAAGGTTAGACTGGGCTATCAACTATGATATATGAGAATTATATCGTCGTTCTTATATCTATATGATGGCAAAAAAGAATAACAGAACAACCGGTCCACCAATTTCAATCAAGGAACGATGTGAAAGAACATTAACAACACATTTATTCTGATAACAAGGTCACATGATACAAACTATCGGAATACATTAGAAGAAGAGTAAAGAAAATTAACGGTGATAAAAATAACGTCAAACATTTTTTTCTGAAGCTAATTTTGAATTCTGGTAACGACGTTGCGTTGAGAGCAAAGGAAAACAATTTAGCTGACAATTTAACCGTTTGAATAATTTGAAAATCATGTTGAATATGAGCAGAAACAAAATATATACAAACTGACTATAACTTGAGAGGGTGCATGAACATGTCTTACCAATTTAGAGGAATCCCCTTTGTTGCCGTTAAAAGAATTACTATTCAGGTGAAACTTCCCGACCTATATAATTATAAACATAGAAGAATACATTTCTAAATAAAATAATCATGGTCCTGAAAGTTTACATTCAAATGCTAAGTATCCATTACACTTACAGGGAATACTCAAGGTGCCCAAAAAGTATGAAGTATTAATTAACAACAACAATAATGATAATGATAATGATCACAACAATTAAAAATATTTAAAAGAAATAATAACAACAACAAATAATGATGATAATGGTAATAACAGATAAAAATAATGATATGATCTTAATGATAATAATAATAATTTCTTATGTAACATATTACATTCATTACAGTTCTTACGTATCTTGAAGCTTTAGACTACTCCTAAGCTGAACAGTTGATAACATAAAATGAGAAGAAAGGATGACAAATAATCAATATAGTATGAAGTATATACCTTGTCTGTGATGTTATTCATGTGGTTGAGAAGAGTAATCCGTCCTCTCCTCACCTCCATCACAGTCTCCATCCATCCTTCCACCTCACATTCCAACCTTTTCTTAACTGCCTCAAGGTCAACCACCTTCTTCTTCCAGTTATCAAGCTCAGACTAATAGGGAAACATTGGATTGATTTTATGATCTGATGATGATTCTAAAGGTAATGTTTAGTATCTGTGAGACTCCAAAGTCTGGTATTTACACAATGCCTCGGATTGGACGGTATTGTACTTATTCAGATTGTTGAACTTAGTAATACTACTTCTATCTTCGACTAAAGTGCATTAAAACAATTTTTTCAAAAAAATTCCACCTTCTGAATGGAATTTCTTTCAAGAACATCAAAAAAGACCCCCCAAAAAACGAATAAACCCTTAACTACTTTATGTCATTAAGCATTGTAACAATAACTTGTTACTTCTCAATATAATGTATTTGTAAATAAATTACATGTTTTGTACCGGAAGATGGTCAGATGATGATGACCCGACCGTTTCTTCTGAGTAGCGGTACTAATTTATTCTTTTCGCAGTCATTACAACAAAAAAGACTCACAAAGAGGGTGAATTTACACACATCCCCTTCCCAAATGTAAAACAGTTGGCCGTCGTATTATATTAATACAAAAGAGGCAGAAGGATTGCCGAACCTGTAATTGAGACTTTACTGCCTCGTCATCGTCTCTCCTGTCTTCCATCTCCTTCAACTGCCTCTGCAGCGAGCCCAACTTGTCATCGAGAGCCATTACGTTATGACTTGGGTGATGAGGGCGTCCTGTATCACTGCACGATCCCGAAAGCTGGCGATGGGCAGCGTCCAGCTGTAACGAGATCTCGCTCTTGGCTTCAGTCAACTCCCGCTCGTTATCCTCAAGGGCCTGGCAGTATGGGCGTGGTCAAGTAATCATGTTGTTATTTTTGTTTAACCCAATAATAATAATCAGAACCGGTTCCCTTACAGCGCGAATCAAGTTTTATAAATGTATATAACGTCCTGTGCGCTTCCAAAGTTTCGGATGTTATTACCCTACGACGTAAATGTTGTAGCAGGGTATCGACCCCATACCTTGTGGTACAAAGTCCGGGGACACCTCTACTTTAAGTCATGTTCCATTTGGTTAAAAATGTTTCTGGTTAATACACGTGAAGCAAAGAATATACAAACTAGGAACGTAAGTCGCAAATCGTATTTTGTGATTGGAAGCTGACTGTTAGTGATTATGGTTTCAACTTTCACGCAGCAAAGTGTGATCTTGAACATGATATGTCACAAACTACGAATGAGAATAGCAAATATCAGTGCTATACAACTACACATATCATTATGCTCACCTTTACCTGACCTTCCAAGCACCATTTGTCTACCAGTAGATTGGATACCGTTTTGATAAGGTCGTTTTGCTTCTCAAGTTTCTCTTCAGGGTACAAACCTTGGGTCACGTTGACACCGTTGGCAGTCAATGTAGAAGCACTGTCTTGAATTAGAGGTTCATTCTGTCTAGGTCGGATGTTCCCTTCTGCAGGGGATGTTTCTTTGAGAAGTTCATCTGGGACATTCAGGTTCTTGGCTCTGTCGGAAAGAATCTGTTCGTTACCCTTTGAATATTCCTTCTGGCCCCGGCCCTCCAAAAGCTCCGGATGCTGCCTCACACCAGGTCCGACGATGCCATCTACTTCGGCTTTAGAACTAATGTCATCCGGTAGGACTTGACAGGCACCATCAATCACCTCTTTCTCGTTAACTTGGTTGGCCTCCGATTCTTGAGTTGATTTCGACCCATCATTCTCTGCTGAAACTAAAGATATTTTCTTCTCGACACGATGCTCTGCTTGCACAGAGGCCAGCTTCTGCATCTTTGCATCATAGCAACAAGATCTGCAGTGCTTCCCACCCCTCCCCAGGATCCTACAGTCCTTCCTTCCGGGTTCCATTCTAATGGGCATCCTTCTCGCAGCACGTGGTATTATCTCCAGAAAAGCTTTGTTCACCTTCTGTCGCCTCAGAACTCGACGACGCGGAACGTTGTTAAGATGTGGCACTTGATTTGTTGTAGTATATTTTGCTGTCTCGAGGGTAGGTGTAAGAGAATCAGAATGCTGTGTTTTTCGGTTCTAAAAGAAATTGTAATGACAAAAAAAAACACGAGATAGCTGGTGGTGGATTTGCTTTCAGGTCCCTCTCAGCGCATGAACACGACGAACATGATGAAAAAGGTTCGTTATTAGGAATGTATATTAAAGTATGCAACTACCACAAAGACTTACCAAACATAGTCTCATATGTTTTCTCGTGATTCTAAT
This sequence comes from Strongylocentrotus droebachiensis, assembly GCA_035222895.1. NCBI lineage: Eukaryota > Metazoa > Echinodermata > Echinoidea > Camarodonta > Strongylocentrotidae > Strongylocentrotus > Strongylocentrotus droebachiensis. Next base: position 145,519 of record JAVYIG010003390.1, on the reverse strand, counting down.
TACTACACCAATAAGTTCCTACTAACATAATTTAAAATACACTATTACCACTCATCACAACCGTCAGCATACCTTCATGAATTCTTCGAACGATTCGTCGCTGCCCAGAAACCTTCCAAATTCCTTCAACCTCGAGACAATCCTCTCAATCTCCTCCACCGATGCCGAACTATCCACATCCTTCAGGTACATCCTAATCGTCTCTCTGACATTTAAAGGTGAGGTGGCCATCGCTAGATCGTTTGGTAGAGACAGAAGGTTCTTGTAGATGACCTCAATCTTGACCTTAGCCAGCTGTCTCACACGTTCCAGGGCTTGATGGGTGCGGTCTTTTTCGTGGATGAGATCTTGCATTCTGCAACGAATTCAAAAATGGTTATGTTAACCAAGTCAGCCCTAGGGACGGAATTCAAGATAATACATTACTCTGACATATAGATAGATGTCTCTTAGCAAATCTGTCGTATCATCCCGACCGTTTAGCAAAACGTTTTGTCGCATCTATTTCGTTTGATAAATTTGTATATCTCTCTATACTTCCCGACCTTTGTTTGTGTATTTCTTTCGTGGTTGGTGTTCTTCTTTTGATGACAATAGCACACGAGGCGTTATTTTTTTTTCTTAGGGAGGACTGCTTCAGTGATTGGAGAGGTCTTTGACGTGCCATGTGGCAGTGAACGCAAGATAAACAATGCAAACATTGCTTCTGTTTAGTGGGTCATATTGGCCAATTGCCTATTCGGATTAGCGCAGGTACATGTGATAACGCGATTGGAATAACACCTCGTGTGCAAGGAACAAGACGTCCTCCAAAACGAATTTAAAATACTTCACATATCTGAAGCAAATCTAGACCATGCAGTTCATATAGTTTCACCTTTTATCCTTGTTTTTGACGTTTGCTCGTAAAGCATCAATAACCTTTCCTTGGCGTTTGACGCGGCGATTGGCTTGGGCGATAGTTCGCTTGGCAAGTAGCAACTTGTAAGTCATTTGCGGGCTTTGCCGTGTCTCCTCCGTGGAGCCCCTGACGTTGGAACCCGGATGATCCAATACCTCCTCCTGAAGTAAGAATAAAGGCAATGTTTGTTTCAACCTTCTGTTAAATGTCTTTTGGATGTCGAACAGTGTTTGTCAGTAGGTTTGCTGTCAGAAACGAATATTCCGCCAAACATATGACTCAATCAATAATATGAATTGTCTGTCGAAATTCTGATTTGGGCTTTCTGAGATGTTCTCTACCAATGACCCTAATAAGTATTCACAGAATTATACATACTTATGTAAACGTGATATGCTTAAACAACTCTATAGTCTCTGATCTTGGCTAGAGCCGGCCAAAGAAAAGTTACTACTATAACGGTTCATTATCATCTCGTCGTGAATTTCCCATCCATGCTCATGATGGTTGCATAATCAATACGATCTGACACATTTTGTGTATTCCTTTTTCCCCCCAGCTAAAGAGGCACTCTAGGTACTCATTTGAGTATGCCAAGTATATTTCATTTACGAGACGGGCATAAAATGATAGCAACTTACAGGTATCTCCTCGCTGTTATCCTCGCGTCTTCCAACCAACCGGCGGGCGTCGACTGAGGCCTGCATTTGATTCATTCTCAGGGTTACAGTGATCGGCAAAGGCATATTTGAAGGATGTTCCGCCCCTTCGTCCTGGGGCTGGTATTCGCTACGACTTCTCTCGGCTTCACAATCTTCAAGCTGGATTATATTATAGAAATGGTGTAATTTGTTACGGTTTATACATTTCAATATTATGAACTGAGCAAGAATGATCACTGAGTATAAAATAAGCCTTCGAAATATTACGATGATGAATTTATTTCCTGACGGCACACACAGGTCGTCATTTCGAAAAGTCTCCAGGTCCTGACAGGAGGACTCGGTCTTGCATTTCACTTTTTAATCATGAAATCTCTTTAATTTCAGCATAAAGTTTGATTGTAGCTTACATGTACATAATATTTACTATAAGCAAATAGTCAATCTGAAAAGAAAAGGACGACATGTAAACAATTCTGGGGGAGGCTTTAATCATTACAGATCTCGAACCTTTTCATGAATTTTGAACTTGTCTATTCCTTGTTCTGGCATAAGATAATAATTACCTATAAGTAGTATCCGTTTATAATCTCACCTTGTTTCTTAAGGTTTCAATCGTCAGTTTCAACTTTCGAATCTGGTCATAGAGCTCCGCTTGTTTTACGGCCATTTTAATGACATCATGCTGTTTCACATCAAGTACTTGTTGTTGGGCGTTTCCCTGGAGTTTCGCTAATTCCAAGATCCCATTTAGCTTGGTCGTCTGGCGCTGGTTTGAAACCAATTGTCTCTCCGCCATGCCTACGAATACATCAACATCAGGACAATAGTCGTTTTGTTCTTATTGAGGAAAAAAAAAACATACATCTGTCAAGTGAGTCTATACATAGAATGAAATAAATATTTTCGGCTGCTGAAAGTAAGCCCTTTCTTTGTAATGTATAAGACCAATTTTGGCTTGAAATCTGAATATTGGACATTTCATTCATTCCAATTGACATTGTTCATCTTCTTTGGTGACTTAATATATATATATATATATATATATCACAATTATTACAAAACAATTATAGGCAATATCAATCAATATTGTTTTTAAATATATTTGAAATAAAATCGATGAATAGTGTTGCCCTATTTGAAATTAAAACACCCCCTCCACTCCCCTGACTGAATGGATCCCAAAAAGAAGAAAATGAGGAGACAGAGCATGGAAAGAGAGAGAGAGAGAGAAAAAGGGCGGGGCATCGAGAGACGGAAAGGTATACGACCAACCGCTATCCCCTCCACTTTTAAATTACTGCAGGTCCCCTTTGCCCAAACTCCGCCGATATAAAATGCAAGAGATATTAAACCTACGCCAGAACTTGTACAGCATATAATGAGAGGCACACTTACGAAGTTTCCTCTGCAGTTCCTTAATATATGTCTCTTGTATAATGGCATCTGCCAGCAGTTGCTCGTCGATCGTGTTCAGACGGTCGATTTGAAGCTCTAAATGACTGATCTTTCTCCTAAACTCCCGCTCAGCTTTCATGATCTGAAATGTGCTCCTGAGAAAAAAATGACTTTTGTCAGATATGCCAGCTATACAACAAGAGTACTAGAGAATCACCGGAAATTATCAAACACGCCCGCAAAATAATTTGTGTTTTCAGATTTGTAATTTGTCGACAAGAGTTATAGAAATGTTCCTAAACTATTCGATAGAAAGTTGTGAGAATGTCGCACCCCATCCCCGCCCTCTAGATCCTACGAAACAGTTAAATTATCTAGAAGAAAACTTGTTTGTTTGTTTGTATGAATGAGAAAGTGAGTCTTTGCTTCTGTTTGATGAATGATTGTTTGTGTTGGTCACCTTGAAGTTACTGACTTGCATCTATAGCTACAGATAACAATTATTTGGTAACTGCTTCAGTTTTTAATATTAGACTTGATGTACTCACCTATCTGGTCTCACTTGTACTCCTGCATCTTCCTTTTCATCCTTAATAAAATGAACATACTTAATTAGTCAATTAAAGTTTAAAATAATTATAACTTATCCGTTGGCCTTAATAATTATTGACATCAATAATGTTATTCAATTTTCAATTTTACTTTTAAGTGGTGCCCCTGAAATTACTGAACAATTATGCTTGAAATGACCCCCCCCCCCCCCCCCTCCCCCAAATCACCACCCAAAGCACATCTGAATTAGATCTATTTCTTAGTAACAAATCAAAAGTTGCAGTTTTTATTTTTTAATCACAACTTAATGTGTTATGTTTGTTTCTTTATACTCATTCTTTTATTTATATTTTCGTAACTTAACGATTACAATGAATCATTAGTGGTGAAAATATAAATGAACTACCTGATCCTCTAACTCTACCCTTCGCTCTCGGCCAGCGGACCTCGTTACAGAGAACGCCTTCAGCCGACACCACACGCCATGCTGCTTAGTATCCTCGGTCTCGGCACGATCGAACGTGCTGCGGTTTCTTCCTCCTCCGCTCAACAAGCTCGGCTCGTCAGCCGCACTCTGATTGGCTGAAAGTTCGCTACTGTCACCAAGCATTTTGTCATTTCTCTCATCTCGCGGTGTTTCGGCAACTGAGCAAGTGACGCTGTTGCTTGTTTGTGATTGGTCCATTGTTTCAGGTGTTCAATATATTTCTGGTCTCCTCGTGAACAGTGGATTAGCTCTGATGCATTGTCAAGATAAAAAAAAAGATTTCGATTTATATTGGAGGTTTTTTAAACGCGTTTTTTGAAGTGTCATGTTATCTTTTTATACGAGTTTGATTTTTTTTGGTACGAATATGATATATAATCTACGGCTTATATTATGTCTATACATGTGTTTATCTTTTAATTTTTCTTAACTTTGTTTACATGTATTTCAAGAGTTCTCGAGAAAAAGAAGAACGCAACAGGTCTACACCTATTGAAATACGGGTTCACCCCTACATATAGTTTTTTTCTCAGGTGAATATAATAATACAAACTTTGTTCATGATGTTTGAGATATAGCATTGAGAAATAGCATTGTGATTTCTGATCTATACAACCATCTATGTCATGCAAATAATATATACTATGAATCGCAACTCTATGGATACAAGGGATGCATTTAGTATAGTTTTAGGCGTTCCCATGCAGTCGCCCGGTAAATCAAAATGAAGAACAGCAAGAAAAGATTTTAAAAATGAACAAAAAATAAACTCACCTCAGTTTTGGTTACTTTACATTTAGGCTGATTATATAGTTGTGATTATTTGAGAGGAGCTGTTAAAAGAAGTTCCATCTTCCATAAAATCTTTAATTTTCAAGTTCTTATTCTGTGCAGATTTTCAAGGGGCATCATCAACACCTCACACTTTGTTTGTGTTATAATAGAAGCTGCGTGCAATATTGTAAACAAATAAACAGTATGGATGCATGGATGCAAGCGCGCATTAATTAGGCTTGCGCATCAATTGTGACGCAACAATTGAATATTGTAACATCATTCATACAGCGCGCAATGTTGAAAGTGCGTTGACCTTGCAATGAGAAGTGATATTCTTCCCATTGTTGTTTTGTTGCTGTAAAGTTAGTCTTGGATCAAGACTCGAGTGCATTATAGATAATACATAACTCTGTTTGAGCAGCCCCCACTACACGTGAGTGTTATTTCGTTTTTACTGTTTTAGTCCACTGCAGCAGATTTATCTTTATTTGATTTTAAAAAAGAATAAGGTTTCAATCATGTTTCAAATGCACTGTTTAATACCCTCGATAATTTCCTACAATTATGAAAAAACACGGGTAGATTGGGAAAATTGTAAAGCCGAGTCGTTATTGTAGTCCCACGCGTTAAAAATTGAGTGGTTGCGGCCGATGTACACCGCGTGTATAAATTACGTCGAGACGACGAGAGGAATGATGGTAGATGTTTTTGATTTTCCAAGTATTTTTCCAACATCAGTGAGTGTACTGTAGACCCAGATTGTGTTGTACTTATATTTAGGTGTCATTTAAACTTTCGATTTTAAAGAATTCCGGTGAGTTTTTGGCGCTTGTTCAGAAACGTATCCAAAATTTGACCCGTAAGTAATGTAGTAGGCCATAAATATAATATGTGACACTAGCAGACGATAGAGCAGAGCAGCCAGAGTCAGCAGACGACGGGTGCCGCCCTCACCATTAGAGGGCGACACTGCACTTCTGGAACACAGCTGAGCTGGCTACACATAGATCCTCTCGTGCGACAAGTACATATACGTGTGCGGCGGGAGAATTCCACCTCTTTTGCATAGACAAGTAACCTGTATCAAGCACCTATCCGGACCTAAAGGACGAATTACCCTCAAGGCCAAATTAGGTGAGTGATTGATGGTTGCTTCTAACAAGTAGGCGTACAGCCTACTTTATTGGCGTCACGGACAACTAGGACCTCGGGATGCACCGTTTTGGGGAGATTTTGTCTCTTGTTCTGTTGTGTGTTTTCTCTAACGGAACGGGGACCCCTAGCCTAGTCTGGCCGCGCCGGCGGGAAAAGCGCGGGGAAAACCTAGCTGCGCATTGCAGGGGAAACCGAGTTTCCAGGGCGATGGTAGTGGGGTGGACCGCGCGTAGTTCCGGCTGGCATTCGTTGTAACCGTGGTCGGTATTGTGCCCAGTCGGGGAGGGATGCCGAGAAGGGCTGATGGATTCGGCGAAGTTCGGTGCTCTCCTCCCCGGTCGGGTGGGTTTCGTAATGTATGTAAATCTAGTAGGGATACTAGTGTTGTCGGTAATTTGTTTCATGTATCCATGTACAAAATTGCATTTCGGGAATTCCCGAATGCGAGCCGAAGCTGACGTCATATTCAGCGATGTTTGTCCTATTCGTGAATGATATGAATTGTGATGGACGAATGGTGTGAGTGCCCTCCCCCCCTTCCTGGGAAGAACCCGAGAAGGGCTGATGGATTCAGTGAAGTTCGGGGCCTTCTTCTGGGAGACGGGATAATGGGGGATTTGTAGTATGTGCTGGGTATTTGGATTATTTGTATGTTATTAGTAATATTGCTGGTGTGATTGTGAGTGACCCCCCCCCCCCCCCCCCCCCCCCCCTTAGGAGGGAATCGAGACGGGTCGATGGATTCGGCGAAGTTCGATGCCTTTTTCCATGAGAGGGGGAATGAGGGGGCATGTGAGCATTTAGGCAGTTATGCCAATGCTATATTTGTATTGTTTTTCGTTTGTTTGTTCGCTGTTGCAAGTTGGGGCTTTTATCCCATTTGTACTTTGAATATGGCGTCGTTTCGGAAATGATTCCTCCGCGGTGATTCGAGGATTTCCCATAAGCCCGCACAGTGGAAGGCCGTGTGCGCGGGGCGGGAGTATGTTTTGCTTGGTGCGCCGTGGAGGGTTATTGCGGAAAGAGGACTTTCTCTTCTGCATTGCCTCGTCTTCGAAAGTTGTGCAAGAGTTTAGAACGTCTAGTGAAATAACGGTTTTGGGTGTTTGCAGGGATCGACAGTGGATTACAGTGCCTTTTTTCCGTGGAAAATAAGGTAAGTGCCACTGGGTGGTGTTGTTTGAGGCACCATTTTATATTCCTTTGTTTAAAATTCACCTTATACCTTGTGCAATTTTTCGGATTTGTGAGGTGATTGTGACTGTGTGTTTTGCGTGTCAGTGGGCCTGGCGTGTAGCTCACCTGCCTGCTCCTGCCGGCAGGGGGCTATTGGCTAAGAGATAAATAAAATAAAATAAGCCAACAACGCAGGTCAGACTGAGAGTGAGACGGAGTGGGAGTGTGTTCCCCTTTAGTCGTTTAAAATTACCAAAGATCTTAGTCGATTAGACCTGGATCTGGTGCAAGTGTATGTATGCCGAGTGAAGGGCGTGTATTTCCTTTCGGCTTCACACTCTCAGATAATTAACTGGACTGGTCCTGGACGAGACCGGGACCTGGTCTAGTATATCCCTGGGCTACAGGGAGGTGTGTAGAACTTTCTTTACAGTTTTATTTAAGGGAAAGATTAGGGTTAGCACAGGCTATTGGTTTGGTTCTTTTCTTCTGGATTAGGCCTAGATCTAGTCTAGTCTATATCGGTGAACTTATTTCAGCCGTTGTCAGGGGGAAGGTCACGACAGATCTGGTATGAACCTGGACGCACCCTCATTAAGAGACTCCCCACACCAATTCAGTCTTGGGTTGACGGGGAACTGGCCCGAGCAATTTCTTAAGGAGAATTCTCCTTTTGAAGAAGAAGGGCATATTTCGGGAACAGCAACAACCCCGACCAACTTGACCACATCACCGTATGGCAGTGTAGGGGATTTAGCCGACCAATTCAATGATTTTGCCCTCATCCCCATTAACGACAGAAAACCGAGAAAGAGACCGCCCTTGACGTACCTCTGTCACCTTTGTTTTAGTAGAGGTCACTACATTAAGGACTGTCCAGAGGCAACACCGAAACGCGAAGGTTTAACCCCATACCAAGGCAGGAGGAGGTGTTTCGGTGAGTACAAATGTCCTAAGTGTAAGCGGAAGTGGATGAGTGGAAACAGTTTGGCTAACGTGTGCCAGGCTTGCATAAAGTGTCACATTAACGTTTATCCACACAAACAGCGCGCCCTAGACAAACCAGACGGATTATTGGGAAGGGAATTATCATTTCCTTCATCATAGTCTCTGGGAAGTTTGTATAGCCGGGGTAACTAGTGTATTCTAATCTAAAGAGGAGAATTTAGGTTTAGTGTAGGGAGTGTGCTTTCCTCTACAGTAGTTTTGAAGGGAGAGAGTGAGTGGGTTATTACATAATTAATCCACGTTATCTCCCGCTGTTTTTGTATTATTATAGTTTGATTTAACCCATGCCTATTTCCGAGGGGACGGAGCCCTTTGTAATAGAGGTTGAGGGGCTTATACAGACCCTCCTTTTCGTGATCGAGACATACAAGCAAGGGGTACTTACCCAAGTGGAGCTAATAGGCCTACTGGTAGAAATTATCTACCAGTCAGGTGAACTCAATTGAAGCCGGAGTTTCGGTTTTTGGTAGTGGTAACCCGTACCAAGTGGTAAATACTGCGCCAGTATGGCTAAGGTTCCATTGAACTATTGTTCATTCGAGGACCTGCTCGCCATTCCTGGAGCGACGCCGGTACGTATAGCCCGTCTGTTAGGACTCCGGGCGCAGTGTGGAGACGTAACTCCAGAGCTGTTGGAGGCGTCTCCTGACTACGAGGAGGTCAAAGACCTCCAGGGAAGTTTGGACTTCCGCCCAAGGGAGGCCGCGGGGGACTCCCCCATTCGGCCGGGCGGTTTTCGGACGTTGTCCGAGACGGGGGATTTTGGCAGTACGCCAGTAGAAGCCCCGGAGGAAGGCAGGGATGAGGAGCGTGGGGCACCGTTGTACCCCCACGACCGATACCCTCCCCCGAATGGAACAGAGGAGGCGCGCCAGCGCCCTCGCCCAGCAGCTCGGACTGAGAATAAAGACGGCGATGCTCAGTTTTGGGGGGAGGGGAATACCACCCAACCCCGAGAGTTTGGGAACCGTTACAATTCGGGGGGGTACAATGCCCCGCGTATGGCCTACCAGGACGCTCCGAGGGAGCCTACTCCCGAGGAAAGTGGATTCTATCGGGGCGGAGGCGGGGGCGGGGAGCGCTACCGCCGGCCTCACGTGGAGCCACAGAGAGACAGGGAAGAGGCATTTAGCCGACCGTCTGTATACATGCAGGCATTGGAGCGGGGCGAGGGTTTATACCAGCCGTTGCCCAAGTCTGTGGTGTTTGACGGGCGGGGGAATTGGCGGGCGTTTTTCCGCAAATTCAGCGCATTTGCGGATGCCCGCGAATGGGACCACCCGCAGCGTTTAAACCAGCTATGCTGGTGTTTGGATGGGTCGGCAAGCGATTTCTTCGACATGACGCAAGAGCGAGACCCGGGGGTAGGGTATTTCGGGATGGTGCGCCATCTAGAGGGCAGATTCGGGTATCGGGAACCTCCCGAAGCCGTCCTGCTCGAGTTTAACACCACTAAGCAGGGGGCCGATGAACCCCTCTTGGAATGGGCGGACCGGCTTCACCGGTTGGCATCTCGGGCGTTTCCCGAGGTACCTGAGGCATATGTACAGCGGCAGATGGTGCTGCGAATGTGCCAGGGGTGTGTAGATAAGGATGCTGGTTACCAAGCATTAAACCAGCGCCCCTCTACCGTGGAGGAGGCAGTGGAGGCCATCCGCTGGCTCCAACACACCCACGGGGCTATGTACGGCCGTGGGTGTCGGGCCAACGCGGAAATGCGGGAATCGGATAAAGGCACTAGGGGGCCTGAAATTCGAGAGGTGGAGATCACCCCGCGAACCACGGATGCCCGACTTTCTGGACTAGAGGTTCGGATATCTGAGCTAGAAGGCCATGTGTCCGGGTTGGTGAGGAGCCTGGGGAAACTCATGGCAGCTCAAGGTGGAACGCAGGCATCTGTGAAGACCACTCCGTTGGGAAAGAGGAACTTATTCCTTGACACCCCTGAGGACAATTTTGGCGGGTCGGACGATTAAGTTGTTCAACCCGACGTGGAGTAGCGCCTGATAAGATATGGATGGGAGAGAACATCTCTATCATTACCAGGGGAGGGGATAGGACTCCTAGGAGAGGAGCCCCCAGTCGCCACATGGCATTTTAGAATTCAATGTGCCCTCAATTCCGAGCGTGAGGCTCGGGATCATCACTGCGAGGAATTGGAAATCTCCCGAGGCACTTTCTGGGTGTTCGTTTAACACGCCGCCCCTCGTGCACCAGTGGCGGGTGTTCCAGTTTTTTGTAGGGAGATTGATCCATCGGACCAATGGGCGGGGTTTTACCGCCAAGGCCGATTTGATCGGGTCGTGGAAACACCACGAATGGCTGCGGGAAGAGCTCCGCAGTAGAAGGCAGGCCCGGGTGGTCCCGAGGTCTGCCTCAAGGCACTCTTAGACATTGGGTCGGGCGCTCAGGAGGGATGGGTTGAACCTCCTGAGGAGAAACCGAAGGCCGAGTGAAATGGAGGGGGCATCCCCTTCTGTGCAGACGGTGGCTGCTTGTGAGCTATCCTAGGCTTGAGTGGCCCAAACGGCCCCGATTCCCCAGGCCTGTGATAGCCATTTCTATCAGGACCGGCTCGGGAAGGGCTTTAAGGGGTGTGGAAGGAGTATCCGCATGTTTATTTCGGGCGTTCCTCCCGATTGCGGGGTATTTTTCCCCGACCAGCGAGTCGCTTTTAGGGCTGTCCCTATGAACAGACTCCTGGTGTGCATGGAGACAGATTCTCCACACTTTTATCCTTGGTGAGGTAACCGAGGTGATGGCCAACGTATAGTCGGAGTCGGCATACGAGCTTTTGGATGCCACCGACTGTAATGGCCTCCATTTTTATCAGAGCAAGTAGGTAAACTGCCGATGCTCGGCGGGGTATTCAAGGGGCGATGGAAATTTCCCCTGCTTTCAGAGTTGGGTGTCGGATGGCTGACCCCTGCTACCCCGCGCGGGGTGTTAACTTACACCCTGCATTGGGCGTCACTGACGCCGTCAGTTGCACCCTCTAAGGAACCACTGACGTCATCAGTGGCACCCTCTAGGGAACGGATCCCTGGATGCCGCGCGCAGCGTCATTAAACCCAGGGCGGACCTGGAAGTATTCTATCGGTTATCCTGGGTGAACGGCCATTGGAGTCAGGGGGCATAAATTAAATTGATTTAGGGCCTCGGTACCTTACCGGCTTGCAATGCGCCTGGGAGTTTTTCTTTTGGAATATTCTTATTTTGGTTGGGTTGCCTTGTCCATTTTTATGTTAAAAAGGGATAAGGGAACTGGCGACATACTTTTTCACTTTTTCTGTTAATTGTTATGGTTAAGGTGTTTTGGGTTTTTAGTATTTGGGTTTTTCCCCGTTTTTGATGTTTTACCGAGTTTTTGTACGGTAGTATGGCCTGTTGTTTTTGTTTATTATTCAGGCCTTTGTCACGGATTGTGACGCAAGGGGGTTTTGGGGATTAATTTGGGATTGATTTGGGTTGGGCTCTCCCGGGGACTTTATTTTTAAAACGGGGGGGAATGTAGTAGGCCATAAATATAATATGTGACACTAGCAGACGATAGAGCAGAGCAGCCAGAGTCAGCAGACGACGGGTGCCGCCCTCACCATTAGAGGGCGACACTGCACTTCTGGAACACAGCTGAGCTGGCTACACATAGATCCTCTCGTGCGACAAGTACATATACGTGTGCGGCGGGAGAATTCCACCTCTTTTGCATAGACAAGTAACCTGTATCAAGCACCTATCCGGACCTAAAGGACGAATTACCCTCAAGGCCAAATTAGGTGAGTGATTGATGGTTGCTTCTAACAAGTAGGCGTACAGCCTACTTTAGTAACTCCGGCATGGAGTGGAAATAACTCGGGGAAGCTCCAACACCGGCGCCGCAGCCGTCGGTGTTGGAGCTTCCTGGAGTTAGCGTGGAGATACTCGACTAAAACATACCCAAAAATGAAGTAAATATTCATTAAACGTCCAAATGAAGATCATGAGTTAAAAGTCGTTATAGATCTAGATCTATTTAATACCTGTTTCATACTGTCAATTTTCTTGTTATTTGTGGAGTATTTTTGGGGAAAACGATGATCACGGCAAACCGCTGCATAATACAAGTGCATAGTACTACCGATGAGATCATGGTGTCTTGCGGGCGGGCGCGCGGCTGTGTGAAGTTATCCACCGTAATCACTATGAACATTTCGTACCTGAAATACCCTTGCAATACTCGTCGAAAAAGGCTGACCTCCTTGGTAGTTTCCTGTGAGTTCAGGATTACAAAGTCTTACAAAACTTGTGTAATTTAGTTGAAAAAATGTTGACAAAAACCGACCATCAGATTTGGGAGGAGTTTGGTTGCTAAGGACAGTCATAAACTAAACTTACAAAATATTCAACCTTTATTTCTACAGCTTTCATTCTTACGATCGCCATTACCTGTCAAGTCGTAAACCCATCAAAGGGATGAAGCAAGGGTGAAAATTGGATCAAGACTGTTCGAGTTTGTGTATTTGCCCGTTAGACCTTGGAGCCCTGGCTCGATAGGCAAACCGTAAATAGTCGTTAGGCAGCATAGCTGAAGGAGCTTCCACACTAAAATAAGCTTCAGCAGCTTAGTTTGGTATAGGCCTACATAGATAGAATATAGTGAATGCTGCACATCACCCTGTAGTAAATAGTCATTTTGTGAGTAGATAATATTAATATAGGTTCTGTTGTTATACGTTTCACTGACGATATAATCGGGTGAAAAACAATTGAGGTACTCTAGACTTTAAAAAAGTATTTATTAATATATTTTCAGGGGATATACAGTATGCTCCCTAATTTTGATGAAAATTCGTTTTAGAAGCTCTTAACAGGGTAAAAAATACTTATATTTCTAAGGTAGCTCTTAAAGAAAACCATGTGGACAAAATGGCTTTAGTAATAAATAAAAAAAAGTAGCTATTTCGGTAGACAATACATACAATTAACCTACTAATAAGGCGAGGGTAGTCATGGTCTATTAGTCTAGGGAGTGCCTCCCTTATTGCGCAGATAATATGGAAATGTTTGCACATCCAAATTGTGTGTATTAATCTAGGCCTACTTACAAAGTTGATTTTAAACAATGTATAAACAAATCAATCATGAATTTAAAAAAAAATTGGATTATGCCAGATGATCAGAAACGAGTAAGAGACAACAAGTGGAACCAGAGGAATTTTCAGAAAATGGGCAGAAATGGAGAGAAAATGAGGAAAATAAGAAATGTCAAAGGCGAAAACGACTGTCAAGCCGAAAAAGAAGATCAATGAAAAATATATTCTTTATAATTATTAACCTGTTGAAAGGCTTTACTCTATTAAGCTTCACAAGCTAAAATGCCGGAAGACACTAAGGAAAAACTCATTCAGCCAGAGAATAATCAATGTGTGGAATGGTCTTCCAGGCGATGTTGTGGAGAGTACCACTATCAATCGTTTCAAATCTGGGCTTGAGAAATGGTGGAAAGATGCCCCAGATAAATATGATGACAACCCCAACCAAACGAAACCATGGATAGGAACAATAGTCTAAAGACTGAATAATCATGGATCAAGTGAGTTACAAGTGAGTTAATTGTATGCACATTATTTTGACTTATGTGATTGATCAATGTAAATATTACCATAAATGTAGAGGTTTGAGGGGAAGGAAAACAGCAAATAGAATTAAAGAAGAACATGTTTAAAAACTTATGTTTATTTTGCGCTATATAAATATTGTATTATTATTATTATTTATGTTTTTAAAAAACGAAGACGATGAACAAGGAAATGAAAACAATTTAAGGGATTAAGTACAATTTTAGATTTTAGTATTTTAGAATAATTATTATTATAACATATATACGAATTATAATATTATTTTGCCAATGATTATTCTTCTTTTTTTAAAGAAAAATATAAACAAGAAGAAGGTAGAGCTTGTCATTATTTTTTCATGCAGTCAAAAAGAAGTGGTTTAGCCATGCGTTTGATAATTTGGAAACTTCTATGATAATTTTGAATTGTTGACAACAGACCATCGCGTATCACACCCCCACAGTCGGCAGGTCTACATCGCGACGAGGAGCTGCTTTGCCCACAAATACTGCAAACGAAAGGAAAACACTAGAACGTGCCGACAATTTTGGTAACCTCTTTTTGGCACACAAGAAATATCATCAACAATTATTACAAATAAAAAAACTTGTAACGTTGTATTTAAATGTAGTAGCCCTCATTTGGACACCCTATAGAATTTCGATGAAATTCCATGGATAAGCTCTGAGGTGTGATGGTAACCCTCTCCAGAATCTTAGAGCAAACGGACCTTTAGTTTTGAAATGAAAAGTGAAAAAGATTTGTTTTTCTCTTTTCTTTGAAGTGAGCAGTTATTGGCTCGTGGAGGGTTAGTTATTAAACTTCAAAGAAAATGAAAGAAATATAGTCATTTCTCATTAGAAAACTACTGTTCAGTTTGCTCTAAAATTTGAAAAGGGTTATAATCATGCCTAAGAGCTTCTACACATGGAAATTCATCAAAGTTGAGATGGGTGCGCAAAATGAGGGATACTACCTTTAATGATATCTTCGGTATCTCAAGGAGACCGAAATCATTGTTCTATTTGTATTCCAGTCTTAGAATGAACTGCTACAGGGTGCTATACATTAAGTGACGACGTACGGATAGTAATATCTGCCCCAAACTCGAAATAGCGGCAGTTTCCATCGAGCTGAAGATTTCGGGTACGAGACGCACATCATTTTTATGCCGCAATTTTACAATTATGATCCACCTCGCAGCATTATATCAAGATAGTGGTCGTCAAATATGTTGATGTCATGATTGTTTGTAAATGTTTTCAAATGTTTATTAGTTTTGGGGAATCGATGAAATTTGTTCTTTGAGCGCGAATATGTGGAAAAATTGAGGAACCCACAAGAGCGATTTTTGAATATTTCCCTTTTTTTTTCGCTCCCTTTATTTGGTTTACGGTAGCAATTCTGTCGAGTTGAGGAGCGAATCGCTCGTCGCCCCCGTGTATTTTTTACCCTGGCACTTCGGCATGATAACCTTTTTCAACGGATCATTAATTTGGAGAAGAGCAGTGAATATATTTATTCTATTTTTCTTAAAGTCTGATTAGTAATCCGGATCGACAATCATTGTACACTCTATTTACTTCTCATTTCAAAATTACTGGTCCACGCGCTCTAAATTAAAAAGAGGGTATGCACATGTCTGAGAGGGCTACTACTTTTAAAGTTATTGGATAGTTTGGGAAATTCTGGAGGTGGTGTCGGCCTCCATGATTTTGTTAAATCGGGAAGATGAACTTTATTGTGGTTGAAGTTCAACCTCTCTTGTCGAATGATCATCAATATTTATTGAACACCATAATTCGATAAATCTGTGCCTGATTTTCCGCGGTATGTCGTTTCTAGTTTCTAGCCAATTTAATTTGCCTTTACGTCTCTGATTGCTGGAGAGACTGGACTGAGTTAATAATCAGTGATTCACCTTCTCGAGAAAAACAAGGTAGTGCTTGCACGAGTTAAAAAATAATAGCCCTAATTTGCGCACCCCCCCCCCCCCCCCCCCCCCCCAATGTCGATAAAATTCTATGCGTAGGAGCTCTTAGGCATGATAATAAACGGACCAGTAGTTTTCAAATGATGAATGAAAAGGATCTTTTTTTTTTCTTTGAATTGAACATATTTATGTTTCGTGGAGGGTTAGTTATCAATCTACCTTTAAAAGCGTCCCCAAAATATAAAAACCAAATGTTTCTGAAGACGAATATCAATAAACGTATACAAAATGTGGGTTTTCTGCCATCAATGTTCGTCTTCAAACACATTCGTTGTTAAAATAATTGCAGGTGTGTGTGTTGAAAGACATTCTCTTTCGCATCATTAAACAATTTAAGGAAAATTTTGCCATTACATTTCTGGAAAATGTTGGGCTCCCAGCAGTTAAAACTTCACCCACAGTTTTTGTTACACGAGTTTGAAGAAAATCAAAGCTTCATTGAAACTAGCTGAGATGACACTACTTTGTAATTAGCATGATTGTTGAAGGGCGGCCCATCCTACTGCTTACAATATTCCAGAGCTACTGATATCGATGGCAACACATACGCCTGAACCACCAAAATGTATCCGATGCCATAAACATTTACCGCGATCAGCATGAACAGGTAGATTCGTTTTGAGCTTTCGACAACTCGATCTGTAAATTTAACAAGTCACACACAAATTAACCAGCTAGGATATGAATCTACATGTACTCAGGGGCGTCGCCAAAGGGGGGGTGTGGGGGGGGTGCGACACCCCCCCACCTGTCAGGATATTGTCGGTAAAATTGCACTGCCGTCGGGAAAAAGAGAAAAGGGGGAGGGAAAAAAGAGAGGGAAAAAAAAGAGGGGGGGAAAAAGAGAGGGAAAAAAAGAGAGGGAAAAAAAGAGAGGGAAAGGGAAAGAAAAGAAAAAAAGAAAAGGAAAAGAAAAGAAAAAAAGGAAAAAAAAGGAAAAAAAGGAAAAGAAAGGAAGGGAAAGAGAAGAAAGAAAGAGAAAAAAGAAAAAGAGGGAGGAGAGGAAAGAAAGGAAAAGAAAGAAAAAAAAGAAAAGGAAAAAAGAAGAAAAAAGAGTGAAAGGGAAACAAAAGAAACGGGGGATGAAAGAGAGGAGAGAGGGGGAAGGTAAGAGTCTGAGAGAGGAGGAGTGGGAGTAAAAGAGAGAAGGGGGTTGTTGGGTGGAGTCGTCTCGTCGAGGGAGCAAGAAAGACACTGGTAAATATGTTTTCCTTTGTCGGGTCAGCTGTGTCGGTATTCTTGCTCGATCCTCGTATACTATATCAATGCAGAAGTTTGAAGTCGGTGAGATGTATAATGTCGGTCGGCCGACAAGTTTTTTTCCCTACGAACTGTGACTTCTTATCCGCTGTGACGACTTCGAGAGTGACTACAACTACATTACTTGTATTTTCTCGAAGTTTCACTTTCCTATAATATCAGCTAAAGAAATCAGAAGTTTAAAATTTTCGGGGAAACTAAATTCAAACAAGGTTTAAGAGTTAACAACGGTACGACGAATCGTCTTCCTTTCTTTATATTGTGATGGAACGCCAAAAATTCCGCGCTTCGCGCGGTAGGGGGAAACTTCATTTAGACGAGTAGAGAACGGTACAACGAATCGTGTTCTTTCTCTAATAATTTGAGGAAACATCAAAGCTTTCGCGCTTCGCGTGAGACGGGGAAACTGAATTCAGATGAATAGGGGTTAATAAGATTCGAAAACGGTACAAGGAATCGTCTTCCTTTCTCTATATTGTGATGAAACGCCAAAAAGTCCGCGCTTCGCGCGAAAGGGGAAAACTTCATTAAGACGAGTCGAGAACGGTACGACGAATCGTCTTCTTTCTCTAATAATTTAAGGAAGCGTCAAAGCTTCCGCACTTCGCGCGAGAGGGGGAAACTGAATTCAGACAAAATTAATAGGGCTTATTTAGAGTCGAAAACGGTACAACAAATCGTGTTCTTTCTCTAATAATTTGAGGAAACGTCAAAGCTTTCGCGCTTCGCGCGAGAGGGGGAAACTAAATTCAGATTAATAGGGCTTAATAAGATTCGAAAACGGTACGAGGAATCTTCTTCCTTTCTCTATATTGTGAATTTGTGATGAAACGCCAAAAATTCCGCGCTTCGCGCGGAAGGGGAAAACTTCATTTAGACGAGTCGAGAACGGTACGACGAATCGTCTTCTTTCTCTAATAATTTAAGGAAACGTCAAAGCTTCCGCGCTTCGCGCGAGAGGGGGAAACTGAATTCAGACAAAATTAATAGGGCTTATTTAGAGTCGAAAACGGTACAACGAATCGTGTTCTTTCTCTAATAATTTAAGGAAACGTCAAAACTTCCGCGCTTCGCGCGGGAGGGGGAAGCTTCATTTAGATAAGGATTAAAAGTCGAGAACAGTACCCCGTATCGTCTGCTTTTTCTCATAATTTAATGAAACTTCACAGCTTCCGCGCTTTGCGGAGGAGGGGGGGGGGAAACTTCTTTCAGCCAAGGATTACCAGTAGAAAACGGTACAATTAATCGTCTTCTTTTCCTAATAATTTAAGGAAACGTCTAAGCTTCCGCGCTTCGCGCGGGAGGCCCATCACCCACACCCCCCTAATGAGCGCGCTTTTAAGTGATTTTCTTGCTCACTACTGCCCCTCCCTAAAATAAGATCCTAGCTCCGCGCCTGCATTGAAATATATAGCTATGATGCTGACTAAATTGAAGAAATAATTGGTATATTTATGTCGTCGAGGAAAATGACCATTTTGCGCATATGCAAGTACTATAGATAGTCCATAGGAAAAACAATTTAGCCTTCGGCCCCAGGTTTATAGGTTTGAATTTGTAGATATTGGAAATTTAATTTTGTCGGTAATTGGTGGCTAGTTTTGTCGGTAATCGTTGGCCTCTACACCCCCCCACTGAAAAAGGTCTAGCGACGCCCCTGCATGTACTGCTTATTGGGCACGGACACTACCATCAGGCCACCACTGGTTGTCAATTTGTTGCTGTGGCTAACCCACTTGGATCATACTACAATATAATATTGAAAATTCACTGTTGCATTCGGCTACCTTATTGGCTACGCCTAACATTATCAACCTTCGGCTACTCCAGTCAAAACATTGGGCTGAGACATTTATGACCTCAGTACCAGCTGCCACCTGCAAATATATCGTACTGAACAATAACTAGGTCAACCTGGGTCTGGCCTTTATCAGAGTCGTCATGTGCACAACAGTTTGGTCACATTCCAATTTTGGATGTAAAAAGAATAAGGTATGCTCACATCGAAGAATTAAACTGGGACATGTGCATGTCACAGTTGATCTAAACTAATTTTCCTTGTGAATAGGTTACAACCTGGAGAACAAAAAAAAAAAAAAAAACATGTGATGAGCTGAATAAAGAATGTCAAGAACATATACACTTATGAACAGGCCGGCATGATCTTGCCAAGGTCTTCAATTCCAGCGAAATTTTCTTGAAACAGTCTACATTTTGTCGCGGACAAACTGACTTATTCTTATCTTATGGCAAATTTTACAGATTGAAGATAATTTTAAGATTAATGTTCGACTGTTCGTATACTACATGGGCCTATGACGACGGTCGTGTGCCTTATTAGTCTGACAGTTTTTTTACGGTCATAATTCAATGCAACACGACGAAAAACTATCTTAATTTTGACTCGGTGGAAGGCAGCAGTCAGAAGACCCGACCACTGACTGGATTATGTTTTCATACCGTTGCACTATCTATTGATTTTACTTTCTCTCTTTCTAAAGAATAGTTAAACCAAAAACTCGAAATCATCAATATTAAATGTACTAAGTACTAATAAAAGATATTAATTAAGCTTGCTTCCATAATTTGTTTATAAATATTGCAGTGCATGCATCTATGTGATGTTTCTTTTAAGGGTCTGGGCAAAGAGATACCAGCTATCCTCCTAGTCTGCAAGCACAAACCCTGGTCAGTCGTAAAAGTGAGTCTGCACTATAAGACTACCATCACAACCAGTAGGTAGCTGGGCTAGACTTCTCTCAAGGCACAATGATTTGTTGATAAAGTGTCAAATTAGGGTCTGTGCCTGCAGTAGGTAGCTGGGCTAGACTTCTCTCAAGGCACAATGATTTGTTGATAAAGTGTCAAATTAGGGTCTGTGCCTGCAGACTACTATCCTCCTTGGTCCGGGCAAACAACTGTATAATGCCTCGAAACCGCGAATTCCTCCTAACATTTGGTTGTCCTCGATTGCTTTACTGGAGAAGGGGCGGGCGGGCGGATTTTTTTGTTTGTTTTAATTTCATTTTGGGGGGTCTTTTTTTGATTTTTTTTTTTTTCCCATATTTTTAAAATTTTGTTTAAATAAATAAAAAAAAATCCATACAAAAAACAAAAATTCCTTGGGATGTCAAGCATTTAAACAAACGATGTCAATGAAACACTTATAATGGTAAAGATTATTTTAATGTACAATGAATGTCAAGACCAACACAGAAAGTATTTTTGGCTTTGAAATACAGCACCTTTTAAATCCCACTGTACTACTTATAGCTACTTGCGCCCTCTATATAGCAAACAATGCCTAATCGGTGACCATTAGTCCCCCATGATCCTCTTTATCTTATGTTAACTGAGAACTGATTTGATGAGATAACCACCTGTCCAGTGACCTTGCAGGGTGGTCTAATTCCTCCTGTAAACTAGTACAGATGGGCTTCAGAATGAGTTTAAAAATGCTCAGAACCCGATTTGAATGAACGGCATTTTGACATGGTATTAAAATAAAAATGGCAAGTTTAATAAATACAGAATTGCGAACTGAAAAGATCAAACTGGCAACGGGACGGATTTTGATCCTTGCAAATAATACGAGCGGCCCGAAAATGACGAGCGGGCGGTCGAGGACAACCAAATGATTTTTTTTTTTTTTTTTTGCCTAATGGACAGACAAGGTCACGCGCTAGCTGAGAGGTAAATATTACCAAATTATTATTGTTTTTATGACTTTTGTAAAGAATTTTGCTAATCTTGCTTGAAATATGATTAAAATGAAAAATTTAAGCTGAAACAAACTTCGAACGCAAGGAATCGACCAACGTTAAGTCAGTTTTCTGCATGGGGAAAATAGTCTCATGTCAAGACGTCGATTACTATGACCTAAAGAAAATGAGTACAACCAACCTTACCAAACATTGTCATTCACTTGCGTTGTACAGAATAAAACAAGCCAACCACCTTACAGTAATTATACGAATGCATTCATTTCAAATTTTATAACGTATTTTCAGCCATACACTAATACCATAAAGTTGGAATAATTTCGTTACACTGACCAAAGTTTAAGAAAATTGAAAAAAACATAAACCACAGTTTGTAAAGATTATTGTGGTTCGATTGTCATTATGAGGAAATTGATCATTAAAGTTTTGAGAAAACAATAAGTGTTATCGAAGACTTTATGAACAGAACAACAGCGTATATCGCATGCTCATTATTTACAAACCGGAAATAATAAACGAGAAGCTCAAAAGAAAAGAAAATTTAATAAATGCATAAGGAAATATAGAAAAAGAAGATGAATCAAATGACAAGGCAATAAAACAGAAAAAATGGAAAGAGAAAGAAGGGAGAAACAAATAAATATATTAGGAAAGAAAGTAGATGAAAGAAGGATAAACTCAGAAATACATCAGAAAAGACATAGGCCTAAAGAGAAAGAACGGACGAAACAAAGAAATAATAAAATTGTGGAAAGAGAGATATAGAGAAATGAGAGAAAAACATTGAAAATATATCAGAACAGAAAGAAACAGAAAAGCAAATATATAAGAAATAGAAGATGAAGGCAGTAAAAAGAAAGAAATCCATTAATGATCACACAAAAAGTGAAATTAGGGGAGAACAAAGAAATATAATAAGGAAAATATATGAGGAAAAAGGAAAGACAGCACATCTAGGGCACAGGATTAATTCAATATTTTCTTCTGAGAAAAATGTAATTTATGTAATGTTTAGTACAAAACAAACAGGAGAGCCCCTCGCGAGTGACGTCACATATTTGCCAATTTCCGTTTGATCGATTTCAAATTTGAAAATAAATTTCTTGTCCGTTATCGGATTCCCACCAACCTTTCACTAAATATGTTATTTCAAATTTTATTAAATCAACTTAATATCGAAGTGGACTTTCCATTTAGTAAAGAAAACAAAAGTTAATAGAACAATATGGATATAGATCGCTAGAAATGCTGCGAAGACATTTTTACTGTCACTTAATAGCGTTCACTCGCCCTGGGCTGTGCTAATCAAGGTAATAACTAATAGTTTGCTTTATCAGAGATAAATCACCGGTGCTCAATTTCAGACTCCCTGGGGTATCAGGTGTCCTTATCTGACCTCGCTTGGGCTGATTCTACAAGGTGATGAACTAAAATACAGTGCTATATAATATAGGACCCCAACTCGTTGCGAACTGCGATCACGGATGATGGCCTACTGTAAGGAGAGAGTAATAGGCTGATTCGGAGAGTGGACTTTCTTGTTCTTGGATATAATATTTAACGAGCATTTGGTGTGAATTTGCGTATTTTGTCGAGTATTGTTTGCTGAAGTACGTCGCTAATGTGTATGTGTAAAACGGGATTATGCAATGCGTGTGGTTGTACATTTGAACTGACTGAGGCATCTCATTTCTTATCCCCCGGTTATTTTCCAGTAAATTTTCTGTCATTCCAAAACAAATTACACCGGTATAATTGTTTATTGATTGTGTATGTTGATTTTGGAGATCTAAATATAATCATTATATAGAATAGAATATACAATACCTGCCTTCTCGGCCCGATGATGAAATAACATTATTATATAACAACTAAGGAAAGAACATAAATACATCTACTAAACTGACACTGAAATGAATACAAAGCAATAAGTTTGTTTACCACAATTGAAATGAACCTTCCAATAATGTGCCAGAAATTCCAAGAAAGAAGAACGATCGCACTGATACAATTTCGTTAAATATTCACTAAAAAATAGAATGGAAAAAATGGAAAATAAATCCGGTATTCGAGACAAATAAAGACATGATTCTTCCTTTTCCCATCCCATATACTGATAAGTAGGAATGGTCTTATTAAAGGTAAAGACCAGTATTGGAAACGCCCCAATTTCAAAAAATGAAATGGAAGCTCTTATTACCAATCATGTGAAAGAATATGTTTTGACTAATACATGATGAAAAAAAAATTGCCGGGAAACCGCCTACTAATTCATATATTTGGTAAATTTGTTTCTCTCATGGTCTGTGAGAGATATAGGGTAGTCCCATAAACATCTTTCTGTCTATAGTGCTTGTAACTTTACGAAGAATGGGCCAAATTTCTTATCATTTTGATGATTCCAGAACCTTGCAGATGCTAGATGCTAGATGATCAACCTTTTCTGATCGATTCCACAACGTTTCTTTCACA
Source organism: Strongylocentrotus droebachiensis (assembly GCA_035222895.1). Lineage (NCBI taxonomy): Eukaryota > Metazoa > Echinodermata > Echinoidea > Camarodonta > Strongylocentrotidae > Strongylocentrotus > Strongylocentrotus droebachiensis. Next base: position 122,359 of record JAVYIG010003390.1, on the reverse strand, counting down.
ATGCAATCGCATGACCATAACTGGTCTTTACCTTTAAATTATGGTGCCAAAAAATCCATCAAAGAACAACAAGTTACGTCGTTGAAATTTCCTTATACCGTTACTTTCAAAAAACAAAAAACAATTGAAGAAACAAATAAATCACTCCAAATAAAACCCAGGTTCTCCCATCTCCTATTTAGGCAACAATTTTTGGCATTTTCGTGATACCAGTTATTCTATTAAAGTGTCAAATCAAATTTGCTATTTATTTCTCAAAATTCTGGAATAAAGGTACAGTTTGCGATTGAAATACATTCAACAATATAAAAGGGGAAATCACTCACTTGAGGTTATTCACTCGGCCCATAATTTATTTTTTTTTTGGGGGGGGGGGGGGCGTGTGTGGACAGATTAATTTCACTAGACTTCGAGATTCGCATCGCGATCCAATTCGCAGTAATTCTTGGGATTTTTCAGAATAATCGCGATGGTTTGCCGGGCGCTGTGTGTGCGATTGGTATTGAGAATCAAAAGTCGATTTATTTCATCCCAGGATTACAAGCGCGTATTCATCGTTGAGATTCACGCATGCGCAGTTCGAACGTTCTTACCGTCGAGCGAGAATTCTCCCTGTGTGTGAATGGGTCGCCCCCACGAAAATCTACTTCAACTTCTACGTCGGTACTTGACAAGTTGACAGGATCCATCAGTCAGGATATAACGTCAAGGTTATCTTTCTATCGCGATCCAATTCGCACTAAATATTGACTATGTGAACGGTCACAAAAAATAAACTTTGCATCACGATCCAAATCCCCGGTCCAAATCACACTAATTCTTATGTGTGAACGGGCCTACTAACTCAGAGGAGGAAGCTTCGCAAGTCATGAATGAATAGACCTAAATTCCTTCCTCTGTTTATGTCTGGTTACTAGGCAACACATACTGCAGTCAATCAAAATGTCCGATTCATTTGTGGCTGTTTTAAAGTGATTCAGATTAGCCTAATTCAAATATTCAACAATCATTTTTGAAATAAATATATTATAAAGTGAAATACACCAGTTTATGGTTATGGGCGCCATTATAATCTACGAGTAAACACACCATTGACGTCAAGAGGTCAGTGGTTTACGCGCCCCTACCCATTTTAAAGGATCATTTTTTTCGAAGTAAAGACCATTTTTCACAATTTCCGTGTGTTTGCCAGGCAAACACCAGAAAATGTTGGAAATTAAAAAAAACTGGACCTACATGTTTATGATTTTTGTTGAAAAAGTGACCCATTAGAGTGACACCCCCGTATGCCTTCATATGTGAGCCCCCCCCCCCCCCCCCCCCCCATTACGGTAGATAACTTCAAACAGGCGCGCGCCCGCCCGCAACCCACCATCGGTATTTACTTGTATTGTGCAGCGGTTTTCCGTGAAACCTGTGAAAAAGTGTATAGTAATATCAACGTTTTTCCGAAAAATACTCCAAAAATAACAAGAAAATTGACACGAAACAGGTAATAAACATAATCTTTATTTAGACATAATAAATATTTACTTCATTTTGGGTATGTTTTAGTAGGGTATCTCCAGGCCGGAGTTACGGGTCAAATTTCGGATAGGTTTCTGAACAAGTGCCATTTTTTTTCTTTTTTTTCGGGAATACTAAATTAGAGTTTTGACTTATGATAATAGTCGATTATCGCCCTTTCAACTGCAATGTATACGAATGAGTGAAAATGTAACCCTTGTGTGTGCCACAATTCACAGCATAAACATGTTTGTAATTCCATTATTGCAGACCATGCCTGGGTAAATTAATTTTTGCAGTGATTGCCATGAAAAAGGCTCAACAAAGGATAATCTGATTATATTGCAAAATATAATTGGCTAGACGGCCAGTTGGCAACCACTCAAAATCGACTATTACAGTTAGAGTAACATAACGCAACAACGTCACTTCAAAGAGATAATAACACGAATGGTATTATTATGAGTACAGTGATCTGGTGAAATTAAGAGACATATTTAATTACATACACATATACATATTGTTTCATAGTCTGGTTGAGCCAGGGGCGTATATAAATACAAAACAGCCTTGGCGATAAATACTTTGCTCGAGACTATCGCAATATATTCTGTGTCTATGGAAAGGAAGAATTTTTTTACCTGCACAACTGATGGCACTCGAGCTCGAGTGATGCTGTACACGTGATTCATCTCATGTTTCTCAGCATCACTCCACCATTTAATATCATTTCAGGAATGGATACCAGGAATACTGTAGCACCAAACATGCATCCAACATAAAGGACTGATAAGCCAGTCATTGAAATCGGTAGTCATATTCCACATAATTATTTCCTTTTGGCAATATTTGGGGCTAAATTACAGCACAATGATGGGAAGATACGGCGCGCCAAGTCCGACAAAAACCCCGCGAAACGTTTGAACAGGTTTGAAGCACAGTCTTTCCGGTAACATGAGCAAGGGAATGAAAAACGCCTTGAAATAACTAGTCTGCAGGCACAGTCTCTGATCTGAAACTTTTAACAGATATACATGTACATGTAATATGTTTGGAACAAGCGTCTATTATAATAGTACCTGAGCAGCTACCGTATGCACAAACTGTCGTTTTAGATCATGCAAAATATAAATACTATCACAAACAATGTTATCAATATCATACTTTTTTTTTTCCTTCTGAAGAATTCTAGACTAATGGGAATAACATAGATTTCTACCAACAAAAGGGAAATACAGTCATGATTACCAAACATGCAGAGTATTATAAAATAAAAGATGTAATTTAGTTTAGTAACTCAACCCGTGTCTGTCAGCCGAATTAACGGATATGAATCAAACTGACCTATTACAAATAGTTATGTTGATTATCTATTTAATACGTGATTTATCTTGAGAAAAATATTTCATAATTCTTACATAAACATTGCTTTCGCTGAAATACATGCAGAATTGCAAGTACAAATTGAAGGATATAATGATTTGGTAGAAATGTCTCTGAATGTACTTATTAATTTTACTTCGAAACCAAATTTAAATTTGCATAATCATACTCTGAACAAGGGCCACTCATGCTCTATTTTGTATTTTATGATTACAAGTCCCTGATTATAACACAGAACAAAATATAAACAGAGAAACAATTACTTCAGTATTTTAGTTGTTCAATGAATATATTGATTTGCAGAGTGTGTGGGCATTCATTCCCAAGCAGTGCACATTAAAATAGACACATGCCAGGTCCATCGGGGGTCAAGGGATTGACCCCTTGCCACATTCCCGGGATATAGGTCCACACTTTAGGAATATGGCAGCTAGGGGTCAATTCATTGACCTCCAATGGACATGGCATATTATGTATCATAGTAGTAGGTACACCGTACACTAATGTATAAGCATGGACCTACTATGGTATGAGCAGGGATGTGTTGGTATGAGCGTGTATTCTCATTGCAAGGCTATAATCGCATCGCTTGATATGGGGCTAATATATAAAATGGAGAAGATGCTTACAATGTATATTCATTCTATAAGTATTATCAGTATCATGGTTTACTGGAGATCGTTGTTCAATTGTCAATTGACAGAAGGCCCCTGATGTTGCAAACATTGCACAACCAAACATCAACTCGGAGTCTTAGCCCGAGTCTTATAGAGGACACATCAAAAATGCTGATTCAACACCGGCATGGAAATTGGAATTCAACTGGTTTCCATTTACTACATTGTTCCCACACCAAAAATGAGTGTTAAAGAAACATGAACAAGGAAATTATAGAAAGTGATGGAATTTGTAATAAAATCGTTTTAATTCTGTATCGCCGTTGTTGAAACATCTGTCCGGTGTCGTTTATAATTATGTACCTTTATAGATACCAAGGTAGTTTACCCTGTTGTATATGTTTTTGCAAAACAAAGTAGAGAATCATCCATTATAACACTATTCTCTCCTGGCACCAGCGGTGTAGGTAATTAAGAGCATGTGTGGCCTCCCCGTCCAGTTGAACGGTATAACAATTAACAACAATGAAAAGAAAGACATGAAAGAGAGAGAAAATGAACATGGTACCATCTTACCCCCTGTCATAATTGTATCCCTCATATTTCAATCCTACGAACCGCGAACCATGACGAACCACCCCACCCCCTATATATACTCGAAGACTTTATAATTATGAGGCATTTTGTTGTTGTTTTGAATGGGTAGGCTACTGTCGAGCTTTCAAAGTTACACATGCACTCTTTAGAAAAAAGAGAAATACGGTATATAGGTCTCGATCTTTACGCTTCCAAAATTTGTTCTTTACGCTTCTAAATACCAAATGGAAATCGATTACCACGGACTTCACACATGTGGTTAGAGTCGGGAATGTAAATAGATGTCGTGACAAATGACATAGTGCTTTCCTGGGGCCCGAGTCAACGCCCTTGCATCCCGAGTGATTATACCCCTTGATTACGTCAAGTGTCTGAATTTGACATCCATTTAGAAAGTAAACGAATGATGACTCAATAATAAATTTAGTCTTTAATTCTATACATTGTTGAATGAAATGTCATCAAAGAATTCCATTTTTGTTGGAAAACCAGAGATAGAATAAATATATAATAATATGTATGCAACATATTATGACACTAAATTCTAACTGAAATATAGTGCAATCGCCTGAGGTGCACAAAACACAGTTGCACTAGGATTGCGCCTGTTCTTTTTGACCGTACACAATATAGATTAAATCTTCCACAGCTCTGTACATAATTATATATCTGCACAACTTCATGTAAAGAACATGCAGAGCTAGATAAGAAAGAGCATAGACGGAAAGAGCATGACCGTTATTACGTGCCTAAATCCCCTAGCTTCCGGGGGCTCTGTCCCCTGAACCCTATTAGGGGCCCTGGACCCCACGCCAATGTACGCTCCACTCTACCTGGTTGTAAATACTTAAGCCCCTCCCCCTCCAACTTTGAAAAACGTTCCGCGGGGCCTGCAGGCATGTAACATGTAAGAGTCCGATGGTGATGCAAATTTTTGTTCTGCCCCCCCCCCCAAAAAAAAGTTTTTGCTCATTACGCCACTGCATAATAATGAATCAAACATTATTTTTGAACATTCAGAAAAGGATTAAAAGTAGAGATCGGTACAACGAATCGTCTTCAGTTTATCTAATAATTTAATGAAACTTCAAAGCTGCAGCGCTTCGCGCGGGAGGGCGCTTCACGCATTCTGTAAGTGATTCGCCCCCCCCCCTAAAATAAAAATCTAGCTACGCGCTTGTTTATAATTATATAGGGCCCAAGAAAGCACTGACAAATAATAAATAATACCCGCATAGTTACAAAAGAAAATTCAAAGATGAGCTTTTGAGGAGAGTGAAATCAAAAGTATCACAATACACTCCATGCGGGGAGCCCTGCCTCAATACATTATATCATAGGTTTTCAAAACATATAATTTTAGTTTCTGCACTTTAGGGGAAAACTTTCCGTAAAATAAACTGAAGGCCTACATCAATATCTTTTAAAATAAAGAGTAAATCCATAAAAATGTGAGGATTGGGTCTCCATTCTGTCACGCTGGAGTTACCTATAGACCTACTAATAAATTGAATATATTATGATGGAGCATTATAAGCATGGACCTACTTCATGATATAAGACAAGTTGACTTTAAAAACTAAATTAAAACAAAATATGTGGTCCTTTGACAAAATAATACATAGTTAGAAGAGTAAATTAATGATAGAGGGCGTAGAAAATATAAAATGAATCAATTAAAAAAAATATAAAAACAATGTTTAATTTTATAAAAATGTAACAGTAATGTTTTAATACTTATTAGGATTCAGATCATTAAATTTCAGCACGATAGGATTTGGGCTTATCAATTAACAGTAGTTTGTTATATAGGCATCAAAAGACTCTCTTTCAAGAAAGGTTTGCAACACAAACTCATTTTCATGGCGATGGTAAACTTTTTGATACGGCATTTGTTGAAGTATTCCCAAAGTGGCTTTTCAATTGATGTCCGAATGATGTAAATAACAACTTTCATCATATCATGGGAAATAAATTTGTAATGAATAACATTTAATTATAATATTAATGTTACCAGCAGGGTCGATACCAAACATGCGTTGCGTTCTCCCCCAAACTCCTGGGGACCGCTCACGGGATCCTAAAGAGATACAGCATCGGGCCTACACAAGACTCTGAAACATTATAGAATGACTTTGATATTTTTGAGTGAAATTTAATGTATATGCTTTAAATATAGATTATAGATAGAAATAGACTGTACAATATTAGTGAGAGCATTAAATAGAGAATTTGACTTTGTAAAAGTACAAATTTCGAGACAAAAATTGGGTTGCATGCTCCCCCTAACTCCGGGGGCCAACTCCATGCACTCAGAGATTCCCCAAGAAATCCATCTTAGGGTCTATACACAAGACCTGAGACATGCTTTTAGAATGACTTTGATATTTTTGAGTGAAATTTAATGTATATGCCTTAAATATAGATTATAGATAGGAATAGACTGTACAATATTATTGAGAGCATTAAATAGATAATTTGACTTTGTAAAAGTACAAATTTCGAGACGAGAACTGGGTTGCATTCTTCCCCTAACTCCCGGGGACCACTCCATGCACTCAGAGATTCCCCAAGAAATCCATCTTAGGGCCTACACAAGACCTGAGACATGCTTTTAGAATGACTTTGATATTTTTGAGTGAAATTTAATGTATATGCTTTATATATAGATTACAGATAGAAATAGACTGTACAATATTAGTGAGAGCAATAAAAAGCGAATTTGACTTTGTAAAAGTACAAATTTCGAGACGAAAACTTGGTTGCATTCTCCCCCTAACTCCGGGGGACCACTCCATGCACTCAGAGATTCCCCAATAATCCATCTTTGGGCCTACACAAGACCTGAGACTTGCTTTTAGAATGACTTTGATATTTTTGAGTGAAATTTAATGTATATGCTTTATATATAGATTACAGATAGAAATAGACTGTACAATGTTAGTTAGAGCAATAAAAAGCGATTTTGACTTTGTAAAAGTACAAATTTCGAGACGAAAACTGGGTTGCATTCTTTCCCTAACTCCGGGGGACCACTCAATGCACTCAGAGATTCCCCAAGAAATCCATCTTTGGGCCTACACAAGACCTGAGACATGCTTTTAGAATGACTTTGATATTTTTGAGTGAAATTTAATGTATATGCTTTATATATAGATTACAGAGAGAAATAGACTGTACAATATTAGTGAGAGCATTAAATAGAGAATTTGACTTTGTAAAAGTACAAATTTCGAGACGAAAACTGGGTTGCATTCTTCCCCTAACTCCCGGGGACCAACTCCATGCACTCAGAGATTCCCCAAGAAATCCATCTTTGGGCCTACACAAGACCTGAGACATGCTTTTAGAATGACTTTGATATTTTGGAGTGGAATTTAATGTATATGCTTTATATATAGATTAAAGATAGAAATAGACTGTACAATATTAGTGAGAGCAATAAATAGCGAATTTGACTGTGTTAAAGTACAAATTTCGAGACGAAAACTGGGTTGCATTCTTCCCCTAACTCCCGGGGACCAACTCCATGCACTCAGAGATTCCCCAATAAATCCATCTTTGGGCCTACACAAGACCTGAGACATGCTTTTAGAATGACTTTGATATTTTTGAGTGAAATTTAATGTATATGCTTTGTATATAGATTACAGATAGAAATAGACTGTACAATATTAGTGAGAGCAATAAAAAGCGAATTTGACTTTGTAAAAGTACAAATTTCGAGACGAAAACTGGGTTGCATTCTTCCCCTAACTCCCGGGGACCAACTCCATGCACTCAGAGATTCCCCAAGAAATCCATCTTTGGGCCTACACAAGACCTGAGACATGCTTTTAGAATGACTTTGATATTTTTGAGTGAAATTTAATGTATATGCTTTTTATATAGATTACAGATAGAAATAGACTGTACAATGTTAGTTAGAGCAATAAAAAGCGAATTTGACTTTGTAAAAGTACAAATATCGAGACGAAAACCGGGTTGCATTCTTCCCCTAACTCCCGGGGACCACTCCGTGCACTCAGAGATTCCCCAAGAAATCCATCTTAGGGCCTACACAAGACCTGAGACATGCTTTTAGAATGACTTTGATATTTTTGAGTGAAATTTAATGTATATGCTTTTTATATAGATTACAGATAGAAATAGACTGTACAATGTTAGTTAGAGCAATAAAAAGCGAATTTGACTGTGTAAAAGTACAAATTTCGAGACGAAAACTGGGTTGCATTCTTCACCTAACTCCCGGGGACCACTCCATGCACTCAGAGATTCCCCTAGAAATCCATCTTAGGGCCTACACAAGACCTGAGACATGTTTTTAGAATGACTTTGATATTTTTGAGTGAAATTTAATGTATATGCTTTATATATAGATTAAAGATAGAAATAGACTGTACAATGTTAGTGAGAGCAATAAATAGCGAATTTGACCGTGTAAAAGTACAAATTTCGAGACGAAAACTGGGTTGCATTCTCCCCCAAACTCCTGGGGACCACTCCATGCACTCAGAGATTCCCCACGAAATCCAGCTTGGGGCCTAGGCATACACAAGACCTGAGACATATTTTTAGAATGACTTTGATATTTTGGAGTGGAATTTAATGTATATGCTTTATATATAGATTAAAGATAGAAATAGACTGTACAATATTAGTGAGAGCAATAAATAGCGAATTTGACTGTGTTAAAGTACAAATTTCGAGACGAAAACTGGGTTGCATTCTCCCTCAAACTCCGGGGACCACCCCATGCACTCAAAGATTCCCCTAGAAATCCAGCTTAGGGCCTACACAAGGCCCGATACATATTTTTAGATTGACTTTGATATTTTTGAGTGAAATTTAATGTTTATGCTATCATTGTGAGGTTGGGAGTATTTGGTATTAGAGGGTGTTGCACAGTGATGTCTTCAAAGAAAACCATAAATATATCAGGATTTCTTGCATGTTAAAGGGTTAGTACATGCAGTAGAAGATTATATAAAGAGTAACATTTTATACAAAAATTATTCCGTTTTTCATCAACCTTCAACAATGTTACCGATTCACTTTTTTAATTATTATGAAAGCAATTTCATATTCTTGAAGACGGAATCGTTCGAGCTGCCATGGAGTGGTTATGTCTTGCGATAATTATGCCTCGGGTCATTTGTCACAAGCACCTTCTCAAACATGGAAACAATGTTTCTCGCATTCAAGAGATATGTACGAGTTGTTTAGTCTAGAATGCAAGTGTAGTAATATAATACGTGTCGAAAGAAAAATGCTGAGCACAACATCATTGGTACAAAAATGGTATTATATTCAATTAATGGACGCATGAACAGGCGCGTAGCCAGGGGGGGGGGCGGTGGGGGCGGTCGCCCCCCCCCCAAAAAAAAAACGCCGGCCAAAAAAAAAAAGAGAGAGAGAAAGAGAAGAAAAAAAAGAAAGAGGACGTAGGAAGAAAGAGGGAAAAAGAGTCGAGAACGGTACAACGAATCGTCAAAGCTTCCGCGCTTTGCGCGGGAAGGGGGAGACTGAGTTTAAATTAAGGATTAAGAGTCGGGAAAGGTACAACGAATCGCTTTCTTTCTCTAATAATTTAATGAAACGTCAAAGCTTCGCGCGAGTGGGGGGGGGGGACAGAATCCAGACAGGGATTAAGAGTCGGGTAAGGTACAACGAATCGTCTTCTTTCTCTAATTATTTAATGAAACGTCAAAGCTTCGCGTGAGAGGGGGGAGGGACTGAATTCAGACGAGGATTATGAGTCGAGAAAGGTAGACCGAATCGTCTTCTTTCAAAGCTTCCGCGCTTCGCGCGGGAAGGGGACTGAATACAGATAAGGATTAAGAGTCGGGTAAGGTACAACGAATCGTCTCCTTTCTCTAGTAATATAATGAAACGTCAAAGCTTCGCGCAAGAGGGGGGAGGGACTGAATTCAGACAAGGATTACGAGTCGAGAAAGGTAAAACGAATCGTCTTCTTTCAAAGCTTCCGCGCTTCGCGCGGGAGGGGGGAAACTCCCCCCTCCCTGCACCCACCCCCCTAGGGAGCGCGCTTCGCGCGCCCTTAAAGTGATTCGCACGCTTCGCGTGCTCACTACCGCCCCCCCTAAAATGAAATCCTGGCTACGCGCTTGCGCATGAATTGTAAGTTGCATGAAGAATCTACATGGAATTAGTAATCTAGAGAGTTGGGGGAAAGTTCTTGCCATTTATCATGTATTTCTCTTCATGAAAATGATATTTTCAGATGAAGTAATCATTTACAGCGAATGAGTTTTAAAGATTATCTGTACTAGTTTATAGGAGGGATAAGACCACACTGCAAGGTCACTGGACAGGTTGGCTATCTCAACTCAGCTCTTAATTAACATAAGAAAAAGAGGATCATGGGGGACCAATGGTCACCGATTAAGCTTTGTTTTCTATGTAGAGGGAGCAAGTAGCTACAAGTAGGACAGTGTGGCTTGTCATTTCCCAACTTTCAGGACTAAACTCAAAACCCTTTATCTAAAATATTGTTTGTTTATGGCTGTTTGAAGGAAAAAAACTTCAATCAGAATGTTCACATTTGGACATGGGACACCGCCCTCCATTCTGGCCGTATGGGGTACAATACAGGAAGGGGGTGGTTAGGGGTTAAGAACTCCTTAATAGTACATCTTTTCTTTCTTCTTTTTTTTTTGGGGGGGGGGGGGACACATCACCTCATGATTTGGGCGACGCAATGGGCTCACTGTAATTTGTCTTTTCGTGCCCATAATGCTTGTCGGAATGAACGAAACATATTCAATTCTAAAAATAAACTACTAAAAAAATGGCAAACTTCTCAAGCTTGTTTAAAGTTAATAATTGCAATTGATAAGAACCTATACATATTTTAATTTAGCAAAGTGGCATTAAAGTCAGTCCTTTTGCAAAGGGATTTGCAAATTGATGTATTTAGACCCTGGTCCTGCACGATAGGCCTCCCTGGTTCTTGCCACAAGAATATTTTGAGGCGACGCGTTTAGAAATAAGATATGAAAATGGCTTTGAACTTTATTAATACAAGAATTTGTAACTCCAATTTTTTTTTGATAACGGATACAGAAAGGAGTGGTAATATTCTCTCCAATTTGAAACATCCCCCATCCACCTATTGGTGGGTGATGATATATCACGTTGAAGGCAAACCTTTAAAAAATCTAACTTTTGCCTACAATTTCCCTGACAAGTATTATTTATAATTATGTAGGCTTAAAGACCTACATTTAAGTGAAATTAAGCAATAAATTGTTTTGCAAAGTTGAGGCTCCAAACACATTAGAGTGGCTTTAAAGGGTTGTCTTTCCTATCTCAAAATCATCCAACTCTGAGAATAAACACAAGTTCATAATTGTTATAGAAGTTAGAGTGAAAAAACGTTGAAAAGAAAACGGCTTACAATAAGTAAGCATGATCAGAGCGTTGATTGAGCGCAAACCTTTATGTTTCTAAACAGATTACTTTCAATACTGGTGTCTGTTTTAACCATTTAGGCAATCGCATAGGTATCCAAATAGTAATTGATTTGATTTATTATTTTCGGCAACAAATAGAGATGATTTGATAGAGATAGAGATAACAATCTTTTGAAGTGTCACAAATAAGAGGCTTGAGATAATGCCTGCTTTAAGTTTAAAACTTATATTTACATTACATATTAATGGAACAAATAATAATTCATTCTTTAATAGGTAAGGAGAGTGCGAGAGCGATGGTGTTAATGGAGACTAGGAAGATAGAATAGAAAGAGGAGATGAGGTAGAGGAAGATTGAGAATCAAGATGAAAAATGAAGAAGAAGAAGAAGATGAAGAAGAAGACGAAGGAGAAATAGAAGGGAAAAAAAGATAAGAAGATGAAGACGGAAGAAGAAGAAGAAGATGAAAGCAGGAAGGAGGGAGATGATGATGAAAAAGAAATTGTCAGCTGGAAAGAGAACGGGCCCAGATATTCAAATATTTTACCCATTACTTCCCATCAACGTATTGTGTTCACAAGGTAGGTCTTATCCTAACACCTGGAACATGATGAAATAAGTGAACTTTTTTGTTGAATGAATAGCGTTTTCCTATCGTCCTATATTATAACTGACATGGAGCAAATATGGATCATTGTAGGAATGAGCAAATATGAGGTTTGAGCCTTAGAATGTGTATTCAGAAATGATATATTGTTGAAAGGCCTTTAATAGAAAATACTGAAATAGCTAGATAATACTTTCATTCGGTAGAGAATTCAGGCCATCCATCTGGGCGAATGTGCCCAAGTGAATTTACGGACCGATTTTGAACATTGGAAATCAGTATCGTGTCTTTGGGGAGTGTGGGACATGGGGGGGGGGGGGGGGGTGGAGAGGTAAGATTGTGTTTGTAGTATTACAAAACCAATTCTTTTCTTCAATAAATAACTAAATGTAATCTACATTATCCCGCCGAGTGACTACATTTCAAAATATTTACAATACATAGTATAACCAAATAATCTGTTGGTTTATAAATAAAGGAGGGATGATATGGCTTTCCAAGAAAATAATATTTGTTTGTCCCATTGTTATAACAGATTTGCTTGATATGTACTAACATTTGCAAAGCAGTCGAAGAAGCAATTTTGCTATACCTTCTGGCATATTAAATTTCTTACCATATAAATCAAATGTACGCATATTTAATTCTTTACTTTGCTAACCTAACAAATTGTTAATAATCTGCCAGGTGAAGGAGTGCTGAATAAAGACATAAAAAGGGAATGTTCACCCTAAAATTATTTTGCTAAGAGTAAGAGTACAACAATTGGAGAAGCAGATCCGATTCAGTGATAATTTTAGGAAAATTGGACACCTAATAAAAAAAAAGTGAAATTACATTATATGGTATGAAATTTTCAACATTTACAGAGTAAAATAAATTGGCAACTCTGAGTGATGTCACTCATGAGCAGCTCTCAAATCGGTTGTACACATAATTTCACTAATTTCAATTGTAATCACAAATTTCTTCAGACCTGCGCTTCGTATGTAGGGTACATGATCAGAGCAATACGTTTATGCATGCAAGCGCGGATCCAGGATTTCTGAGAGGTGGGGGCCCAATTCTTTTCTTTTTGCTCCATCGCGCCGGCAGAAAATGCGTTCAGTGGGGGGGGGGGGGGGGGGGGTGGGTAGTGAGCACTAATTGTTTTATTTGTTTTGCTCCCGAAAATTTGAAAATCGCGCCGGCCGAAAATTCGCTCAGTGGTGGGGGGGGGGGGGGCATCTCCCAAAAATGGTAAAATTAACGTGTTTTTACGCGTTTTTTCACAGGGGGGGGGGGGGGAGGGCGCCCCCCCCCTTGGATCCGCCACTGTATGCATGTCATTCTACTGGTTAAAGTCCGTACGTCTCGAAACATTTGAGAAAAAAGGGAATTATTGAAATGTTGTGTACAAACAAATGCAGGGCTGCTCATCAGTGACACCACTCAGAGTTGCCAATTTATTTGCTTTCTAAGCTTTCACAATTGCATAACTATTTTAATTTTGTGTCCGATTTTTTCAAACTTTCACTCATCTGCTTTTCTGATTCTTCAGCTTTCATACAAAACAAGATATCAGGGCTGACTTGCCCTTTAAATTAGTTTAGTTTTGGCCATTACATTGAAAGAAGCGGGTTACTGTTGACTACAAATGATAATGTACACTTTACATGTCATTTTATTCGTGTTATTAGCGAAAAAAAACAAGAAATCAGTCAGTCACTCAACAGTGTCTGATAGCAAGGTCTAGAGTAGAGAGTAAACGATTATCTTTGGATAAATTAAACAATAGGTCACTGCTAACATTGAAATTTAAAACAACAGTATATACGTGACCTACTGATGAATGGTGATGATTACTGCCAAGTTCTACCGAACGTGATGTTAGCTGCAAAAAGGTAAACGCTGCCTCTTCATGAAATTATTGAGTAAAGTCATGAAGCAAATAATATTATCAATTCATTTTATTGGAACACGATCGTCTCCCTCAAAATTGAAATGTTGGCATCAGTGTTGGGGTTCTACATTGCCGTAAATAACAACTATTACATGAATTGTGGAGAAACTTCATCGGCCGACGGGCTAACAACTATAGCCAGTGGTCAGTGAGAGCAAAGAGATACTAGAGCAGTATAGGTCAATGGTGATAGAGAGAGAGAGAGAGAGAGAGAGAGAGAAAGAGGGTGCAGGGAAGGAATGGAATGTCGATGTCTGGGACATGAAATATGAGAAGGGGGCATGGTGATATTGGGGATTATGCAGGCTAGACATTTTGAGGGAAATGAAATGCATGGAGATGTACAAGTTTCTCAATATACTACATCTTTCGAAAGAGTGGGATCCCAGTAGCCAGGGGCGTCGCCAAAGGGGAGGGGGTGTGGGGGGGGGGTGCGACACCCCCCCCCACCTGTCAGAATTTTGTCGGTAAAATTGCGCTGGCGTCGGGAAAAAGAGAAAAGGGGGAGGGGAAAAAAGAGAGGGAAAAAAGGAGAGGGGAAAAAAGAGAGGGAAAGAAGAGAGGGAAAGGGAAAAAAAGAAAAGAAAAAGAAAAGAGAAGAAAGAAAGAGATAAAAGAAAAAGAGGGAGGAGAGGAAAGAAATAAAAGAAAAAGAGGGAGGAGAGGAAAGAAAGGAAAAGAAAGAAAAGAAAGAAAAGGGAAAAAAGAGAAAAGAGTGAAAGGGAAACAAAAGAATCGGGGGGGGGGTGAAAGAGAGGAGAGAGAGGGGAGGTAAGAGTCTGAGAGAGGAGGAGTGGGAGTGAAAGAGAGAAGGGGGTTGTTGGGTGGCCGGAGTCGTCTCGTCGAGGGAGCAAGAAAGACACGGGTAAATATTATGTTGCTGTGTCGGGTCAGCTGTGTCGGTATTCTTGCTCGATCCTCGTGTACTATATATCAATGCAGAAGTTTGAAGTCGGTGAGATGTATATTGTCGGTCGGCCGACAAGTTTTTTTTCCCTACGAGTACGAACTGTGACTTCTTATCCGCTGTGACGACTTCGAGAGTGACTACAACTACAATACTTGTATTTTCTCGAAGTTTCACTTTCCTATAATATAAGCTAAAGAAATCAGAGGTTTAAAATTTTCGTGGAAACTAAATTCAAACAAGGTTTAAGAGTCAACAACGGTTCGACGAATCGTCTTCCTTTCTTTATATTGTGATAAAACGCCAAGCGCGGAAGGGAAAACATCATTTAGACGAGTCGAAAACGTTACAACGAATCGTGTTCTTTCTCTAATAATTTGAGGAAACGTCAAAGCTCCGGGGTCGGAGGGACCGCATTCATGTTCCCCAAATCTCCGGTAAAGGGGTACTTTTCGCGCGACAAAGTCCGGCCCGCGGAAGGGGAAACTTCATTTAGACGAGTCGAGAACGGTACACTAACGGTTCTCTAATAATACGGAAGCATCAAAGCTTCCGCGCTTCGCGCGAGAGGGGGAAACTGAATTCGGATGAATAGGGATTAATAAGATTCGAAAACGGTACGAGGAATCGTCTTCCTTTCTCTATATTGTGATGAAACGCCGAGAGGGGAAAACTGAATTCAGACAAATTAATAGGGCTTATTTAGTGTCGAAAACGGTACAACGAATCGTGTTCTTTCTCTAATAATTTGAGGAAACGTCAAAGCTTTCGCGCTTCGCGCGAAAAGGGGAAACTGAAATCAGATGAATAGGGCTTATTAAGAGTCGAAAACGGTACGACAAATCGTCTTCTTTCTCTAATAATTTAACGAAACGTCAAAACTTCCGCGCTTCGCGCGGGAGGGGTAAGCTTTATTCAGATAAGAATTAACAGTCGAGAACAGTACACCGATTCGTCACTGCTTTTTCTCATAATTTAATGAAACGTCAAAGCTTCCACGCTTTGCGCGGGAGGAGGGGGGGGGGACTGAATTCAGAAAAGGATAAACAGTCGAGAACGGTACAGCAAATCGTCTTCTTTTTTATAATAATTTAATGAAACGTCAAAGCTTTCGCGATTCGCGCGGGAGAACTTCATTCAGCCAAAGATAACCAGTCAAAAACGGTACAATTAATCGTCTTCTTTTCCTAATAATTTAAGGAAACCTCTAAGCTTCCGCGCTATGCGCGGGAGGCCCATCACTCACACCCCCTAATGAGCGCGCTTTTAAGTGATTCTCTTGCTCACTACCGCCCCTCCCTGAAATAAGATCCTAGCTCCGCGCCTGCATTAAAATATATAGCTATGATGCTGACTAAATTGAAGAAATAATTCGTATATTTATGTCGTCGAGAAAAATGACAATTTTGCGCATATGCAAGTACTATAGATAGTCCATAGGAAAAGCAATTTAGCCTTCGGCCCCAGGTTTATAGGGTTGAATTTGTAGATATTGGACATTTAATTTTGTCGGTAATTGATGGCTAGTTTTGTCGGTAATCGTTGGCCTCTACGACCCCCACTGAAAAAGGTCTAGCGACGCCCCTGCCAGTAGCCCATGATCACTCTGATGAAAACTTTTCGTGTAGTATGCAGGCCTAAAACTTGTATTTTGTATCAGGGAAATTATTATAGTTACAGTTCACTGGTTGTATTTAACACGAGTATGACTAGGCTTTGAACATTTTTATGCGTTTGCGATCATCAGATTGGACCTTGGATTAGTGAAGATTGTTATAATTATGTCCATCAATGGTGAAATTGAAGGTAGTTTACTTTTTTGTTGGATAAAGAAAAATATAAAAACTTTCACGTGTAATCTTTAATGATATAACGTTCATATTCAGTTTCTTAAAACACCTACTACAATATGACGGGATAGAATTCAGCCATTTCTTCTTATTGTTTTTGGTGTTTATTTTCTTTGTGGTGTGTTCATGCAAGGAGAGTATCTCTTTGGTTCATGAGTATAAACATGTACGCGTGTTACTTCATTAATATATACAACGATTTCTTTATTTTCATTCCTCGTTCTTTATAACTATTTTGAGTTTTGATTAGAAAAATCCTGGGATAATTATAAATTAATTAGGCTAGCAGTTTGGTAATGAGGTGAAAACCCCTCTTTACTTCCTTTGATTCTTAATATAACATTAACATTAATTCAGAGAAAATTAAACGAACCATATTAACATCTCATTTCCAAAAATCCTTAATTATTATTATTATGTTTTGCTAATGACATTCTTAATCTAGAGAACATCTACAGTTAAATAAGGTTGAAAACTGAGGAATGGTTTGCAAATGAGGGAGAAGAATGGAACTGTTTAATTGAATGATCAAAACTAGGTCCTACTCAAAGTTCAAACCTAATCAAATTGAATCAAGACTAAGACACAATTTATGACTACGGTTTATGAATTCGATGGAAAGAATGCACATTAAAAGCATTTTGAATTTTTTGAGTAATTTTGTATATACATAAGTAAACCAATATTGTTTATGTTCCTGTACATTACATATACTGGCACCATGGGACTATATACCCTACGCAGAACGTATACATATTAAAATGTTAAAAACGTATTCTATCGTACTTCTATATCGTCCGATTAGATGTCCGAATAGCAAAACATGCCTACCTAAAACTACAGACAATAATATTTGATAAAAGTGTTCGGAAAAGGTAAAACAATCTAATGACTTTGTTAGTCATCACATCAATGCCTTTCAATTGAATTCATGAACTTAATATGTTTTTTAGTGTGTATTAGGCTATTCAGTTAGAAGAAATATGATATTATAATTTTCACTTATTAAGATACCCATTCAAAACCTAACTCAACTTTCCGCCCCAATCTGGACAAATTTTATATTTTAGCCTGAACGATGGATTTTGAACAGGGCTTGTCTATCAGTGATAACAGTCATGTTTAATAATCCGCTTGTATAACTTATTTTATTGAACACGTACGGCATGTCATAAAAAAGGGTGCTTTGTCATGATACAAACGATATATATATATATTGGGTTGTTTAGGGGGGGCGGGTCATGACGCCCAAACATATGCCCAAACAAAAATTGCCAGGTAGATAAAATGTCACCCCTATTTCAGAATAAAACATAATAACCTTTTTCCAGACAACTTTAGCCAAATTAAACCATTCCTCCATTGCTACATAACTAGTAAAATCAAAGGAGTTTTACGTTTGTTAGTTTGGGTAGGGATTTTCTGTAAAATTAGCCTTGACATCAGAAAACATGCAATACTTAAATTGACTGTGACCAATTGTATAACCATTATTTTGTGTAGTGTAATGAAGAGTTCATTTTAAAACGGCTGGTATAAGTTAGCCATTTCTGAGATTTGTTAGCAGGGATAAACGTGTGTATGAGCACAAGAGGTTTATTATCTGGTCTGAGAGCTTCTACCCATATAACTTAATCAAAATTGGGGAGGTTTTGCAAATGAGGGCTAATATCTGTACGGGTAGTAGCCCTCATTTGCACGTCCACACCAAATTATATTTCTTCTGCCAATGAAATTTCATCGAAATTCGGGAGGGTGTACAAATGAGGGCTAACCTGTTAAGCAATGGATTAGTATGTACAGGTTCGCAGACAGACTTGGGCTTGCCAAGAAGTTACTTCTTGGGCTTGCAATGCATAATGAGGTGGCATGGCTGAAGAAAACGACCACCCTCTGAAGCGACTAATAATTTACGAGTTCCGGAAAAGGATGTGACACCCAATTTCTCAATACATCAGCGTATGGCGCGCGCGGGAAACCAAGATGTATCATAACAGTTTGCCTTTGCGCGGGTACCTCTCACACGATTTTAATGGATGATGCTGGTTTTGACAAGAACTGCTGGATAATCGGAAATAGTACGTAGCGTGACTTCGCTATGTGTTTTATTGTGCTCATCACACGTTTATGCCTAATAACAAATCGTTCTCTGAACCCAAGATCGATGGTGTATACAAGTATGCATTGACGTGTTCCTTGAGTTTGTTCGACAAGTTGAACATGAGGATTTCAATGAGGAAATATATTCGCGGGTGTGTGATGCGTCCAAACTTAGTCCAATATTTGATTTTGTTATATTTTGTATGACATCACTCTGCTTCCATGCCATGCTTGATCCATCATCTGTTAAAGGCGTCCACGTGTAGCACACAAGTAAGTTGTTTTTCCTTTTTATTTTCCTTTTTCACGATTCCGCTCTGATGTGCAACCTTGCGTACACGTGGTTATTCTTAACCTAAATATAAGTGCAATACTTTTTTCCACTTCATTTAGAATAATTTAATAATGTTGTTGATGTACATAGAAAAGTCAAAGTTTATGTTCGTTCTTCAATTTTTATTTTGAACACGTTTGTTTTGAAAAGAGTTCACGTAATGACGCAATAATAAGTGAAATTCTGCCTTCCAAGTTTTGGGGATTCTCAAAACTATAGAGGAGCTTTAATTTAAAGCGCCTCTTGTGTTGGGAACCCCAAATTCGCAACAACAACAAAAATAGCAAAATTTCACTTAAATGTTTATAATGATGTAAAAGAAATGAGAATTATCCCACACTTCTGCAATCATTATCACAACAAATGTCTTTGACGCCGGATATTGATGAAAGAATACAACATTTCGGCTTCTTTTTTCACGCAGAAAACAAAAAATTAGTATTCTTTCACCAATATTCGTCTTCGAACACATTAAATAAAATGACAGCCTGTTTCATTTCATTATACAATCAAAGTAAAATGTTTCCATCATATATTTGGGGCACCCAACACTTTAGAGAGGCTGTTAGTGTTAGTGTTGGGAACAAACAGTTTAATGGCAATATTCCATAAATTGCAGAATGACGTAGAAGAGCAGATAAGAGGGTGACTCTTAACGCTCAAATCTACAAGGATTTTTAAATAAATGTGTTTAAAGAAAAATATTTGTATAACAGAATAAGAGTTTTTCTGCTGCATATAATTATATGCACAAAACTCAAATTATAAATTCTTTCATCAACATTTTGAGTGTACGTTTCGTTTCTAAACGGTCCTCTAATTTCATTCAGTCATGCTTTCTTGTTATCTTTATTTCAGTACTTCTGAGTTCAGATTATACCGTAACTAACATTGTACATCGAGCTTTATACAGTTGGAAAAAATCCAATACTTTAGGAGCGTTTTTCTCACAACTGAACAACTTTACAGAGTCCCTCTAAAAGAAAAGACGTAAGGCCTACAGTATTCATTATTATACTCTTTTTTTAAAGCTTCTTTAAAATTAAAATAGGTAGAATCCACACATGAAAAGTACAAGATCACTATATTGCAATACACCTCCCTGTGAATATGATCCGTCTGCTACAAGAACAAATGGTGTGCGACTTCTTGACTTGTGTGAACCACCCCGTCTTAGGAATTCTCTGGCAGCAGCAATCTTCAGGGTCGCATAGGCCATAAAATCTTGCGATGCTCGACTTTATCGTGTTTTCATGCCCTTGAATTTTAAGTAGAAATATAGTGTACTTTTTTAATGGCTCTTCCCTAGCAACAGGATATGGGGATCCTGACATTCAGCCAAAGGTAACCCCAAATTCAACCAGAGTTAAAAAGTTTTCACCACGTATTCCACCAGTTAGTCAGCTTTATTTCAGGTACGAAATGTTCGTAGTGAATGTCTCAGATCCTCATTACGGTAGATAACTTCACAAAGGCGCGCGCCCACCCGCAACCCTCCATCGATATGCACTAGTATTGTGCAGTGGTTTGCTGTGAAACGTTAACCTGAGAAAAAGTGTATTCTAATATTGTTTTTCTGAAAAATTCTCCAAAAATAACAAATAAATTGACACGAAACAGGTAATAAACATAACGACTTTTAACTCATGATCTTTATTTGGACATTTAATGAATATTCACTTCATTTTTGGTATGTTATAGAGTAAAGTACCCGGTAATCGGTCAGCTCCGGTTTTCGGCCAACTGGTTGGATACATGGTAAAATCACTTTAAAATACATCGCATAATAGCATAACACATATCCCACACATACCATACCATGCCAGTGTCACTGAAGAACCACATTTGCAATGAAAAATATATCCTAAAATATCACATTTTAGCGATGTAATCGGCGGTCCCGCTACCCAAATCTGAAAAATCGAGTTTCTTACGCGTGTATGTAAGAAATATGGGTACCATAAAATGAGCTTTATTTCAAGTATTTTTCAGATATAGAGCCCGATTTTGTGCTGGTCGCAAGCTCAAAAGTATCTCATCGCATGTATTAAATCAATGCAGCCGCACACCGCGACGCACACACGATATGTCCGTCTAATTCAGATTCCAACTTCCGATCACCGCTGTGCCTGTATTCGGCCAGGCGAGCACCCGGGAGCTCCGGCGTGGGATACCTGCTCCGCCCGCTTGTGCTATACATCAGCGCAGAAACGCACGCGCGCGCGAGCGCTTCCTATTGACTTTGTACATGCGGCCGTAAACTGAAACGCTCGGCCGATAACCGGCTCCAAAACAGTGAAAATTGAAATGAATATTGTCATGGCAATTCGTGATTTTTTTTTGGGATTCTTTTTTTGTTTAAATAATAATAATATTTGCTTCATGATTTGAACAAGAAATGATAATAAATAGGAAGTAAAGAGTCCAATAAATAGGATTTTGTCTTAAGTGGCCGAAAACCGGGTACTTTACTCTAGTATAGTCTCCACGCCGGAGTTACAGGTCCAATTTGGGATACGTTTCTGAACAAGCACCAAGTTTTTTTGCAGTGAAAAATGATGAAATAGTTTTGAGAAGAATTGATCTTGGCCTCACTTAGACCAAAAAATTCTGTCTCTTTCGTTTGTTAGCCTCTGATTTGGGTAGGGTCGGCTCCTCTCTGTAGAGACAGGACAGGACCACAGTGTTCATGTTCGGTGTAGCGTTTCTTTACACTAAACTTGGCCAAACTAATGCCTAATTTTAATATTTAACCAGATGCATATCCGATTTATTTTATATTGTAAATTATGCCTAGGCTATGATACATCGGTTCCACTTACCAACTTGACTGAAATAATCCGTTTAATGATCCCTTTTTAGGAAATTATTGGTCAAATTCGTTGAAAATCTTGCAAACTGTATTTTAACTTGCTGCGCATGACGTCATCTAAATCTCATCCCTTCTAGTCTACGCCATTGGGAAAATTTGTATGAAGGAAAAACTGTGATAAAGTCATTACAAGCTTGTAGCTCGCACACAGTTTTTCCTTCATAATCATTTTGCCTTCGGCAT
Source organism: Strongylocentrotus droebachiensis (assembly GCA_035222895.1). Taxonomy (NCBI): domain Eukaryota; kingdom Metazoa; phylum Echinodermata; class Echinoidea; order Camarodonta; family Strongylocentrotidae; genus Strongylocentrotus; species Strongylocentrotus droebachiensis. The sequence goes on along the minus strand of JAVYIG010003390.1, from coordinate 100,024 downwards.
ACTAGAAGGGATGAGATTAAGATGAGATGAGTCATGCGCAGCAAGAGTTAAAATACGGCTTGCAAGATTTTCAACATGGATGTCCATTTTGACCCATAAATTCCTAAAAAGGGACCATTAAACAAATTATTTCAGTCAAGTTGGTAAGTGGAACCGATGTATTATGGCCTAGGCATAATTTACAATATAAAATAAATCGGATATGCATCTGGTTAAATATCCAAATTAGACATTAGTTTGGCCAAGTTTAGTGTAAAGAAACGTTACACCGAACATGAACACTAACGCCTATGGTCCTGTCCTGTCTCTACAGAGAGGAGCCGACCCTACCCAAATCAGAGGCTTACAAACGAAAGAGACAGAAATTATCGGTCTAGGCCTCACTACACTTTAGGAAAGCATAGTCTAAAGTCAATGCTAATGCTTATTGACGTCTAGCACTGCATACTTGCTGAGAGGCAGGTATAATTAATATACAAATTCACACACCACACACTATTGCATAGACTGCACACAATATAACGGAAGTGGCTGATCGGAAAATTTGACACTAGACTTACAATTCAAATTTTTAAATTATTCTCTTTAACATCAGTAGAGTAAAGGAGGGGTTTTCGGCCGGTCGCAGTTTTTGGCCAGTCCGTTGGATGCATGGTAAATCCCTTTAAAATACATTGCATAATAGCATATCATGTATATACTGGGGTGTGCAGGTGGACCACTACCCTGGGGTTTCCCCCTAATCTTATATGAATTGTGCAGTGGGTTATTAACGTGCAAAGGTGGTGACTCTCCTCTACACGGGGCCTCCATTTAACGTCCATTCCGAGGGACGGAGTGTTTTCCACTTAACATATCCTACTTCTATGAAACAAAAAGAGGGGCACGTTAACACACAAGTCACAACGCAAGCTTAAGTCATCCGCCTGTGTGGGATTCGAACCTGAGATCTTTGGTTTCGACAGGCAGACTCTTTATCAACTGAGCCAACTCGCTACCTTTTAATTCTTTTTAATATCTAGATATTTCAAAATATTCCTTGCAAAGATTTGAAAAATTATTGTTTAACCATTGTTATTCATAGAACTAGCATGGCTGATGCCCAAGCAGAAGGTGGAGTTCCAGCTGTGGAACCGACCGTTGAGACTGAAAACTCAAACCAGGTCCAAGATCAGATCCAGGTGCCTTCTCAAGAGGAGTTACTAGCCCATGTCAGAGCTCAACCTGGAACAGCACTGGTGAAAGCAAGGTAAGAAACACAACTGGGGGGTGTTTCACAAAACTTGACATCAGTGACAAATGACAGTTTTTGTTATAAGCTAGTGAAATCCTAGCTTCTGATTGGTTATCAGCAGATTTGTCACTGATTTCTGTCATTTGTCATTGAAAGAAGGCTTTGTAAAACGGGTCCCTGGTGTTATAACAAATTCTGTGGAGGGATGGGAGCAGCCGAGGACAATTTGCCTCCTGAACCCATTAGAGAGCTCTCGTAAATGAAAAATGAGCCACAGGGTTTTTGTCAGTAATGCAAGTGTGTATTGGTAGATTTATAAGTGAAATACACTGCACTTTTTCTATAAATAACAATTCATTCTAAATTACTTGGCAAAGGCTCATTCATTACGCAATGTGACCATTCAACCCACATATATCTAGACACAAAAATTATTAGATAACTAGGCCCTGACTTCTGATATACATTTACTTGTTTTGCTCTTTGCTCCAACAAGCCCTTACACAACTCACTTCTTTTTGGTATTGCTGTTCTTTTTGTACCTAGGTACATTGACCTCACACGACACAGCAAAAGAAATGACCGGGATAGCACCACCAAAGCGAGCCAGGAGCAGCGCAACGAACCAGAGGGCCAGCAGCATGAAACCAAGAAGCAGAAAGGGAAAGGCCAGAATAAGAAACGTTACAGGGAAAAAACAGTTCCGTCTGAAGAGCGTCCTTGTTTGGATTTCTTGAGGGGTGCCGGCTGCAGATTCGGTGACAAGTGCAAGTTCAGCCACGATATCCAAAAGCTGATGGCAGGTAAAGCCCCAGACATTAGTCCGCGATGTATCAATTTTGAGAAATTTGGCAGCTGTCCCTATGGCATGCTCTGTCGCTTTGGAGGTGCCCACATAGACGATAACCTGAAGAACATCGTCGATGAGGAGAAGGTCAAGGAAACAGGAGGCAAATTTGTTGTCAGGAATATGCTGAGCAAAGACTTGCAGATTCAGTTGAGGAAGCGGAACGTCCATTTCAAGAAGTCTGATCAGTACATGAGGACTTTGGATACTAGGAAAAAGGAGTCTAAGAGACCCGAAGGACAAGGTTGCACAGACAGTAATGAAAGTCCTCCTGTTGTCATGCCGACTAGTGCTGATGCTCCCAGCCATGCAGGGACTGTAACGGATGCTGATGTCATCAAGCTGAGGCAAGAGGAGAAGAAGAAGCTTGATGTGAAGGACAAACTCCTGCTTGCACCACTGACAACCGTAAGTGCTGCTGAATCATTAGACCTAATGGCCCGAATTCACAAAGGAGGTTTGTCGACAAACCTACATGTAGGTTTATGTGCGTCATATGACGCGTTTCAACGGGTCCAAGGTTTTACAAACCTTAGTTACAAACCTTGGTTTGAAATGCGTCGAAATGCAGCATATGATGCACATAAACCTAGGTTTGTCAACAAACCTCCAGCCTATGAGTTCACAAGTATTTCTCATGACTTCAGTTCCTTTGAGACATTAGTATTAGAGTTCTGTTCTCATCTTGATAGTGATTTTAACTAATTCCTCAGACACACCAATGAGACTTGACACCAGACCACATGCAGACCTAACAATACATACATTATTGTACCCCTAATGGCCCAAAACAAGGCTTTTTGGAGTCAGTTTGGCAGTGTTACTGTTAGTGAGTTACGAATCCTTGATGTCTAACATTACAATTTATTAACTCATTGTGAATTACAAAAAGAACAATAAGCATTTGTTTGTCCAAAGCAGCAAATACTCTGTCAAGCTTTAAGTGACTTCAACAACTTATGGCACTGACAATCTAGGAAACTTGGTAACATTGAGACCTTGGATACGGTAGCTGTTTATTTAGATACTTAGGAGACTAAACTTTGTTATGTTTGCATTAATCATATCTTAAATCCTTCAAAAGGCTGGGTTATTTAGGTGGTCTCCCTGGCAGGGAGGGGTAAATTCCAGAGTAACATATCAGAATATTTTTTTTAATTCTGAAAGGTGCTTGCCTGAACAGAAAGATGATTTTGATTCTGTTGAACACTGTACGTCTGTGCTTGTTGTTACAGGTTGGTAATCTTCCATTCCGTGCCGTGTGTAAGAAGCTGGGTGCAGACATCACATGCGGCGAGATGGCCATGTGTACTAACTTACTCCAAGGACAGTCGTCTGAATGGGCGCTCCTGAGGAGACATCCTACGGAAGACATCTTTGGTGTCCAGGTAAATTATCTTCTCACTTCATTTCAGGACAGGAACTTTTTTAAGGGATGGAGTGATCAAATGTTCTTCATATTGGCAACCCTTATATTTTTATCTTTCTGTTCTACATTGTTCTAATAAAATGTTACTTCTTTGAAAATGCTGTACATGTGAGTAAAAGCTTCATCTAAAAAATTGAAGAAAAAAAAGGGAAAATTTTGTTCCATCAACAATGATATATGAATTGTAAGTATAATTAATTTTTATGAATTTATAAATAATGCATTAACAAGAACAAAAGCAATAAAATTTAGTGTGGACAGTAAAAATGAATACCCAGAAGCAGAAAACAAGTTTACCTCTTGATAAACTGATTTTAAGGAAGGAAATCCCACATTATACTAAAATACTCTCTTTGCCGGTATGCTGGAAGAATTAGATCAGAATTTGGGGTTCTGATTTTTTCCCCCTTATTATGAATCATTTCCTCTAGCTCTGTGGTGGTTTTCCAGACACGATGACTAGGTGTGCAGAGCTGCTTAATGATAGATTAGATATTGATTTTATCGATATCAATGTCGGCTGCCCAATTGACCTGGTTTATCACAAGGTGCGTATTAAACCTCTTTATAGTTCATTGACTTTTATGGTTGTTAGTTGTGTGGAAGAAGTTTGCTGCCTTTTATTATATTTCCAGATTATTTTATGTTTTTTACTGTTTCTATTTTCGTCCTTCAGAAATTATACATGTATATCATGGGGGAAACCTGCTATATAGTCTTGATGACTATGAAGAACGAATGAGGACATACAGAGTGGTGTAAAAGCAGTGGAATCCCAGAAATCTGATCCGATGCTAATGACAGTATTTGTTTTATCGCACTTTCGTAAATAATAATAATAATTACATGTTGATCAATTTTTATGGCACAGCTACAGCGCAGTAGAGTTTATTTATATACTACCGTAGCTGCTACAGTAGTATATAAATAAACTCTACTGCGCTCTGATGAAAATAAAACTAACAGTGCTACTTTACAGACACACAAAAAAACTATTCAAAAGCTTAATGTTTCTTTGATTATTGACATTATGTTTAAATATATGAATATCTTACAGTTTACAGGAATTTTTTAATTTAATTTGATACGTAATGAATTACATGTAGTTCATAACTTATTTTGACTATTGCAGGGAGCTGGATCTGGTTTGATGAATAGAATGGGAAAGTTTCAGGAGATTGTAAGAGGAATGAGCTCGGTAAGTCATTTATATCCACAACCATTTATGTATCACATACATGTAACATGCAGATGGGAATATTAGTTTCTCAGATGCATCATTTGCCATACTGTTAGATTGGCCATATTGCTCTATTAGGCATTTAAAATTTGTGTATGATAACAACAAATTGCATTTTTGTTCTCAAAAAGATGAATTATTGGCATCTTTTTTTTTGTAGAAAAAACATAGCTGCAAGCAAAAATGCCCCAATGCACACTGCTGTGAATCGTGAGAGATACCGGTACAGAAATTGAAGGATTGCAAAGAGATAATGAACTTTCAAGAGTCAACATTTTCTACATAAATATCTCATTCAGATGTTTTGCATTAATTATTTTGAAGTTTTCAAATAATTTGTGACGGGGAAAGCCTTTTAAAGGTACTGTGTCCCATTTGCAGGCCCAAAAAATGAAAAAGTTAAATTCCAACTGCATTTGAAAGATAATACTAATTTAGAACTTCCCTAAAAAAGTTGGGGCTTGAAAATGTCTTCAAGTGGGAAAATAACAACTATTAGTTGTCAAATCGACTTTAGGGCTATAGAGCCCAAAAGTAATAGCCTTGATTTTCAGACAATTGTACCGAATGGTCATACGTTTTATGCTGCGCAAAGATTCAATCAGTTTAATCTTGGCCATCACAAGAAGTGGGTTATTGATGTAGACAAATGCTCATGTACCCTTTACAACTCTTTTCATGTATGTTATTACCAAAGAAGAAAAAAAGCCAGTCAGACACGCAATAGTGTCTGACAGTGAAGTCTAGCAAGTAAAACGGGTTTCCTTGCATAATTTGAATATGAGGACACTGCTAACGTTTAAATTTCACAGATAGGACATACATGACATATTCATAATTCCTGCAAAGTTCTACAGCATTTGAGGTTGGCTGCAAAAGGGACATAGTACCTTTAAGGCCTGTTTTTGTCACAAGGATTGCAAACAGTTATCCTAAATGAACTTTCAACAGTCAGATTTTGGATCCTAAACCTTTGTAGAAGTTGGTTGATAAATCATCTGTGGGAACATCCTTACATGTTTATGATCTCATACCTCTTGTTTACCAAGGGTTGTCACATCACACTGCTCTCCCTGCAAAAGACCTTGCAATATTGGGGGTAATATAATAATATGATATCGGGAAAAAACTTTGTCCAAGGATGTAAAGCACAGAGCAAGGATCAAACTATGTACTGTCCATTTGAGAGCCAAGAGTTTTCAACAGTATACCATTGCTCCCAACCTTCATACTTTATGTACCTGTTTCTCCTGTAGAACAAAACAGTTGTTTTTTTAACCAAAATGTTGAACATTCATAATTTTGGGCGGGAGAGAAGGGGTAACGTTGATGAGGAATATTTTTTTATTTTTTTTCTATTCAGGTTCTTGATATTCCTCTGACAGTGAAGATGAGAACCGGTGTCCATAACGACAATCCCGTCGCACATAAGATCGTCCGTCGTATCTACGACTGGGGAGCATCTGTTGTCACAGTAAATATCACACTTCGTATTACTGTAGCTGAGGAGTGTTTCACAAAGATTAAAATTGACTTTAAGTTGGACTTAACTATGGGCCGCCGTTCATGCCACTGTTTTCTCTCACCATTTACTGGCATTGGTCTCCCAAGGGACGTATTAATCATGGTCACAAATCTACCAAATTAACTCTTTTTGATAGTTCATTATTGAAGGAAAAATTTGTAGCTAAAGATCATAATGATGAGAGCAAACAGTTGCATGAATGGTCTGCCATATTTAAGTCCAACTTAAAGTCAATTTTAGTCTTTGTAAAACACTCCTCAGGAATATATTACTACTGTTAAATGTGCTTTCAAGAAATAGAGTTCTGGGCCCTGTTTCGTGAAACTTGTCATCAATAACAAGTTACATCAACTGTTAGAAGATACTGAAATCATGGCATTTGATTGGCTGAGATCAAATTTGTCATGGAAATTTAGCACTTGTTACTGATAACAAGTTTCATGAAACAGGGCCCTGGTCATGCAATTACTCTGAAAGAAGCTGTCCAGGAGCTTTTGGGAAATGTAATTATGTAGTTCATAAGAAATGGTATGCACTATGATGTTTTATAAGATGATGACGTGGATCCTAATCAAATGATTGGTTGAGAGCGTACATGTGACCAGGCATTTATTTTGCCTAACACATAGTTTTGATAATGACCGATCATTAGTAAAATAATGTTATAAAACATCATTTTATAAAACAAACATAACATAATGTTATAAAACAAATAATTCACATCAAATCGATTGGGCATTAGTAAAATTATCCACACTCGGTACCTTCAAAACAGTCTGAAGTGTTAGACTGTTCCAAAGGTACCTTGTACTGCTGTTTATTGTTTGTATATTAAACTCATCAATATCATAGAAAATTGACTCAATCTTACTGAAAATTACATGCAATACACACAGAAATGTGTAAATGGGACTACACAAACATGTGACATGAAAGATCTAGTTTTGTTGTTTTCTTCCCCCGGCTAGGTTCATGGTCGTACAAGAGAGCAGCGTTATTCCAAGCTAGCTGATTGGGATTATCTGAAAGACTGTGTTCAGGCTGCAGATCCACATCCATTCATTGGTAAGTCCTAAGGTCAAAGGTCAACTATGCTGCAGTTTTTGAGTACCTAGAGTAATATTGCATGATGTTAATGTTAATCTGATGTAAATGTACATGTAGTAATACTGTGTTGTAAGGTTTCTAACCATGTAGAGATACACAAAAACCTGTCTTTAACCTAAAGCTTGCTCGCACTTTATGCAGTAAGCCTTTAATTAATAATTATTAATGATAAAACAAAAATGCATCAAATAAACCATAGTGGAGGCATGATGGCTCAGTAGTGGAGCAGTGGTCTTGTAACCAGGAGGTCCCAGGTTAGAAACCATGTCAATGCGCCAGTGACCTTTGGTATGGCATTAATCCTCATTACCAAGTCCCTTGGAGAGGACTTAAAGCCGTTGGTCACCTGTTTCTTGCTTACAAGCATATACATGCATGCTTTCTTAGCAGTCGGGTAAAACAAAAGAATAAAACAAACATTTAAATGAATGGCAAATAGATGTGAAAAGAAAACTATATTTAACCATTGACTGACACTAGGCAGTGAATGCGTAGGCCAGGAATATTTCCTCATGTCCTATTTGGCCCATTCTTGAATCAAAAAGTCATGTTTTCATCCAAGAACATGATTTTAGAAACTTTCAGGAAATCAACCTTGGGCGATATCAATTGCTTAGAGCAAAAGTACCCAGATTTATGAATTTTGCAATGGCATTTAAGATGATCCAACCACGCTTTCTATAAACCAAACAATAGGTTATTGAAATGGCCCTTGGGTTAATTTCTTGCACACGCTGGACCTTACCTATGGAATCAATTGCCACAAGATATTTGTTATATTTCAAGTGTAGATTGCTTTAAAAATGCCCTCAAAACTCATTTGTCAAGGCGGCTTTCCAGTAGATTTACTTCCACATTTGTTGTTCATATTTTGTTTATTTCTGTGTACTTGTAGTTTTTCTTCTCCATTGTGCCTCAAACACATTAGTCATGTGGAGTTGGCGCATTACAAATACTCTATATTATTGAAAGGTCTGCCTATTGTATTCAAGGTAATAATGAATGTTATTGTTTAAAATTAACAAATACTTTGAATGATGTCATATATCTTATTTTACGTAGGAAACGGAGACATTCTTTCATTTGAAGATTCAAACTTCTTCCGTGAGCAGAGTGGAGCGACCGGTCAGATGATTGCCAGGGGTGCCCTCATAAAACCTTGGATTTTCACTGAAATCAAAGAACAAAGGTACCATACTAGCATTTCTAAAGTTTGTAAAGTCTTTGCTGTTTTATTAAGTCTTTATACCTTGATTGATTCCATTTCATATATAAATTGTTTGCACAATAAAGAACATAGTTGACAAAGTAAGTTCAAAAATATGAAATGAAACAGGAACCTACTTGAAAGCATAGCTTGTTTTTGTACGTTCCCAAGAATAAATATAATATGAATATTATTTTCATAAACCCTTTTAAAGTGTCTGAATAATCGAAATATACAAAACGGGACACAAAGGACAGAAAACAGAGATAATGAGATAAGACAGGACTTGACAAAACGATTCATAATAGGTCAAGATAAACAAGGCATGAAAGGACAAGACAAAACACGACATGACAGGACAAAACAAGACAAAAAGCAATGACAAAAGTAAGCTCAGTCTAGCTGAAAGGAAATATAACAAAGACCATGAGGCGTGACGGCTTAGTGGTAGAGAGTGGTCTCTACCCGGGAGGTCATAGGTTCAAAATTTAGTCAGTGTGCTAGAGCCCTTTGGTAAGGCATTAATCCTCATTAGTCCCTGGGAGAGGACTTGGAGCCGTTGGTCACCTGGTTGCTTACTTACAAGCACACACATGCTTTTAAGGCAGTCAGTTAACATAAAATAAAACTGGGTTAAAATAAAAGATAATGTTCAAATGATCTTGGAAATGTTCGAAAATGTAGTTAGGAATAATAGGAATAAATATGTGTCGTATGGTTTTAGATTCATAACGATGATAACAAAATTAATCTTGCTTGAGTCGCACTCACATGTGCTTTTAGATTTTAATTAATACCTCATTAACATTCTCTTAATTTATTTCTACTTTTTTCCTTCTCTCTCATTACCGTATGCCTCTATAACAGACATTGGGACATCTCTTCTAGTGAGCGTTTTGATATTCTACAGGATTACATCAACCTAGGACTGTTGCATTGGGGCTCAGACAGTGAGGTATGTCTCTTCATGATAATAATAATACATCCAGATTTACATAGTTGAGTTCTGGTCATGCGATTGCATTGTGAAAGAAACGTGGAATCGATCAGAAAGGTTGATCATCTAGCATATCAATAAGTATTGGTGTGTACTGCAAGGTTCTGGAATCATCAAAATGATAACCCAGTCTTGATAAAGTTACAAGCTCTATACACAGAAAGATGTATATGGGACTACACAAACATGTGGCATAAAAGTTTGTCCTGATTTTTATGATGTTACATGCCATATTAGAATACTAAGGCATTTGAAGAGCCATGCTTTTCAGGGAACATTTTTTCTCCGCTTTTCTCCCATACTTGCATAATACAATGATAACGCTCACCAATTATTTGTCACCTCTTCCCAGAACTCAACCTTCTCTTTCATACGCCATACTGTTTCTAAGCTCTTTACAGAAATTATAATTCCCCTGTTTATGGGATTCATTCACGCATACAGTGTGCACCGTTTCTTGAGAGTTATTTCTACTATTATGGTCACCTTGAGGGCATACCGGTATGGCAATTTCTGTCACATAGGCTTTCGTCATCCTACCAGGGGGGTGTTTCATAAAGCTGTGCGTAAAGTTACAAATTACTATACAAATGATTTGAATATGAAGAGCCAAATGGGATGCTCAACATTTTTTCCTGACATTTTAACAAAGTGTGACTGTCTTTCCCATTGTCTTAATTAAATTGTAGCCAAAAATACACTTTGCGTTAAAATGTTTTGTTCAAAACGATAAGGCTAAACTACATCTGCGTATTTCAACTTTAGCTTAAACAATTAAAAGGATTTGAGAATCCCATTTAGCTCTTCATATTCCAATCATTTGTTAAGGCTTGCGTAACTTTATGCACACCTTTATGAAACACCTCCCAGGTCCCAATTTCTCTCTGGGGAATTGAGTGGCTAATGCAGATTAATGATTTTTGATGGTTTTCTTGATGCAGGGAGTACGGAAGACGAGAAGATTCCTTCTGGAGTGGCTGTCTTTCCTCCATCGTTACATCCCAGTCGGACTCTTGGAGACACTGCCTCAGAAGATCAACGAAAGGCCTCCGTACTATGTGGGTCGGGACGATCTGGAAACACTGATGGCCAGTGCCAATTGTGCTGACTGGGTCAAAATCAGGTAAGATCAGTAATTACATGTTACAGTCAAACCTGTCTACAGCGACCGCCCAAGGGAAACACAAAAAGTTGCCTTTGTAGACAGGTTCCTTTAGTACATGTTTCAATGAGAAACCATTTTCAAGGGAAACAAAAAATGTGGTCCTTGTAGACAGGTGGTCTTTGTAGACATGTGGTCATTAAAGCAGGTTTGACTGTAGTAAGATTCCTCTTCTAAGGAAGGGTTGTCCTGAGGGAGTTACCTGGTGATGTTTGTCCTTTAATGGTTGTCTTTGCGCAAGAACATTGTAAATTTCTTTGAGAGATCCCCAGCTAGATGTGGGCCATGATAATCTGGAAACCCCGATGGCCAGTGCCAAACTGTACCGACTGGGTCAAACTTGGGCAAGACCTTATTTCCTAGGGAGGATGATTGTCCTCTAACGGGATATTCTCCTGGGGGTATTTGTACGAGAATGGTTTTTTTCCTCAGGTGGGACTTCCTTGCAAGACCTCCTCAATACTTCAGGCCTGATAATTACCCGAATTAAATCCTCAGGTGGGACTTCCTTGCAAGACCTCCTCAATACTTCAGGCCTGATAATTACCCGAATTAAATCCTCAGGTGGGACTTCCTTGCAAGACCTCCTCAATACTTCAGGCCTGATAATTACCCGAATTAAATCGGTTTCCTAATTTTATTGTTTTTCTTCTTTTTCCCCCAATTTTTAGATGCCATTTTTTGGTCTCCACGAATCATTTTTGTTGTTGTTTTACTCAAGGGGCGGTATGGTTGAGGGGGGAATCTTCTTTTTCTTTTAGTGCTCACTATCACCCCTGATACTTTACAGGTCAGAACAATCTGGAGATCCTGATGGCCATTACCAACCGGGTTAAAATCAGCGGACATGTAACTCGGATCAATCATGTTTATATGTGCCTATCCAATGTACCTGTACATGTAGGTTGACAGGCACATGTAGGGAAAGCTTGAGTTAAAGGGATAGTTGAGTTCTGTTGCAGAGGGCGCTACACAAAATAATTTTTTTGTGAGATAATGAAAAACTGAGTGTCAAATTTGAAAGAACATAATATTTAAATGACAAAATCATCTTTGTTTGATCAAAATCGGTTCAGAGACGGCTGAAATATCCATAAATATAACGATTTCATACCACCACAAATATCAGATATTTTGAAAAATTTGAAAAAACCGTTGAAAAAACGAAATAACGGCTTTTACGTCGTATTTTAGCCAATGCCGATGTTAGCTTTTTTGTTGGCATTTTCGTTTTGTTTATATTACGCACAACCAGCCGGACCATGTATTGTTATTTTTAATTAAAAAATGAATTAACGGTCACCGTGTTCTTTTGAAAGTGGAGCTGTATTGGTATGATCGTATTGGCTAAATTCACACATTTTGGGGTCTAAAATTAACCGTTCATAGCAATTTTAGGTACTAAAAGGGCACTAGAAATGTCATAGATAAGAATAAGAGCAATAACCATGCACTTTGAAGGCATTTGCGGTCTGAAAACAGAACTCAACTATCCCTTTAATAATAAAAAACATCCTCGTCATGCCAGTCCCTAAAATATAAATGACATGCTTTGTTACATGTATGTCCAAGAAACAATTTTCATGATAACTTGAGAATGTAAATATTTTGTGAACAAAAGAAATGTAAAGTTCTTTAACAGAGTGATTGTAGGAGCTTTACTTGCCAAACATAGTACTGGAGGGTGTTTCACACAGATCCTAAGTTGAACCTATCTCTAAGTTGGTCTTAACATTTATGGAAAGCCGTTAGCATCTATGAAAATATTTTGTAAAAGTTATTTTAAAAGGCATAAAATGTTGATTCAAATCATTCATATTTTCTATTATCAAGGTGATTTCATGTTCTTGGTGTAGAATTTATAAAAAGTCTAAAATACTTGAATTTTTGCTTTTGAATATATTTTATTTTAAGGCTACAAATGGCTCTCCATAATTTTTAGGTCCAACTTAGAGTTAAGTTCGACTTAGGATCTTTGTGAAACACCCCCCAGTAAATGATAATGTTCTCATGTCTAATATTGTGTTATCATTATGCTTAGTAAGGATGTAATCTGCTTCTTGTTTCAGTGAAATGTTTCTTGGCCCTGTACCCGATGACTTCCAATTTCTAGCGAAGCACAAAGCCAGCTCCTACAAGTGAAACTAACATGGCTCAGCAGCACAAATAGCCAAGTCGTACAACTAGCAATGGCACGATCAACCACAAATTCTAGCGACTTATTGCATACCTGCCAACCCTTCTGAATAATCCAGAATATTCTGATTTTCTGGATTTTTAGCACTTGAAACTTCAGATTATTCAGATTTTTATTCTTTTTTGTTCTTTTCTTTTTCTTCTTATTTTTGAAGGCATACCGTGCTAAAAATTCCTAATTCTTATTTTCAAATGTTGGCAGGTATATTATTGGCATTCATGAGAAGACAGGTGACATACATTCTATGCTGTAGGAGTTATGTTTAGTACTTGTTTCTACAGAGGATTTTAGAGCCATAATGTTTATCCTACCTAGCAACAACTATTGCTAACAAAGACTCATGCATTAAATTTGATTACATTACGAAAGTGGCCAATTCATAATAGATAATGTTTTACCTCTGATTTTATTTTTTTGTATGGCTAGATTGACTTCAGGCTCAGACCCTCACTTTTTTACTTGCATTTTGAAAAATATTTAATGTCAAAATAGCTTTAGGGATGTGTATGTTGATGAAAATGCAATAAAAACAGTTTTATATTTATCTCAGTCATGATATGCATATGAAAATATACAAAATGTTTCTTATTGTACATCAATCTACTACCATTGTAACCTTCTATGATTCATTTCTGTTTTCTTTGGCTAAATTATTGGCGTATGGTCTTGGCCCTTGCTTTGATAACAGACATTTTTAATCATTTGGAATTTAAAGGATGTTAAAGCCCCACTGTACTACTTGTAGCTACTTGCTCCCTCTGTATAGAAAACTTCCCCAATCGGTGCCTGTTGGTCCCCCATGATCCTTGTTTTTATGTTAATTAGAGCTGAGTTGATGAGAAAGCCACCTGTCAGTGACCTTGCTGGATGGTCTAATCCCTTCTGGCAGAATTAGTACAGACGGCCTTTAAGTAAAACAAATTTAGAGAAAAAAAATGTAGTCCGAACACTTCAGCTATTTCTTGTATTTTTTGTTAATATAGGGCCCTTGAAGACTCATCCTTTCCAGGAACACCTTTTCTATGATATTCTTCTAAACAAACATGAAAAGACTGTAAAAGCTCACAAAGTATTTGTTGTCATCCTGGTACGAGGTGGTAAACTGCCTCTAAAAATGTCCACATCAAAATATAAGCCTTTGATCACATGTAAATGAAAGACAAGTGGGGATGACAAAACAATGGTCATGAAGACTACACATACATGTATTTCTGTGTGTCGTTAGATACAGAGTTATGAAGCGCACAGCTCCAATGGTGTTTTTTTTTAATTGAATATCAGGTTGCTGCAGTGGATTTAAGAGGCAGTTGATCAAGTTATTTGTGAATGCGGCTTTATGAAATTTAAGTTTTCTTTTGCCTGTTTGACTTTTTGTTACACGAGCCCATTTTATGTCTTATTGTATTTCAGAAGCATAGCCAGCTCTTGTGCAGTCATACTTATAGTACTGAAGACCTCAATTTATCTGACTTGGTCATATTTTATAAATATCCACCTAGTGATGTGCTTTGATAACCTTTTTGAAACATTATTTTGATCATTATTATACATGTATGTAATGAAGTTTGATTTAGATTATTATGATGAACACTATATCTTTGTGATTTGTGTATTTGATCTAAAGGTAATTAAGACCAGTACATACCCTAAAAGAGACGGGTAGGTAGCATGAAATTAAGAAAGATGGAGAGAAAGGGGGGGGGGGTAGAGAACACGATAAAGGGGAGAGAGAGAGAGAGAATGAGAGGGAGAGTGAAAGAGAGATCAAGATATTAGGGAGAGATTGGGGGGGGGGGAGAGGGAGAGAAAGAAAAAAAGGAGGTGAGAGAACAAAATGTAGGGAAGAAAGAGAATGAGAGGGGGAGGCAGAGAGAGAGAGAAAGAAAGGGGGAAAGTGACTTATGGAGGGAGAGACGGAATGGGAAAAATTTCTATGTGTATGTATATTTATATACTGGCATGTGAGAAATTGGGTGATAAAGGGGGAGAGACAGACACAGAGAGGGGGAAGAAAATGGGAGAGAAAGAGGAAAAGATAAAGAGAGGGGGGAAAGAGGAAGAACAATTTCTAGAAAAGGTGTACTGGTATGTTAAAGACATGTAGGAATACAAAATGAAAAGAGAGAGGTATACATAATAACATGTTGAAGGTATTTTGTAACACACGAAATAACGAGTCTGTCGGAAGCTGCTCGTGGAGGTAATGGGTACTTTTATGTTGAATTCAAACCAATACCTGATGAAGATGAACACCGTGTATTAAAAAACAGAATTCTTTTGCTTAATATAAAAATAAAAAGAGTTAATCACATCAAAAACCTTCACATGAAAATTATTATCACATGCACAGCCGTATAATTATATTTTCATTAGGATGCAAGCTTTAAAAAAGTTAGGCAAGGCATACAAAAGAAAAAACAATTCCCAAACATAAACAAAATGAAAGCAAGCTATGCATTATATTCCCTTGCGTGATATCACATGGGTGAATTCAAGTAACGTTAATACTATTTTATTAGAAAAGAAAGTCATGCGTTCAGGCAATAATTCTTTATACCGCCATCACTCCAATCCTTTGTTTTCAAAATCAAACTATACTCTGATAAGATAGATATTCTACAAAATACAGGTTTCATATTCTGCTTACAAAATTGTACTGTCCTCCTACATATAGTTCCATTAAATGTAAAATCTGAATAAAACTGTCACTGCTTTCCTACAAGACAAACTGAAAATATAACTGTACCCTCAACGAACGATCTAAATTAAGTAGTTCAATTTAAAATCTTGTATGCACATGTATGAGGAAGTCTATCAATTTAGATCAAACAATAATATACATATTATAATATAATAAGGGAAGGCTGTGTTATTACTATCAATAATAATAATAATATAAGATTATTAATAATTATAATGATAACGATGATAACAATGATAATAATAATAACTATAATAATAATAATAGTCAAATTTATATAAAACTTAAAGGTAATACAAAGTTTTGGTATGGGGTCATAAATTTGGTTCAAATGAACATATTGGAACATATTGGAAGCATCAATATTTAGTGATCGTTGTCGCGGTTAAAATCGAGTCTAAAGTTATGAAATTGTAAATAATAAACTCTTTATGTTGTATAGCTCCCTCTCAAGGTCAAAATATTAATTTAGCTATAAAACAAGTTTTCTTGACTAAAATCGACCGATTAGCTATTCCCGTTTGGAAATTATATATCACAGCTACATTTTCTGAGATTTACATGGTCGCAGCTACCATTGTACGGCCGTAGGCGGTATTTGAAATTTATCAAAATTTACCGGGAGCACC
Organism: Strongylocentrotus droebachiensis; assembly: GCA_035222895.1. Taxonomy (NCBI): domain Eukaryota; kingdom Metazoa; phylum Echinodermata; class Echinoidea; order Camarodonta; family Strongylocentrotidae; genus Strongylocentrotus; species Strongylocentrotus droebachiensis. The sequence goes on along the minus strand of JAVYIG010003390.1, from coordinate 83,749 downwards.
GGTAAATTGTTATATTCAATTTTTCTCGAAAGCAGAAATGTTTTAGGGGCTAAATTTTCTAGTGCATATATTACATCCACAGAGGCATCAAAATATATCAAAATTGTAAAGAATCACTATCCACCAAATTTTGAAAATTTCCCAAAACTTTGTATTACCTTTAAAGACCCACTGTGCTACTTGTAGCTACTTGCTCCCTCTATATATAGAAAACAATGCCTAAGCGGTGCCCGTTGGTCCCCCATGATCCTCTTTTTCTTATGTTAATTGAGAGCTGAGTTGATGAGATAACCACCTGTCAGTGACCTTCCTGGGTGGTCTAATCCATCCTGGCCAAGTTAGTACAGACGGGCTTTAATACAGCATTTACATGCTGTCCTGTATGTACTTTATCTTCATTATGCATCCATCCATTATCTATCCATCCATGCATTTGTACATTCAATTTTATACAATTTCTGTATTATCAGATCATACAATTGAAATCAAACACTAATAAATACACAAATCCTACTAGACAGAAAGGGATTTCCTATCAAACGGGTATCAATGTATATTTTGTCTTTATTTTAGAGACATCATTTTACTATCAAACTGATATAATTTGAGCTGAACACACACGTAACAAAACGGTGGTTGTTTCAGGCTGTCTCTTAGATCATGAATGAATCTTTGTCGATTTATCTGCCTATATTTACAAAGCGACTAAGCAAATAGCTACCGAGAAGTCATGTAAAACAAACAAACCAAGAATGTCAATGAAATATATTCGTTCACGTGATTTTACACCAACTTATAAAACTACATTTTTATCTACAATACAATTTACGCATTGAATAATAACACTAAAATATCTTCGATACAATGACATTACGTATTTAACAACACTGTGTATAATTGTGTATAACAAGAAGCAAGAAGAACATATGCATTCATGTTAGGGAAAACCATAATGAGACATCTTTCCCAAACGTAAGCAATTCCACTTGATTACAGATACGCTACATAATTATAATCAAATCCTTTACACTTCAAAATGATAGAGTAAAAACTATTTTACAATACAGGTAAGTATATTTTATGCTGTATATATTTACGAATCAACATTCTCTTCGAACATTTTTCTTCACTTTATTGGGAACTTAATGAGGTTAGGAAAATTATAAAATACATGTAGTATTCTTCCACAAAAACAGTGATCAAACTCAAATAGATTTATCAAATGTTTTATGATTGGTTTAGAGACTGAATAGCTTTTTAAATACAAGAATATTGTCTCTATCGCAAGCAATCATTTTCCCTGAAGACGTCATCATCACTCGAGACATAAGAAGGTGATTCCTCAAGTCAAATCCCTTCGCCGCTCTTGTTGATAGAGGGAATGATGCTACTCTTCTCTTCTTCATATCACCATCACTCATCACCTGATCAATCACACACGTCTTGTACTCATCATCTGATGTCACGACGTAGAGGTCGTCTGTCTTATGATCAACGCAGACATTCATGATGACATCATTGTGGGGGATTTCCCTTTGACCACCATCTCTGTCAATGATGAGCGCTTTGCGATCTTCTGGCCAGGGACGAGCGATGATGTGACCTGATGACAGCATATCACGCAGCCTTATATTTTCTTTACACGTGATGGTATTGATGATCTTACCATCAGCTGGGTTGATGACGTATACCTGGGACTGTCTCACCTCAGCAGCAATGATCATCCCATCCGGGCCAGCTGCAACATTCACCTGTGTGAAATCACCCGTCGTGTTTCTTGGTATTGTGACGTCAGTAATGAGCTTCCACTGTCTGTCATACACACTGATGCATCCATTCAAACTGTCTCCTGTACTGCCTCTGTACGCTTTACCGCATACTACCTTGTCATCATTCAGCACTGCACAGGACACAACCGTTGATGTATCACTACCGTTTATCACTCTCCGAGTATGTTTAGTGTTTATATCTAACATGTATGTATGCGTACCACCTAATAGCCTATCTGTGATTATATTGCATTCATCTATGCATCCTACAATGTACGGGTATGTGATTTCATTTCTCACATTGATTGTGCTGTTTTCACGAAGTGACGGTAGTGAAAAAAAATTGCATTCACTTTGCGTGACGATTTTCCTCACTACCGTCACTTCGTGAAAACAAGGACCAATAGTATCAATGAGCTTCCACTCCCCATCATACCCATCAATCCTCCCATCATACATCATCTCCCTCCTAGCACCCTTCACAAACCTCACACCTGATACAACACGATTGATTTCTTTCACCTCACCCTCACCCAGTGGCCTTTTTAGTTTATCACTAACTGATGTATACACACGATGTCCGTCTTTAGCAACATTTTGATCGTCTTCGAGTACTGTATCAATTGTCTGGCTTGCATTCTCTGTAGCTTTTGTGTCATCTTGCCATGATTTCTCCAACTCACCATTCTTTCTCTTGATCTCTTGATCGATGTTCTGAATGTCAGCTTGGAGATCGCGATGTTTTTTATTTATTGGTTGTCGTCTATTCTTTGCATTTGTGTTGTTTTTATCATGTCGCTTCTTTCTCTCCCCGTTGTTCTTTTGAATGTTATCCTGCATCTTTTGAATCTCCTCTTGAAGTTGCTGGTTTTTCCCATCAATCTCCTGGTCAATTTTAGCAGCATCCTCCTGTTCCCTGACTTTATCTCTTGCAATCGCCTTTTCGATTACGGAATCAACCTCATCTTTGATACTTTGCAGATGTTCGTCTGCGGCTTGTCTACACTGACCAATGTGCTTTCCATGGGCTCGACATAACTCCAACTTCTTCATCGCCTCTTCCTTCAGAATTTTGAGCTTTGCTTTATTTTCCATGATTGCGTCCTCTATATCCTGTCGCACGCATGGTTTTTCGTGATGATCTATCACAACGCATGAAATACATAAAGCTACGCCATGTGTTTTACAGTACCAATCAATATCTTTACCATGTTTCTCACAATACAGATTAGGCCCACCCTGTCTTGCTTTTCCGATGCATTCCTTTTTGGAGGCGCAGTCATGGCAGAGCTTCTTCTTCTCCTTCACATAGAAAGTAAGATCTGCATTCGCCGTACAGTCCCCTCCTTCACAGACGCCCTCTAGAGAGCTCAATTCAGAAGCCATGCTGATCAGAGTATTGACCTGTATTTAGAAATCAACCAAGAAACAATTTTTACTTCAAGAAGGTAGAAGGAAAAGAAGAATTAGAGGAAAAATAAGGAGAAGAAGAAGGAAGAGAAAGAAAAAGATAAAAATGGGGAGTATATTATTAAAACACGTATCACACGTGTTTCAGTAGTTTTTCATATCGAATCGTAATCACTTTACAAATATTACACAAATCTTGAACTTTGAAAAAGGATGTTTATCATCTCCTCTTTAGCAACACGAGGTAAGATAACAATCGTACTTGCAGGGCTTATAAAAAGACTCAAAAATGTTCTTGGTTCTAGGGTAAATAAAATTACAGCATACACCGTTTTAAAGATGACCGCATTGTCTCAAAAAATTCCCCTTGGAAATTTGTTATACATGTATATGTCGCAATAAAATAATCTAAGCGTGCAGTTACCTGTTACACATAACACGCCATTCTTACAAAAATACATGCAGCGTCTACCTAGGCCTATAAATGAATGGGCACATTTTTGCAACACTCTTAGGGAAAATAGTTCTAAATAGGTTCTTGACATTTCATAGTAGTCCTAAAAAGAACCATACTCGTTCCAGGGACCTTATGAGGTTCTGTGACTATCAAGAAAAGTTCGTTAAATCATGCAAAGAGTTCTTCGTTGCTTAGTTGTTCTTTTAAGAACTCAAATATGGATAATTTTTTGTGGGGGGTACCTATAACGTAAAATTAAATTGATAAACATGTGCAAATATAATATGATGGACAAATAATTTTTTATTCCCTGGTTTGGGGAAAAAAGATTGTTATTCAAAATACCTTCCTCTGTTTCTAAATTATTCTCTCAGAATAAAAGTGAATATGACTATAAAGTATTTAGTTTAATCTCATAATCTGTGCCGTGCATTCATTTCGAGGAAAGTCGGTGATGAATTCACTTAAGAACATTATCCCAAAGATTCCGATGGAAAACCCTTTTGGGGTTCTTAATGTGGGAAAAGGTTTTAAATATTTTAAGCTTCTACTTCGCAACATTTATTTTAACAGTGAAGTGACTCTCATGAAGCAATACAAACTTCGTGTTTATATAATTCACAAGTAAGCAAAAGTACTTTGAAACTTTTTAACAATGAAAATGTAATTTAGTCATGAAAATATCAAACAGGAAACATACTACATAATACATGATTATAATTGATTACAGTCAAATAGACCACCTCGCTGCCTGAATATAAGGTGGTGGCTGTCTACATTTGAAGTGACAGTTGCCCTTAAATTGGTAATATTGGAACCACTATAGCGTCTTTGAAAGAGAGCAAGGACGTAACTGACCCCTCTTGACAGATTTCTGACGGAGAAAAAATATTAATTGTCAAATTTAACAACGTAGGGAGTCATTTTAGTTAAAATCAAACGCGCGATAAACTGTATGAGACTCACTTCCCAAAAAGTTACTGCCAGAGAGTAAAACGGTGATATTCAACCCTCCATGCTAAAACTGTTCAAAAGTTACATAGCAATTTGAGCCCCCTAACCCCCGTATGTCAGCCCCATAATTGAGGACCCCCCCCCCCCCCCCTCGACAAGACAAGGGAAATTGCAATATCTTTTTTTTTTGGGGGGGGGGGTAATACCGAGTTTTTATTTCTCTAATTACAAACAATTGTTATCAATTTATTTTGTCTTTGATCCAGAAGCAACCCTCAAATCACAAATCTAAAATAAAAAATAAAAATAAAAATGAGATAACTATAGACTTAATACGATTAAAAAAACAAGTCATGATCAGTTCAATTCACAAAAACATTGCGATGCATACAGATTGAAACAAATGAATAATTTATTTCAGTGCAACTGTTCATGACGTTAATTGTATTTTGCACCAAATTAACCTTCCTCTAAACTTCCTTTATTTCATTATTAAAACAAATGTATAAACATGAAGCTACAGTATTATTCAAAAAGATTGATGAAAGTAGCGATTGTCAGCACAACACAAAATGGCGTTATTTAGGAGATGTGTGCGTTAGTCTTGCTGAGGCCATCAGACGTTAGAGAAAATCTTTTAAAAATAGTATTTCATTGTTAAACCATTTTTTGCATTGTTGTGTTGGTTACAACGACATCCACGTGTTCTTACACATCATTCTATGTACTAAAACATTAAGATAAGATGGAATGTATCAGTCAGTGTAACATAATGGCACTGTGTATAGTCAATAATACTCACAGTCTTTGAAGGATGGAGCCAGCGGCTTGACGTTGAGGAAATAAAGGACGAGAAACGTCAAAGAAAACAAGCTGTAACGTTGTCAGTAGATATATGCATAAGCTGTTCCGAGTTATTGAAATGAAAGTTGAGTTCCTTAAACATAGCCTACCATGACTTCATATTTTAGAGATCAGTTTTTAGTTCAAGGTATATATTTAGTTTCTTTATCATGAGAAACGTCAAAGAAAACGAGCTGCAACGTTGTCAGGAGATAGACGCATATGCCGTTCCGACTTATTGAAATGAAAATTGAGTTCATGAAATATATAAGACGCACGTATATCATAAAATATTATGTCAGAGTTAATAATATTCAATTGCAAAGTATTCATTTGTTCGCGGTCATGTGCCTTATTGCTAATATTGACATACACGATTATGTCGGTATAGGAACAAAATACAATGTTGGTTGATAACATTTCTGTGACGACGATGACGTGACGATGGAGGGAGGGGTTCTAGGACAATTACCCCCTGGGCAATCACCCCCCGGAAAATCACCCCCGGAAAACTACCCCCAAAGGACAATTACCCCCTGGAATATTACCCCCCGGAGAATCACCCCCCCCCCGAGGACAACTACCCCCCAAGGACAATTACTCCCCGGAAAATTACCCCCGAGGACAATTACCCCCCGAGGACAACTACCCCCTAGGACAACTACCCCCTAGGACAATTCCCCCCCGAGGACAATTACCCCTAGGACAATTACCTCCAGAGGACAATTACCCCCCGAGGACAACTACCCCCGGATGATAATTACCCCCCCCCCCCCCCCGAGGACAATCCCCCCCCCCCCCGACGAAAATTACCCCCAAAGGACAACTACCCCCGTGGACAATCAGGATTCAATAGCAAAAGACGATCTGACACATTGAGAGATGGTTACCAGCCCATAAGTTCCCCTGCATGAACCCATAGGCCTGAATTCACAAAGGAGGTTTAGATTTAACCCAGGCTAAATCTAACCCTGGGTTATTTAGCCCAGGCTAAGTCTAGCCCACGGTTTAAACCTCGCTCGGTATTCACAAAGCGAGGGCTAAATAACCCATGGTCTAAATCTAACCCACTGTTTAACCCACGGTTTAAGCATGCCTAAGAGAGCAAAAAAAGAACTGAGCATGCGCAGAATTGAAGCATTGAACTGAGCATGCGCGCTCAGTACAGTCTTGGTTACTCCGCCTAGTTCACCGTCGTCTGCTAAGTCCAGATTCAGTTGTTCAGTCTCGTACCTGAATCATTTGTGTTATTTCTCTTCGCCTACAAGTAGAGACTGAAAACCGACCGATTCCAAGTTGAGATAAGACTTTAAACCACTATTCACATACTAAAACGTGTTCTCTAACAGATGTCCTCAAAATATTTCCGCATTTCGCATAAATTACCTCAATAATTCCTCACTATCGTTGTTAATTTATGGCCTATCAATCGTCCGACATAATTATGATCAGCTGGGCAGCCGCGCCAGGGCGCATTGTTGCTCACAACACACTAAACACTGACAGGAGACTTTTCGTGGAAGAGTCCACAACAACATTCTGTAAACGACCCTTATACCACTTTAAAAAACAAGGAGTGAAACATTTCTATGATGTAGTGTTAATTTTAGAGCTATATGATCACATTTTCGTTGATTGTTATGATGATTTTAGAGCTTAGGTCAACTTTAGTTCATTAATCCAAAGTAAGACATGTGTTATCTATAGCGTAGAGGCAGAGAAAGCAATCGATTACGTTTATTCCAGAATGTGTTGATGATGTAGAAAGAAAGAAAAATACTATCTGATGGAAAATACTGGCATTAATGCATAAACTGCATAGATGTATTGAGACAAAAAAAATGGGTTTACTCAGGGACGGATCCAGGGGGGGCACAGGGGGCACGTGCCCCCCCCCCCCCCCCCCGCAAGAAATTCCTGGATCCGCCCCTGTAACTGGTCATATAAAGTGAGAGGACAGCAAAAACAAGGCAGTCTCAACATGTGATAAAGAATTATAGCCCTAATTCAGGGGGGGGGGGGGGAGAGGGGGCATTAATTTTTTCATAATTTTTCTTATAGGGAGGGGTCATTAATTGTTTTCTTAGGGGGGGGGCATTAATTTTTTTCTTAATTTGTTTATTTGCTGTATTAATTCTTTTGTTAGGGGGGCATTCATTTTTTCTTAATTTTGTTTTGCTGTAGATCTATTAAATTTCTCAAGGGAATAGTGATTTAAACAAAAAGGAAAGTCAAACTTTTTTTAAAATGTTGTCTCTATTTCTCACTCTTTCACCTTCCCTGTTTTTGTTTGTCGTCTCATTTTTTTTCACCAGCTCTCTCAAATTATCTTTTTATTTCGTTAGAACTCCCTCTCATACCCCTTTTCTTTGTTTTCCTCCACCTCTCTCTTTCTCACACATACCCTTTCTCCTTCTTTCTTCATCTCTCTCTTCGTCTTTGCTCTCTCTCTCTCTCTCTCTTAATGTTGTACTGCACAGGTGTTTGGATTTAGCGAAAAATACTGAATCCATTTAAATTTATGGTGGGTACTGGGTACAAAGTAATTATAAGTGATAGATAACAGCAAATGGTATATTAATAACTAAACAAGATAAACAAAGTAGGTAATTCACTTGTAAAACTCCCCAAGGGGGTTTACCTACTATGATCTCCCGAGAAAAACCACACCATCAAACAAGAGAAATGTATATTTAAATATTGATGATTTAATATGGATAATCAAAACAAGTAATTTAAGGTTATTGACGAAGACAATGTAGAAGTTGATGATGATGTCAGTGGTGTCGGTGGCAATGGTGATGACAGCGATGTTGTCGGTGGCGACGGTGATGAAGCAGTCAATGAACGATTTCAGTGATGATGTCGATGATGATGAATATGACAATGACGATTAACAAAAAGTAATCCAGCCATCTGATTGGTCGAAATTGCATTCATAAACTTCAACTGTTCCTGTAAAATTCTCGGTAACCATGCTTAAAACATTTCAATATTTTTAATAACCATAGTTATAAAAAAATAAGTCAGTCTCCATGGTTACCCCACAGGTTTACATGTTAAAAAATGGTTTGAGCGATGGAGGATACCATACGTGTGCGAAAAATTGGTCGGCAATTTCAATACAATTGAATCTCGATCGATCTTACCGACAATTTTATCTTGCATTGTTGACATGAGGACGAAAATAAACTCTCAAAAACAAAAAAACAACATCTGCCGATAGATCTTGATCTAAGTTCGTGCCAATATGCATTGCAAAAGTAAAAGAAGGGTCCGTTTCATGGAGCTTTTGCGAAGCATCCGTCAAGCGGAGCCGTTTTCAATCCATTTTAATGTATATATCGGAGAAAACTGCCATGCATGTTAATATGGGCGCTCGATAGCCGAGTGGTCTAAGCGTTGGTTTTCGATACACCTCTTGTTGTACGCAAGAGTTCGAATCCCGTCTTTGACAAAAATGAAAAATATTTTTTTATTTTTATTTTTTAGTCTATTTTTTTTCGGCATATAAAAGTATTAATGACTGCTTTAATATTCGAGAAATAGTTGTTTTCATACGCTCTCGGGAAGGTTACAATTGGGCTATTCTAACCTTCCCTTGAGCGTAATAAAACAACTATTTCTCTCAAAGCAGTCATTAATACTATACTATTGGGGAATTAGGAAAGATGATGTCACTGAACCTCCATAAGAACGTAGGGGCCAATTCCTGTCATGTTTTGTTATAAATCTACTCATGCTTGGTATTTAAAAAATGTGAAATTAGCTAGGCCTACATGTAAATTACCATTGGATGTCCCATGTGAAAGGTTGTATTTGACTAAGATTATATTAGGAAGAACACACATTGATTTATTGGCTATTTGCTTGCGCAGATTTTAAACTTGCTTCAAAATTCAAGTAGTCTAGAGGTCTAGCCCAGATAGCAAAATATCTGGGGCCCATCTGGGTTTTGTATGGGCCGACTAAAGCCCACGTGGCCCATACAAAAACCAGATGTATACCAGATGGGCCTTCCCACCCAGAACCCACGCATATGGGCCCCATGTGGGCCCCATGTGGGTTTTTGGTGGTGAAAATCGCATGTCGAACATCGGCTGGGCCCAGCTAAAAACCAGGTGTATACCAGATGGGCCTTCCCACCAAGAACCCACAAGTATGGGCCCCATATGGGCCCCATGTGGGTTTTTGGTGGTGAAAATCGCACCTCGAACATCGGCTGGGCCCAGCTGAAAACCAGATGTATACCAGATGGGCCTTCCCACCAAGAACCCACAGGTAAACGGAGCCCACGCGGCCCATATAAAAACCAGATGTATACCAGATGGGCCTTCCCATCCAGAACCCACAAGTACCAATATAGGCCCCATATGGGCCCCATGTGGGTTTTTGGTGGTGATCATGACCTTGATACACGAATATGAGGATATTCGGGCCTCTCGTTGACCTTATTTGCCTTGCTGTCAAAATATTGTCAGCGAGCGAGGAAGGAAGACACTTCAGTATCTTCAAAATTTTATTTTCTCATGTTATTACATATTTTTACCGTTTCTGATATTTGATTTTTTTAAACAAAAGCAACGTTTTCCAAGTCATTCTCTTGCGGCACCCCGGTTGAAAAACGCTGTGCTGGAGTTATAAAATCAAATGAGATGAATTACCAGAGAGCAAGAAAACATATTATACTTCAGCATGACAACAGAGATAAATAGATAACGTGAAGAAAACCTTAATTTTGGATCATGGATGAGGGCCCATTATACATACAAAGACAAATACACGATCAGCTGAAAGTTACAGAGGATGCATAAAGGAAATCTTACATCCTAATTTCTTTGTTGTGCCATTGTTGGTGAGAGAGGCTCTAACGCGTACTAATCTGCGCGCAGTGTATTGTTCGATTTCTAAGAAATGTAATTTCTGTTTTTTACTCGGTAGCAAAACTACGGGGGAATTGGGCAACCTCCATTCCCCCCCCCCCCCCCCCCATATCGAATTGAATAATTTAAAAAGACTGAAATGACAAAGAAAATGAAGATTTATGACATTTTCTGTAAAATAGCAATTTGGAGAGAAGCTTGCATTATACGTCACAGTGTTATAAATTCCTCGGGAGTGATTGTCATTGGGGGTAGTTGTCCTTGGGTTATTATTCTGGGGGGAGTTGTCCTCGGGAAGGGGAGGGGTAGTTGTCCTCGGGGGTAGTTTTCTTTGGGGATAGTTGTCCTCGGGGGTAGTCGTCCTTGGGGGTTAATTGTCCTCGGGGGTAGTTATCCTACGGGGGTAGTTTTCCGGGGGGTTATTTTCCGGAGGGTGATTGCCCAGGGGGTAATTGTCCTGATACGGGAGGGAGGGATGGAGGGAGAGAGAAGGAGAGAGAGAGAGAGAGAGAGAGAGAAAACAAAGAGAGAGAGACGGAGAGAGAGAAGGAGAAAGAGAGAGAAAGAGAGAGACGGAGAAAGAGAGACGGAGAGAAGGAGAGATAGAGAGAGACGGAGAGATGAAGTACAATTTTTAGAAAAGGTGTATTGACATACAACTATGTTAAAGACATGTAAGACTATACATACAAGGAAAGGTAAACGTTATAATATTTGAAGAAATATTGTGACACACGAAATAACAAGTCTGTCAGGAGCTACTCGTGAAGTGATGGGTACTTTTATTAAGAACGAAAACTGACACATGAGAGAGATAAACAACGTGGATTAGAGAAACGGTCCAAATCATAAACGAGAATTCTTTGTTTTTATTTTAAAAAAAATAATCACATCTAAACCTTTTGCATGAACAAAACTGTTACATGAATATGTGGTCATCTTTCATTAGAAAGCAAGCATACAAAAGAAGAACAAATACCGAACATTAATAAATGAAAGCAAGCAATGAATTATAATTATTTCCTTGTGTCTTAAACAAACTCAAGCATCGTTGATAGTTTTTAATCAGAAAAGAAAGTCATGCGTTAAGGCACTACTTCTTTATACCACCATCACTCCTATTCTTTGTTTGCCAAATTAAACTCTACCAGCTGATAAGATAAGATATTCTACAAATACAGTTTTCATATTCTGCTTACAAATTTGTACTGTCTTTCTACATGTACTTCCATAAGATGTTAAAGGTAGTGTATCCATTTTGCAGCCAATATCGAATTTCGTAGAACTGTGCGGGAATTATGAATACCGGTATATCAGGCATGTCCTATCTGTGAAACGTTTGCAGTGTCCTAGTATTCAAATTATGCAAGGAAACCCGTCCACTTTCTAGAATGTTCTACGCAAAATTTTCGAAACGAGTTCCCGCTATAAACGGTCGGTATAATTCCACATAAAGGCAATTGCCAGTTCTTATCTTTTCAGGGAAGCTTTTAGTTGGTATTGTCTCTTGTTTATCATAGGATTTACACAATTAACTTTATATTTTCAGCCTCAAGAGGGACACACCACCTTTAAATCTGAATAGATATATCATTACAGTGATGTAAATAAAAGGACATCAGTTTTACATCTTGTATATACGTGTATGCGAAATATTATATCAGATTAAACAACAATATATATATAATTATATAACGAAAGGAAATGCTGAGTTATATTATCAATAATAATAACAATCATAATAATGATGATAATAAAAATGATAATGATTGTAATGATAACGATAATAATCTTAATGATGATAATAATAACAAAAATAATAATAATAGTCAAATTTATATAACGCTTAATGAAGCACGTTCATGTACATGCTGTTATGTATGTACTTTATCTTCATTATGCATTTGTACATTTTATTGTATTCATTTTCTATATTATCAGATCAAACAATTGAAATCAAGTACTAATATACACAAATCCCTTCAAAAGAAAAGGCTATGCTATAACTATCAAACGGGTATTAATATATTTCATGTAGCAGTATGCAAGCAGTAAGTACATTACATTTTAAGCTGTATAATTTTATCTTTACTGATTTTAGAGACAACATTTTACTCAACAACAAATAATTGTTTGGGCTGAACATGTAACACACGATAACAAAACCTTCATTTGGAAAAGTTGGTTATTTCAGGCTGTTGTCTCTTCAATCATGGAATGGATCTTGGTCAATAATCTGCCTATATTAACCAAGCAACTAAGCTAAAAGCTAATAACTACCGGGTAGTCAGGTATACAACAAACTAGCAAGCAAACAAACCAAGAATATGAATAATACATTTTAGTCTACGTGATTTTACTCCATCTTATGATATCACATATTTATATACAATGCAATTTAAACATTGAATAATAACACTATAATATATTTTATACAATGACATTACGTATTTAACTACACTGTGTATACTTAAAAAATATTGAAGAACATATGAAATCATGTCAGGGAAAGCGTTATGAGACATCTTTCCCAAATATGAGCAATTCCACTCGATTACAGATAAAAGACCAAGTACATTACAGATCAAAATTATATTTTACAATACAGGGATATATATTTTATGCATGAATAATTGAAAGTAACGCCGTGTCCTTGGTATCAAACATCTTGAAGCAAACAAACAAACAGTATAATTGTATTGAATTCACACTATACCATAATGGATCTATTTTACTTATATTTCTGATAACAGTATATCGGACCAAATATACCAAGAATGAAAATAAAACATAATCATTATTCCCAGCGATTTTACTCCAACATATAAATTATTATCATATCTACATTGAAATTCATAAATACAATGACAACACATAGGCATATCACTACCTCATGTATTATTTTAGAGACAGCCTTTTACTCTACAACATAATAGTTTAGATTGAACGTGTGACTCACCATAACAAAACCTTCGTATGGAATGGGTGGTTGTGACAGGCTGTCCCTTATATCATGGAATTGATCTTTGTCAATTAATCTGCCTATATTAACCAAGCAAGTAAGAAAATCAATTACCGAGTAGTCAGGTAAAAAAAGAAAAACACTCAAACAAACAAACAAGAATGTAAATGAAACATATTTGTCTAAATGATTTTACTCCAAGTTATAAAAGCAATTGATACATCTGCAGAATATTAACCCTGGAAATATCTTTGATACGTATTTTAATACACTGTATATTTATGAAATGTTGAAGAACATACGAATTCATATTAGGGAAAACTATAAAGAGAAATCTTTCCCAAATGTTAACAATTACACTTGATTACAGATACATTGCAAATGACCAAATACCTTTCACTTCAAAGATAATGAAAACTATTTAACAATACAGGGAAATATTTCATGCATAACAAATGAAAGTTTTGTCGTGTCCACGCTATCAACACTCTTGAAATAAACAAACATACAGTCTAGATAATACTCACACTTTACAACAAGGAATCTATTTGTCTAATATTTCTGATAACTCTTAACACTATATCGGACCAAATAATCCAACAATGAAAATAAAAACATAATTATTCCTCGAAGCGATTTTACTCCAACTTAGACAACTTCAGTATTTGTATCTGCATTGAAATTCATATGTACAATGATAACACATTAGCATTTCACTACCTTATGTGTTTTTATGTTATCTACAAACACCGTTTTAGACTAGATACAGCAGGATAGTTCATAACCATGAGCCTACATAGGTATTTACACTTACGTATATGATTATGAGTTTGTGGCAGATGATTGAATATACAAAACGAAGCAAAACACGCTATTAATTCAATAACGATTGAAATATTAAACATTGATTTCATTTTCACAACTCAAGTTTCAAGGAAGCACATCGTCTCCTATTTAAAAGACTATCTGCTCTCAACATCGGGAATGCAAAGCTCCGAAATTCAAATAAATGTATATAATGTTAAAACTTCTATTACGTACCTTTTGTTAGATTTTCGCGCAATTTCAAGAATGTTTCCGTAGATACAATTTCAAATAGCTTAACTTTAAAAGATGATAACATGACATAAAATACATTGAATGAATGCCATTGAAATGGGAACTAAACACCAGTTGCCAAGGTGTGTACACGAAAATGTAACAACAACCAGAAATAAACCATCATACATGCTATCTATCATGATAAAACTACCATGTACACTATTCTTAATGTGTTGATTACTATATTCTTATTATATTAGATTTTATGACAATAACATATACTAAGAACCGTTGACTTGTAGTCTATTCACAAATACTTTCATCAAACATGTGAGTTTATGTGTATGTAATCATTCAAGTTTTTACGCTGATTATAGGTGAGATCACACTGTCTAGCAAATCATATTCCAAGAAATTTGACTCCTGGAATTTCTGCCTGTTTAACCGCAAAACTCCCGATATTATACCACCAAAAACTCCGCATGAATATTCATATCGATTTGTGAGAAATTAGATTCCTGCCATAATCATTCCAGGGCCCTGTAAAATAACTAATTATGATCAATTGTATCTCCTCAAAATTAATGGTATTTCCTCCAACCAATCGTATTTTTTTACAACTAAACATAAATTAAAGGTAAAGACCAGTATTGGTAACGCCCCAATTTCAAAAAATGAAATGGAAGCTCTCATTACCAATCATGTGAAAGAATATGTTTTGACTAATACATGATGATAACAAATTTGCCGGGAAACCGCCTACTAATTCATATATTTGGTAAATTTGTTTCTCTCATGGTCGTGTGAGAGATATAGGGTAGTCCCGTATACATCTTTCTGTGTATAGTGCTTGTAACTTTACGAAGAATGGGCCAAATTTCTTATCATTTTGATGATTCCAGAACCTTGCAGATCCTAGATGCTAGATGATCAACCTTTTCTGATCGATTCCACAACGTTTCTTTCACAATGCAATCGCATGACCATTACTGGTCTTTACCTTTAAAGTATTTAGGATTTTGATAAATACGATATATGATGAGATTAAATTGAGTACAGCAAGACACAATACATTGATTTTCAGTATATTTTTCATGCTAAATTCAGGGCCTTTTGCCAATTTGACCTCAAACTTTGGTAAGAATTTTGTCATGTGATTTACTAAAAGAGTGAGGGACGCGCGCAGTTCGCTGACACTACTATATATACGGGTATGTTTAACCGGTAATGCAAACGTAAAATGGATACTTCGCGAATATCCCTACATTTTCTCAGGTATTTGTTAACAATATGACCTTCCACATTTTATATATCCATTTCAATGATTATCTTCACTGTTCTCTATAACGAGATCGTCCTCAACGTATTGAGCTAGGATTTAGGGACTAAGGTAACCTCGGAATAGACTATTTCGTAATGTAATTAAATTTAATGCACACATCTTTTTAAGTGCTCGTTACAAAGTAATCATTCACCTGTTATGAATATATAATTGTATTACAATCCATAATGTTTTTTTTACCTAACAACACGTAATGTTTGCATTTCGCCTTCTGACTATTGAAATACAACAAGTAACGGGTGAATGAAATAATGTGTAACGATCGAGGCACAGATTTCTATTAATTTTGATTACATTGCGAAAAAGGCGTATTAAAATGCACATGTATCGGTATACAAGCCTGAACCGGTCCTAAAGGCTATAAACCCCTCAATATTTTCAAATGCCTAGTCTCTCCCTATGCACTGAGCCTAGGATACTTCTTAATTTCTTCCCTAACCGATCGAGCTACATTTATTTAACCCATTCGTAATATCAACCAATAAACGATATTAAACAAATGAAGAGCTTGAATAAGATGGAAAAAGAAGGGAAACATAATGAAGAGAGAATTATTGCCTGCTGCGTAGTTTTACGAATCAACATTCTCTTCTATCATTTTTCTTCACTTTATTGGGATTTGTATGAGGTTAGGAAAATAATAAAAATAAATGTAGTATTCTTACACAAAAAACAGTGATCAAACTCAAATAGTTCCTTTTATGATTGGTTTAGAGGCTGAATAGCTTTTTGAATACAAGAATATTGTCTCTATCGCAAGCAATCATTTTACCTGAAGACGTCATCATCACTCGAGACATAAAAAGGTGATTCCTCAGGTCTAATCGCTTCGCCGCTCTTGTTGATAGAGGGAATGATGCTACTCTTCTCTTCTTCATATCACCCTCAATCTTTACCAGATCAATCACACACGTCTTGTACTCATCATCTGATGTCACGACGTAGAGGTCGTCTGTCTTATGATCAACGCAGACATTCAGGATGACATCATTGTTGGGGACTTCCCTCTGAGCACCCTCTCTGTCAATGATGAGCACTCTGTGATCTACTGGAAAGGGTCGAGCTATGAAGTGACCTGATGAAAGCATATCACACATCGTTATATTCTCTTTACACGTGATGCTATTGATAATCTTACCGTTAGCTCGGTTGATGACGTATATCTTAGACTGATTCACCTCAGCAGCGATGATCATCCCATCCTTGTCAGCTGCAACATGCACCCATGTGATATTACCCGTCGTGTTTTTTGGTATTGTGACGTCATTGATGAGCTTCCGCTGTCTGTCATACACACTGATACATCCTTTCAAAAAGCCGCTCAAAAAGCCTCCTGTACTACCTATGTACGCTTTAGCGTATACTACCTGTTCGTCATTCAGCACTGCACAGGACCCAACCCATGATGTACCATTACCTTTTATCACTTTCTGAGTATGTTTAGTGTTCAAATTTGCCATGTATGTATCCATTCCACCTAATATCCTATCTGTGATGCTAACATTGCATTCATCTATGCATCCTACAATGACCGGGTATGTGATTTTATTTCTCACATTGATAGTATCAATGAGCTTCCACTCCCCGTCGTACCCATCAATCCTCCCATCATACATCATCTCCCTCCCAGCACCCTTCACAAACCTCACACCTGATACAACACGATTAATTTCTTTCACCTCATCCTCATTCAGTGGCTTTTTTAGTTCATCACTAACTGATGCATTCACACGATGCCCGCCTTTGACAATGTTTTGATCGTCTTCGAGTACTGAGTCAAGTGTCTCTTTCGCTTTCTCTGTAGTTTTTGTGTCATCTTTCCATGATTTCTCCAACTCGCCAATCTTTCTTTTGATCTCTTCAGCGATGTTCTGAATGTCAGCATGAAGATCGCATCGTTTATAATTTATTAGTTCTTGTTTTTTCTCCGCATTTGCGTTGTTTTCTTCACGTCGCTTCTCTCTCTCCTCATTGTTCTTCCGAATTTCAACCTGGATCTTTTGAATCTCATATTGGAGTTTTTGGTTTTTCACATCAATCTCCAGGTCGATTTTAGCAGCATCCTCCTGTTCCCTGACTTTGTCGCTTGCAATGGCCTTTTCGATTACGGAATCAACCTCATATTTGATACTTTGCAGATTTTCGTCGGCGGTTTGTCTACACTCACGAATACGATTTCCATGGACTCGACATAACTTTAACTTCTCCATCGCCTTTTCCTTCAGAATGTTGAGCTTTGCTTTATTTTCCATGATTGCGTCTTCTATATCCTGTCGCACGCATGGCTTTTCATGATGATCTTTCACAACGCATGAATTACATAATGCTAAGCCATGTGTTTTACAATACAAATCAATATCTTTAACATGTTTCTCACAATACAGATTAGGCCCGCCCTGTCTAGCTTTTCCGAAGCATTCCTTTTTATAGGCGCAGTCATGGCAGAGCTTCTTCTTCTCCTTCACATAGAAAATCAGATCTGTATTCGCCGTACACTCGTCTCCTTCACATACGCCCTCTACAGAGCTCAATTCAGAAGCCATGCTGATCAGAGTATTGACCTACATAATACAAGAAGATGGACAGCCAAACGCACTGAGAAGGGGAGACAGGAAGACAGGAGAGAAGAATAAGCAGACACACACATACACAAAGGAATGTGAGAAAGGAGAAGGGATGGGGGAATTAAGAAGAAAAAAAGAAGATGATAGACAAGAGAGAGAGAGGGGGGGGGGGAAGAAAGAGAAAAATAGCGGTGGGAGACAGAATAAATTGAAAGGGAAGACAAAAAAGGTGTTTGATAAATATAATAATCGCGCCTTGTTATCGTCATCATCGTTGTCATCATCATCATCATCATCATTGAGAGAGAGAGAGAGAGAGAGAGAGAGAGAGAGAGAGAGAGAAAAAAAAACAAGGCATTCGGGAATCGCAGACAAAAAGCACTGTATAGTATTAGTATCCGAGCTCGCACAAAGAAACTTATTACATGTAAACCAATCGGGATCTCAGTAACATTTATTTTTGCGGCCCGTTACCCGGCGCAACGGGCATCTTTTAAAAAACAATTGACCGTAAGCCGGGCATGGCTAAAATCACGATTCCAATTTCGACCAATCAGATGACTAGATTTATTCAACATACTAAACATAGGTATATAAAACTTTCTTTTGAACCCTCAATAATGAAAACAATATTACACTGCTTCATTCGGCTTCATGCACATCATAAAGTTTGATAACTTTCTTTAAATTCTTCTGTTTGCCTTTAACACTCACTCTCAATAAAATACACCCCGTACTACATATAGTCTAGCAATATACATTCGTTTCTATTCTCACATTTTTATCCTACTTCCATGTTTAAAATTCCACATTATTCATATTCCATCTAAGCAATACACAATATATTTCACCCAGTATTCACGTATAATAAGCTGCTTTTCTGACCTGTGATGTAAATTCCCAGAGAAAGCTGACCACGTGACACTTTTCAGATAATTAAAACGTAGTCCGAAGAAGAACAAGTGCGTCAGATGCAATGAAAATGGCGTCTGGTCCAACTTGAAACTACTGCACATTTTGGCATTCATGCATTGGTATGCATACCGGTAAATACAATTTCAATAGCAACTTATATGCATGCATGCATACAATGCAGTAGTATAGCAAGCAAGAAGGAACAAACTCTGACAATTGATAGGCTCTAGTGCACTTCATGAATAAAATGATATGAATGTGAATAACAAAAAGCTTACATCGGGACACTGGTTCATAACACGTATTATGAGTGACAAGGTTATAATATCAGATATAAGCTACTGAAGGCATTGCATATGATTGACTGTGAACAAATTTGTTCCAACAGTTTGGCACTTGTTGATTACAAGCATAGGCGCCGGAAGTGGGGGGGGGAATCGCATTTGTGCCCCCCCCCCCCCAAAAAAAAAAAAAAAAAAAAAAAAAAGCAGTAAAGTAGTAAACATGGTTTGTATTTTTAACCCCAAAAAACATAACAATAATAAAAACCTGAATTAAATCACATAGGCTATACAATTCCATTCAAAGAAAAGGAAATTTCATAAACATTGCGCATGCCACCTATACGGTATTTATCAATGTAGGTCTTTATAATAGCGATACGCACATATCGTGGACATATTGTGCGAGAATGGGAAAGCGTGTCTGTTTTTTTGTTATAGGGGTGAGAAGACATGAGCCCCTGAAAGCTGGCGTACTGATGGGGGGGGGGGGGGATATATTTCTTATTCGATACCATTGAATTTCCGGTATTTTTTCTCCATGTTTTTGATAAGTCATACCTTTTTATGCGTTTGTTGGAAATAAGAAATTCCCAAATTACAGTCGGGCGAAAAATACGCTTATTTAGAAGCCTTTATGTCATTGTCTGCAAAGTGTCTGCAAGGGCTCGAGCCCCCCCCCTAACTTTTTGAAAAAGTATGTTAAAGAGAAAAGAAAGAAAGACGGAGAGAAAAAATAAGTGACCTGCAATGTCACAAATAAGGTATAAAAAATGCTCATCTGACCGTAAGTAAATGCCTAAAACCCCAGAGCTTATGGGGGCTCCGCCCCCGGACCCCACCAAGGGCCCTAAGGCGGTCCCCTGGATGCTCATCTGACAGTAATTAAATACCTAAAATCCCTGAGCTTCCGGGGGCTCTGCCCCCTGGACCCCACCAAGGGCTCTAAGGCGGGCCCCTGGATGCTCATCTGACCATAATTAAATACCTTAACCCCTGAGCTTCCGGGGGCTCTGCCCCCTGGATCCCCACCAAGAGCCCTAAGGCGGGCCCCTGGATGCTCATCTGACCGTAATTAAATACCTAAAACCCCTGATCTTCCGGGGGCTCTGCCCCCTGGACCCCACCAAGGGCCCTAAGGCGGCCCCCGGATGCTCATCTGACCGTAGTTAAATTTTAAAACCTTTGAGCTTCTGGGGGCTCAACCCTTGACCCCCTGCCGAGGTTCTACCTGATCGTTAATACCTGCATGTAACGTGTAAGACTGGTGGTGATGCAGATTTTTCGTCTGCCCCCCCCCCCCTTCCGAACGTTTTTTCTCATTACGTCACTGCCCCTGGAAGGTGAGACCCCTGGAATGAATGCCCCCCTCCCCCCAAATCCCAAACTGCTTCCGGCGCGCCTGATTACAAGTTTAATAAAAACTAGGCCCAGAGGACTGTTTTTTTCTATAATCAAAAATCGGAATCTTTTATCATATTTCTGTGTGATGTTACCATTGTTATTTTGTTATTATTGCTTTTGTATTTTTATGTTTTTATTATGATGTACATATCTGATTACTCTGTAAAACAGACAATATCAGCCTTTAGTTGCATGTCATGTTGTTATTTTCTAATGAGCCAATTCAATTCAATTTAATTCAATTAGCATTAGTTAATTCGACCATCTACTAGTAACTCATTAAAATAAATGTTTTCAGTCTGACCGTAGCCGTCGAGTTTAATAAGCCCCCACATCTCCCAAAACGTAGCCCCAAAATCAGCTCAATTCCACCCCATCTAGCACAAAACTTTGTCAGTAGGGAGTAGTTTGACTGGATACAATAAACTGACAACTATTTCCGTCAGGATGAGGTGTCAGACGGCCCCTAAATATTTGGGTAAAATGTTCCCCTTAGGCCCCATGTACCAAATTTTGTCAGAATGGAGAGCTCAGTGGTTGTACATTACACAAATATATGATATATATCAACTGGCACACTTGTATAAATTATCTGGAAGGAGGTATAACACTACATTAAAGAAGAAGACACCAAAGTGCATTTGAAACAATCTTCTCTGCCCAAACATGGTCTACATGTATACTTACATTCTGATCAGTTTAAGTTTACACGGTGCAATCTTGTGTATTATGCCTTTTTTTAGGTGCAATTTGTAATCATTTCATTACAAATGAAAAAAAATTGCTTTCTCCACAATAGCACATGATTGAGAAGATGATAATGTAAACACTACCATTTCAGGCCCAACTGTCCTACTTGTAGCTATTTGCTCCCTCTATATAGAAAACTTCCCCAATCGGTGCCTGTTGGTCCCCCATGATCCTCTTTTCTTATGTTAGTTGAGAGCTGAGTTAATGAGATAGCCACCTGTCAGTGACCTCGCTGTGTGGTCTAGTCCCTTCTGGTCCAGTATTATCGACGGTCTTAAACCTCTGTACCAGTTTTACAAGATATAACAGAAGTGGTCTGTAAGATAAGTTGTCCGCTCCGCGTTTCCCAAAGCCGCCTAGTCCGCGGTTTTTTTTTTTGCCGTTTACTCGTCATAAAGAGGCTTTATGCCCATTCACGCGCATACATTAAGTGAGTTTGGATCGCGATTCTATTCTCACTTTTATTTGCCACCGTTCATACTCGGCGAAAAATCTCACGTTTTGACAAGTGCTCGCTCTTGTTCACATGCAAAAAGCTGTGCCAATAATCGCGATAATTTTTTTTTTAAAGCGCACTTTTAGTGAGTCGCTGATCGTGATTTATAATCTCTCTAATTTCTTTGTGTGTGAATCCCACTCTTACACCCCCCCCCCCCCCCCCCCGTCATCCCAGGCCGAGGGCCCGGTCAAGCCCCAGCTAGGCCCTTGCTTCACCCATAGGCTTCCCCCTATGGCTTCCACGTAGACGAATAAAATAGTAGGGCTTCCCCCTTTCCCCAAATATCTTTTTTTTTTCGTACCTGCCGACCTATTGCCTTATGAATTCTTCATGAATAAGGCAGTAGACGAACAATACGCAAGCGCATGGACTTCGAACCCTTCCTGATCGCCGCTGTACAATATTAGGGGCGTTCACACCTACAGAAAAAAGAGATTTTTTTTTTTCCATCGCGATCCAAAAATCCGTATTTTTTTGCTTGGGTGGACAGAACAATTTCACTAATGTTGGCAAATTTCATCGCGATCCAATTCGCAGTAAATCTAGCAATTTTTCAGAACAATTGCGATAGTTTGCCGGGCGTTGTGTGTGTGAATGGTATTGGAAATCGATTTATCTAACCACAGGATTCCAAGCGCGACGTTGGGTTAATCCACCGTCGAGATTCACGCATGCGCAGTTCAGACGTCCTTGCCGTCAAACGAGAATTCTCCCTGTGTGTGAATTGTCGCCCCCCCCCCCCCGAAAAAAAAATCAATCTTTGCATCGCGATCGCATTCACACTAAATTGACATGTGTAAACGGGCCTATTGTGTAGCAGATTAAATGGTAACGAATGAATAAGAAGTAGTCTTACTTTTGCTCTTGCTGCATTATGTATTAGCATGGGAAGATGAACAGGTGAGACTGTTTTTTGTCTGTTTTAAATCAATTGGATGTATTTAAGTTACATATTCATCCTTTAAGTGGGATGGATTATACTATGTAGTAATTTTGGCCAATTTTCAATTTAACCAGAATTAATTTGACAGAAATTAAGTTACTCATGTCTGACCATGAGGTTTACCAGATTTGATCAAATATAAAGGCTAATATTTGTCATAAAGTTTGTCAAGTTACTAAGAAATTTCAAGTAGCATAGTGGTGGAGGCCTTTAGAATATGTTTGTCTTACAATGCTTTTGTTTTTTCAAAAATAAAACATTGGCATGACAAAAACAATTTAGCATCTAGATAAACGTACATTTGATGCAATGCCATATGAATTATTTATGTGTAGAGGAGGGAAATGGAAGAAAAGGACTTTGCAATGTGATTTATAACCTTTCACTGGTTTTTGTGTAACGTAAATTGTAATTAAATATTGATCGTTTAAACAGCTTAGTCTGATGTAACTATGTAAAGAAGCCTGTGACATTAAGTGGTGAATTGTGTTTCATGATAATTATCACTTGAATTATCCAATTTCCCTATCTATTGATGTACTACAGCAGCAGCATTTGATTTTGTCGAAGAATTAATTATCAACTTCGCAAGAATTGTTGATCTACATTCTAAAGTTGTTTGGGTAATATTTGTTTTAAAATACAGAATTTATATGCATCATGTCTTCATATGAAATAAAAATTAATTTGTGTATTTAATTGTCTGTAAATTTTGTACTTAATTGTCTGTTACTTTTGTATTAAAACTGCTCTAAGTTGTCTAAAGAGGAAAGAAAATACCTTGAAATAGGTATTTGTCAAAATTACCAATTATTTTGTTGGTGCTACCATTGGTTCTTTCCAAACGTGTTCTTTCCTATCACATTACAGGCATCACTGTCAAGAGATGACTTTGAATATTTGTATGTATCATGTATTAAGACTATTTATTGTATGGTATGCAAAGGCATTATTAGTATTATGTGTCAATCATGTTATGTCATGTACATGCATAGGCATTATTATAATTGTCACTATGAACATGCCGGACAAAAAGACTTCATATGATCTTTCCAAAGTCTTAAATTCCGGCAAAATGTCTTAAAATAGTATACTTAGTATACTAAAGATCAGTGTTGTGCTATGTGATTATACAAGTCTCTGGTGCCATTTGAGAGAGATGTTATAAAGTTAGCAATCATGCAATCAAGTGTATGATGTCTTGTGTTTATGTTAGAAAGCTTGATCCCTCATTTTAAAAATTGTCTGCAATGATCTTCGATTTTGACGAGCTCATAAAAAGATGACGGCTATTCCTTGTCACAGATAGGGTCAGATGATTATAAACGGCTGTTAAGAACTGAGTAAGAATTAACTTTGAAAATAATATGAGACGTTCCAATAAAAGGTATGTGAGTTTTGTAATGTGGTGTATGTTAGCATCTCCATGGATGGACGGTTGTACCTTCAGTTCAAACTCGTGTTATCAAATCATTATAGTTTATGTCTGATCAGCCCTTAAGTCACAATCTAGATCAACTGAGTAACCATGGTAACAAGCACAAGTGTGGGACTTGTAGGGGAGAAATGTAGAACGAAAGAGAGAGAGAGAGAGAGAGAGAGAGAAAGAGCCTGTGAAAAAGGGAGAAATTGAGAACGAAAGAGAGAGAGAGAGAGAAAAAGAGCCTGAGAAAAAGAGAGTTAGAGATTGGGAGAGAGAAAGAAGTAAGAAAAAGGGAGAGATAGAGAACGAAAGAGAGAGAGGGGGTAGGGAGGGGTAGATAGAGGATGGACAATTTCAAGAAAGAGGGTAATGCAATAGTGATATGTTAAAGGTACTATGTCCCATTTGCAGGCCCAAAAAATGAAAAGGTTAAATTCCAACGGAATTTGAAAGACAATACTAATTTAGAACTTCCCTAAAAAAGGGGGGCTTGAAAATGTCTTTAAGTGGGAAAATAACGACTATTAGTTGTCAAATCGACTTTGGAGCTATAGCGCCAGTAAGTAATAGTCTGATTTTTCAGACTATTATACCGAATGGTCGTACGTTTTACGCTGTGCAAATATTCAATCAGTTTAATTTTGGCCATTACAAGAAGTGGGTTATTGATGTAGACAAATGCTCATGTACCCTTTACAACTCATTTTATGTATGTTATTAACAAAGATGGAAAAAAAAGCCTGTCAGTCACTCAATAGTGTCTGACAGCGAAGTCTAGCAAGTAGACGGGTTTCCTTGCATAATTTGAATATTAGGACACTGCTAATGTTTAAATTTCACATATAGGACATACATGACATATTCTTAGTTCCTGCAAAGTTCTACAGAATTTGATGTTGGCTGCAAAAGGGACATAGTATCTTTAAAGACATGTAAGCAAATAAATAAAAAGTGAGAGGTATACATGAAAACATATTAAATGTATTTTGTGACACACGAAATAACGAGTCTGCCAGGAGCTGCTCGCGAAGTGATGGGTGCTTTTATTTAGAAAGAAAACTGACACATGAGAGAGATAAACAATGTGGATTGGTAAAACAGTCCAAATCATAAACAAGAGTGCTTTGAAACTAATATCGCTAGTAACATTTCTTTGTCTCGCAATGTCTGGTCAACAAGGGATCTATAGAGATCACGACGTTTCGTGCGCCATGTTGACCATACATTGCGAGACAAATGAATGTCACTAGCGATATTATTTTCGATACTACATCAGCAATAAGTAATATATTTAGCAAGAGTTCTTTGTTTTGATAAAATAATCACATCTGAATCAACCGCATGAAAAAAATGTTTCATGTATATGTGATAATCTTTCATTAGAAAGCTAGCATACGAAAGAAGAAAAATTCCCGAACATGAACTGAAAGCAAGCAGTTTATTATATTCCCTTGTGTAATAACACTTGGGCAAATTTAAGCAACGTTGATACTTTTTTTAAAGAAAGGAAAGTCATGCGTTTAGGCACTGATCCTTTATACCGCCATCACTCCGATCCTTTGTTTGCCAAATTATACTCTACCAGCTGATAAGATAAGATACTCTACAAATACAGTTTTCATATTCTGCTCACAAAGTTGTACTGTCTTTCTACATGTACTTCCATGAGATGTTAAAGGTAGTGTATCCATTTTGCAGCCAACATCGAATTTTGTAGAACTGTGCGGGAATTATGAATACCGGTATATCAGGCATGTCCTATCTGTAAAATTAAAACGTTTGCAGTGTCCCAGTATTCAAATTATGCAAGGAAACCCGTTCACTTTCTAGAATGTTCTACGCAAATTTTTCGAAACGAGTTCCCGCTATAAACGGTCGGTATAATTCCACATTATAGGCAATTACCAGTTTTAATGTTTTCAGGGGAGTGTTTGGTATTGTCTCTTGTTTACCATAGAATTCACACAATTAACTTTATATTTTCAGCCTCAAGAGGGACACACCACCTTGAAATCTGAATAGGTATATCATTATTTTACTACAAGACGAACTAAAATATAACTGTACCCTCAACCAGTGATGTAAATAAAAGGACATCAGTTTTACATCTTGAATATACGTGTATGCGAAATATGATATCAGATTAAACAATAATATATATATCATTATATAACGAAAGGAAATATTATATTATCAATAATAATAACAATAATACTAATGATGATAATAATAATGATAATGATTGTAATGATAACGATAATAATCTTAATGATAATAATAATAACAAAAATAATAATAATAGTCAAATGTATATAACGCTCATTGCAGCACGTACATGCTGTTATGTATGTACTTTATCTTCATTATGCATTTGTACATTTTATTGTATTCATTTTCTATATTATCAGATCAAACAATTGAAATCAAGTACTAATATACACAAATCCCTTCATAAGAAAAGGCTATGCTATAACTATCAAACGGGTATTAATATATTTCATGTAGCAGTAAGCAAGCAGTAAGTACATTACATTTAAAGCTGTATAATTTTATCTTTATTTTAGAGACAACATTTTACTCAACAACAAATAATTGTTTGGGCTTAACATGTGACACACGATAACAAAACCTTCATTTGGAAAAGGCGGTTATTTCAGGCTGTTGTCTCTTCAATCATGGAATGGATCTTGGTCAATTAATCTGCCTATATTATCCAAGCAACTAAGCTAATAATTACCAAGTAGTCAGGTAAAACTAAAAAACTAACAAACAAACAAAGAGTGTAATAAGACATATTCGTCTACGTGATTTTACTCCAACTTATATCACTACATTTTTATCTACAACGCAATTTACACATCGAATAATAACGCTAAAATATCTTTCGATACAATGATATAATTACACTGTTTATATGTATAGGGAGTCATGTTAGGGAAGAATTTAATGAGACATTTTCCTCAAAATTATTGTATGCAATTCCATTTGATTAGAGATACGCTACAAATGACCAGATACCTTTCACTTTAAAATGATAAAGTGATAACTATTTTACAATACAGGGATATATATTTTATGCATGAGCAAATGAAAGTAACGCCGTTTTCCTGGGTATTCAAAAAATCTTGAAATAAACAAACATATAGTCTAAATAGAATTCATACTTGACCACAAGAAAACTCATATTCTGATAATTATGATAATTAAATACAATTCATACACTACTACACCATATCGGACCATATTATAGCAACAATCAACATAAAACATAATTATTCCTCCAAGCGATTTTACTCCATTTTATAAAGTTTCATTGTTATATCTACATCAAAATGCATAGATACAATGATATCACACGAGCATATCATTACCTTTGTATTGTACTATGTATTTTTCTATATTCTACAGACAGCGTTTTACACTATACAGCAGACAGTTGTGTAGTTCGGGCTGAATATTATGACATACAATAACAAAACCTTAATTAGGAACTAATGGTTATTTCTCTTTTTTAACTCATTGATCATGGAATAGGAATTTGTAAATTAATCTGCTTTTTTTTGGGATGTAAACCAAGAATGTAAATCAAAATATTGTGACGTAAAAAAGGTCAAGTGCGACAACGCGCAAGCAGAAATCGAAACAGCTCGCTATACTTTTGCGGTGATAGTCTTTCCCCCCATTGCCAGAGTAGTCGTTAATTACTTATAGTCAACTCTTGGGCAATGTACATCCCATATAAATCATGTTCAGACTACGTTTCACATCGTGGTAATGTTCACTATTTTTAAAAAGTAATGGACAAAGCTAATGAAATTGCCTTCCATTGATTTTCGAAAGTCTTTGCGATAGAATATACCAATATATTCACAAATACTTTCATCGAACATGTGATTTTGTATGTATATAATCGTTCAAAAAGTTTTTTACGCTGAATATAGGTGCAGTCACACCGTCTAGCGAATATTTCCAAGAACTTTGACTCCTCGAAATTTGACTCATGGAATTTCTGCCAGTCTCACCACAAAACTCCTGACATATACTAACAAAAACTCCAAACAGGTATTTACATATTTACACTTACAGATAATTGAATGTACAAAACGAACCGAAAACACACTATTTATTCAATAACGTTTCAAATATTTAATATATCATTTTCACAACACAAGTTTCATGTTTGATCGTCCCCTAGTCCAAAGACTATAATACAAACATGGATCGGTGAATCGAATATGTTAAAAGTTTTATTACGTGTCCTATGTAATATTTTCATAACATTTCATAGATGGTTCCGTAAATATAATTTCAAATAGCCTACCTTTAAAAGATTGTAACATGGCAAAATATGAAATCGAACAAAACACGAAATACCAGCTGACAAGATATGTACAATACAGGTATTTTACAACCAGCCATAAACCATTATTCATGTTTTTTGTCCATATAATAAACCGTGATAAAACTACAACGTACACTATTTTAATGTGTAGATGACTATTATTCTAATTATACAGTGCGTCCCAGAAAAAACGAAACCGAGAATTATCGACGTTTTATCATAACTTAATCACATTTATAATTAATAAATGACACATATTTGGAAAGCTTAGATCCTCCTTTTTCATTTGATGCAACTCGTATAATGCATATTTCACGCATGAGTGATTAAAATCAATTTGAAGAGAGGAAACCGAAAAGTCATTTGGCGGGCGGTATCTGAATTTCAAAGATTTAATCATATTTCTATAAAGTTGGGTTTCTGCATGAAATCTTTCGTCTACGGCTGATTGTCAACGAAACGGAGTTAAGTCTTTTGTTAATTTCGTTTTTTGATACGGCAGGCAGCCAGTGAAAACGAATTCGTTTAATCAAATTATTGAAATGCAAGCACTACTTTAAACAAAGAGAACTTTGTTATTCCTACTTAGCTCATTTTTCCTGATTGAGGTGTCATATGAAACGGCGGAAACTCAACTTTCTAGAAATGTGATTTTCTCTTTGAAATTCAGATATCGTCCGCCAAATGATGTTTTCCTCTCTTCAAAATTGATTTTAATCACTCATGCGTGAAATATGCATTATATTAGTTGCTTCACATGAAAGAGGTGGATCTAAGCTTCAAACATACGTGTCATTTATCAATTATAGTTGTGATTAAGTTATGATAAAACATCGATAATTATCGGTTTCGTTTTTTCTGGGGCGCACTGTATTGCATATTTTGACATTAACATGGTAAAATCCCTGATAGCAATCAAAGCGATCCATACTTGTGGTACATTCACAAACTCTTTCATGAAGCATATGATTTTGTATGTATGTAATAATACACTCTTTCACGGTTACAAGAGTGTACACGCACCGAAATGGACGCCATGTTAAATTACGAGTAAATATTGCGAGTAACTTTTATTTCCTAATCATCCCCGACCACTCTATTTTGTTTTTATTTACTCCTTTTATATTGACTTCAGGAATTTCTGCCAGTCTGACCACAAAAATCCCGATATCATACAAAAACTCCTCATGAATAATGATATTAATTTGAGAGAAATTACATTCCTGCCACAATCACTCCAGGTCCCTGTTACATAGGTTATTATGATCAGTTGTATCTCCTCAAAATCAATGCTTTCGTCTCAGAATCGGTCGCATTTCTTTATTTTTTTACAATTATTCTTTAATAAGACGTTTTACTACAGACGGATAAAAAAAGGGGAACATGAAAGGAGAATTATTGTTGACTGTATATTTTTACGAATCAACATTCTCTTCGAAAAACAAATTCTTCATTTTATGGGAATTTTATGACGTTAGGTCAATTATAAAAATGTTGTAGTATTCTTCCAAAAAATAGTGAACAAACTCAACTGTAAAGATCTTTTTATGATTAGTTTAGAGGCTGAATCGCTTTTCGAATACGACAATATTGTCTCCATTGCTAGCAATTATCTTCCCAGATGACGTCATCAACACACGAGAAAAAGAGATTTGTTTATATTTTTCATATCCCATCCCCAATCTTGCTGATAGAGAATATGATGCTGCTCTTCTCTTCGTCACATCACCCTCACTCATCACCTGATCAATCACACTCGTCTTGTACGCATCATATGTCACGACGTAGAGTTCGTCCGTCTTAGGATCAACGCATACATTCAGGATGTAATCACTGTGGGGGATTTCCCTTTGAGCACCCTCTCTGTCAATGATAAGCGCTCTGCGGTCTACTGGCCAGGGTCGAGCGATTATGTGACCTGATGAAAGCATACCACACATCTTTATCTTCTCTTTACACGTGATGGTATTGATAATCTTACCATTAGCTGGGTTGATGACGTATATCTTAGGCTGATTCACCTCAGTAGCGATGATCATCCCATCCTTGTCAGCTGCAACATCCACCCGTGTTCGATTATAAGTCGTGTTTCTTGGTATTGTGACGTCATTGATGAACTTCCACTGTCTGTCATACACACTGATGCATCCATTCAAACTGTCTCCTGTACTATCATTGTACGCTTTACCGCATACTACCATGTCATCATTCAGCACTGCACAGGAGTGAACCCATGATCTATCAGTACCATTTATTACTCTCTGAGTATGTTTAGTGTTCATATTTAACATGTATGTATCCACACCGGCACCGAATAGCGTATCACTGACAATCACATTGCATTCATCTATGCATTCTACAATGACCGGGTATTCGATTTGATCTCTGACATGGATTGTATCAATGAGCTTCCACTCCCCATCATATCCATCAATCCTCCCATCATACATCACCTCCCTCCCAGCACCCTTCACAAACCTCACACCTGATACAACACGGTTCATTTCTTTCACGTGACCCTCATTCAGTGGCTTTTCTAGTTCATCACTCACTGATGTATTTACACGATGCCTGTCTTTAACAATATTTTGATCGTCTTCGAGTACCGAGTCAAGTGTCTGGTTTGCATTCTCTGTGCTTTTTGTGTCATCTTTCCATGATTTTTCCAACTCGCCAATCATTCTCTCCGTCCCTTGAGCGATGCTCTGAATGTCAGCATAGAGATCGCGATGTTTATTATTTATTGGTTCTTGTCTTTTCTCTGCATTTGCTTTGTTTTCTTCACGTCGCTTCTCTCTTTCCTCATTGTTCTTTCGAATTTCAACCTGGATCTTTTGAATCTTTTCTTGAAGTTTTTGGTTTTTCCCATCAATTTCCTGGTCGATTTTAGCAGCAGTCTCCTGTTCCCTGACTTTGTCTCTTGCAATCGCCTTTTCGATCAGGGAATCAACCTCATCTTTGATATTTTGCAGATGTTCGTCGGCGGCTTGTCTACACTGACGAATGTGCTTTCCATGGACTCGACATAACTCTAACTTCTCCATCGCCTTTTTCTTCAGAATATTGAGCTTTGCTTTATTTTCCATGATTGCGTCCTCTAAATCCTGTCGCTCGCACGGATTTTCATGATGATCTACCATAGCGCAAGAAACACATAAAGCTACGCCATGTGTTGTACAATACATATCAATATCTTTACCATGTTTCTCACAATACAGATAAGGCCCACCCTGTCTTGCTTTTCCGATGCATTCCTTTTTAGAGGCGCAGTCATGGCAGAGCTTCTTCTTCTCCTTCACATAGAAAGTCAGATCTGCATTCGCCTCACAGTCGTCTCCTTCACAGACACCCTCTGCAGAGCTGAATTTAGAAGCCATGCTGATCAGAGTATTGACCTGTAGATATAATTCAACCAAGAAATCATGTTTACTTCAAGAAGGTAGAAGGGAAAGAAGAATTAGAGGAAAAATAAGAAGAAGAAGAAAGAAGAGAAAGAAAGATGAAGATAAAAAAGGGGAATATATTAAACACGTATCACACGTTTATCAGTAGTATTCCATATCAAATTGTAATCACTTTACAAATATAACACAAATCTTGAACTTTGAAAGAAAATGTTTATCATCTCCTCTTTAGTAAAACGAGGTAAGATAACAATCATATTTACAGGGCTTGAATGAAGACTCGGAAAGGTTCTGGGCTATAGGGTAAATAAACTTTCAGCATACACCGTTTTAAAAATGTCCGCATTGTCTCAAAAAATTCCCCTTGGAAATTTGCTATATACATGTACGTCACAACACATAAGGAATTTAAACGCGCAGTTACCGGTTACACATAACACGCCATTCTTACGAAAAAACATGCAGCGTCCAGGGGCGTCTCCAAAGGGGGGGGGGTGTGGGGGTGCGACACTCCCCCCCCCCCCCCCACCTGTCAGGATATTGTCGGTAAAATTGCGCTGCCGTCGGGGAAAAAGAGAAAAGGGGGAGGGGAAAAAAGAGAGGGAAAGGGAAAGAAAAAAAAAGAAAAGAAAAAGAAAAGAAAGAAAGGAAAAGAAAGGAAAGAAAGGAAAAGAAAGGAAAGAAAAAAGAAGAAAGAAGAAAGAAAGAGAAAAAAAAGAAAAAGAGGGAGGAGAGGAATGAAAGGAAAAGGAAGAAAAGAAAGGGTGGAAAAAAAAAAAGAGAAAAAGAAAACAAAAGAAGCGGGGGGTGAAAGAGAGGAGAGAGAGAGGGGAGGTAAGAGCCTGAGAGAGGGGGTTGTTGGGTGGAGTCGTCTCGTCGAGGGAGCAAGAAAGACACGGGTAAATATGTCGGGTCAGCTGTGTCGGCATTCTTGCTCGATCCTCGTGTACTATATCAATGCAGAATTTTGAAGTCGGTGAGATGTATGTCGGTCGGCCGACAATTTTTTTTTCCCTACGAACTGTGACTTTTTATCCGCTGCGACGACTTCGAGAGTGACTACAAATACAATACTTGTATTTCTCGAAGTTTCACTTTCCTATGATATCAGCTAAAGAAATCCGAGGTTTAAAATTTTCGGGGAAACTGAAATCAAACAAGAATTAAGAGTCAACAAACGGTAAGACGAATCGTCTTCCTTTCTCTATATTTTGATGCAACGCCGATAATTCTGGGGAAAACTTCATGTAGGCGAGTCGAAAACGGTACAACGAATCATCTTCTTTCTCTAATAATTTAAGGAAACGTCAAAGCTTCCGCGCTTCGCGCGGGAGGGAGACTGAATTCAGACAAATTAAGGTTAAAAGTCGCGAACGTTACAACGAATCGTCTGCTTTCTCTAATAATTAAATGATACGTCAAAGCTTCCGCGCTTCGCGCGAGAGGGGGAAACCGAATTCAGACAAATAGGGCTTATTAAGAGTCGAAAACGGTACAACGAATCGTCTGCTTTCTTTAATAATTTAAGGAAACGTCAAAGCTTCCGCGCTTCGCGCGAGAGGGGGAAACTGAATTCAGATATATAGGGCTTAAAAAGACGGAGTCGAAAACGGTGCAACGAATCGTCTTCTTCCTCTAATAATTTAAGGAAACGTCAAAGCTTCTGCGCTGTGCGCGAGAGGGGGAAACTGAATTCAGATATATAGGGCTTAAAAAGAGTCGAAAACGGTACAACGAATCGTCTTCTTTCTCTATAATTTAATGAAACGTCAGAACTTCCGCGCTTCGCGCGGGAGAGGGAAACTTCATTCACACAAGGATTAAGAGTCGAGCACGGTTCAACGAATCGTCGTCTTTCTCTAATAATTTAATGAAACATCAAAACTTCCGCGCTTTGCGCGGGAGGGGGAGAACTGAATTCAGATAAGGATTAAGAGTCGAAAACAGTACACCGAATCGTCTGCTTTTTCATATAATTTGATGAAACGTCAAAGCTTCCGCGCTTTGCGCGGGAGGGGGAGAAACTAAATTCAGACAAATTTGGGTTAAGAGTCGCGAACGTTACAACGAATCGTCTGCTTTCTCTAATAATTGAAGGACACGTCAAAGTTTCCGCGTTTCGCTCGAGAGGGGGAAACTGAATTCAGACAAATAGGGCTTATTAAGAGTCGAAAACGGTACAACGAATCGTCTGCTTTCTTTAATAATTTAAGGAAACGTCAAAGCTTCCGCGCTTCGCGCGAGAGGGGGAAACTGAATTCAGATATATAGGGCTTAAAAAGAGTCGAAAACGGTACAACGAATCGTCTTCTTTCTCTATAATTTAATGAAACGTCAAAGCTTCCGCGCTTCGCGCGAGAGGGGGAAACTGAATTCAGATATATAGGGCTTATTAAGAGTCGAAAACGGTACAACGAATCGTCTGCTTTCTTTAATAATTTAAGGAAACGTCAAAGCTTCCGCGCTTCGCGCGAGAGGGGGAAACTGAATTCAGACAAATAGGGCTTATTAAGAGTCGAAAACGTTACAACGAATCGTCTGCTTTCTTTAATAATTTAAGGAAACGTCAAAGCTTCCGCGCTTCGCGCGAGAGGGGGAAACTGAATTCAGATATATAGGGCTTAAAAAGAGTCGAAAACGGTACAACGAATCGTCTTCTTTCTCTATAATTTAATGAAACGTCAGAACTTCCGCGCTTCGCGCGGGAGGGGGAAACTTCATTCACACAAGGATTAAGAGTCGAGCACGGTTCAACGAATCGTCGTCTTTCTCTAATAATTTAATGAAACATCAAAACTTCCGCGCTTTGCGCGGGAGGGGGAGAACTGAATTCAGATAAGGATTAAGAGTCGAAAACAGTACACCGAATCGTCTGCTTTTTCTTATAATTTGATGAAACGTCAAAGCTTCCGCGCTTCGGGCGAGAGGGGGAAACTGAATTCAGACAAATAGGGCTTATTAAGAGTCGAAAACGGTACAACGAATCGTCTGCTTTCTTTAATAATTTAAGGAAACGTCAAAGCTTCCGCGCTTCGGGCGAGAGGGGGAAACTGAATTCAGATATATAGGGCTTAAAAAGAGTCGAAAACGGTACAACGAATCGTCTTCTTTCTCTATAATTTAATGAAACGTCAGAACTTCCGCGCTTCGCGCGGGAGGGGGAAACTTCATTCACACAAGGATTAAGAGTCGAGCACGGTTCAACGAATCGTCGTCTTTCTCTAATAATTTAATGAAACATCAAAGCTTCCGCGCTTTGCGCGGGAGGGGGAGAAACTAAATTCAGACAAATTTGGGTTAAGAGTCGCGAACGTTACAACGAATCGTCTGCTTTCTCTAATAATTGAAGGACACGTCAAAGTTTCCGCGTTTCGCTCGAGAGGGGGAAACTGAATTCAGACAAATAGGGCTTATTAAGAGTCGAAAACGGTACAACGAATCGTCTGCTTTCTTTAATAATTTAAGGAAACGTCAAAGCTTCCGCGCTTCGCGCGAGAGGGGGAAACTGAATTCAGATATATAGGGCTTAAAAAGAGTCGAAAACGGTACAACGAATCGTCTTCTTTCTCTATAATTTAATGAAACGTCAAAGCTTCCGCGCTTCGCGCGAGAGGGGGAAACTGAATTCAGATATATAGGGCTTATTAAGAGTCGAAAACGTTACAACGAATCGTCTTCTTTCTCTATAATTTAATGAAAGCAGACGATTCGTTGAATTCAGACAAATAGGGCTTATTAAGAGTCGAAAACGTTACAACGAATCGTCTGCTTTCTTTAATAATTTAAGGAAACGTCAAAGCTTCCGCGCTTCGCGCGAAAGGGGGAAACTGAATTCAGATATATAGGGCTTAAAAAGAGTCGAAAACGGTACAACGAATCGTCTTCTTTCTCTATAATTTAATGAAACGTCAGAACTTCCGCGCTTCGCGCGGGAGGGGGAAACTTCATTCACACAAGGATTAAGAGTCGAGCACGGTTCAACGAATCGTCGTCTTTCTCTAATAATTTAATGAAACATCAAAACTTCCGCGCTTTGCGCGGGAGGGGGAGAACTGAATTCACACAAGGATTAAGAGTCGAAAACAGTACACCGAATCGTCTGCTTTTTCTTATAATTTGATGAAACGTCAAAGCTTCCGCGCTTTGCGCGGGAGGGGGAGAAACTAAATTCAGACAAATTTGGGTTAAGAGTCGCGAACGTTACAACGAATCGTCTTTTTGCTCTAATAATTGAAGGACACGTCAAAGTTTCCGCGTTTCGCTCGAGAGGGGGAAACTGAATTCAGACAAATAGGGCTTATTAAGAGTCGAAAACGGTACAACGAATCGTCTGCTTTCTTTAATAATTTAAGGAAACGTCAAAGCTTCCGCGCTTCGGGCGAGAGGGGGAAACTGAATTCAGATATATAGGGCTTAAAAAGAGTCGAAAACGGTACAACGAATCGTCTTCTTTCTCTATAATTTAATGAAACGTCAGAACTTCCGCGCTTCGCGCGGGAGGGGGAAACTTCATTCACACAAGGATTAAGAGTCAAGCACGGTTCAACGAATCGTCGTCTTTCTCTAATAATTTAATGAAACATCAAAACTTACGCGCTTTGCGCGGGAGGGGGAGAACTGAATTCAGATAAGGATTAAGAGTCGAAAACAGTACACCGAATCGTCTGCTTTTTCTTATAATTTGATGAAACGTCAAAGCTTCCGCGCTTTGCGCGGGAGGGGGAGAAACTAAATTCAGACAAATTTGGGTTAAGAGTCACGAACGTTACAACGAATCGTCTGCTTTCTCTAATAATTGAAGGACACGTCAAAGTTTCCGCGTTTCGCTCGAGAGGGGGAAACTGAATTCAGACAAATAGGGCTTATTAAGAGTCGAAAACGTTACAACGAATCGTCTTCTTTCTCTATAATTTAATGAAAGCAGACGATTCGTTGAATTCAGACAAATAGGGCTTATTAAGAGTCGAAAACGTTACAACGAATCGTCTGCTTTCTTTAATAATTTAAGGAAACGTCAAAGCTTCCGCGCTTCGCGCGAAAGGGGGAAACTGAATTCAGATATATAGGGCTTAAAAAGAGTCGAAAACGGTACAACGAATCGTCTTCTTTCTCTATAATTTAATGAAACGTCAGAACTTCCGCGCTTCGCGCGGGAGGGGGAAACTTCATTCACACAAGGATTAAGAGTCGAGCACGGTTCAACGAATCGTCGTCTTTCTCTAATAATTTAATGAAACATCAAAACTTCCGCGCTTTGCGCGGGAGGGGGAGAACTGAATTCAGATAAGGATTAAGAGTCGAAAACAGTACACCGAATCGTCTGCTTTTTCTTATAATTTGATGAAACGTCAAAGCTTCCGCGCTTTGCGCGGGAGGGGGAGAAACTAAATTCAGACAAATTTGGGTTAAGAGTCGCGAACGTTACAACGAATCGTCTTTTTGCTCTAATAATTGAAGGACACGTCAAAGTTTCCGCGTTTCGCTCGAGAGGGGGAAACTGAATTCAGACAAATAGGGCTTATTAAGAGTCGAAAACGGTACAACGAATCGTCTGCTTTCTTTAATAATTTAAGGAAACGTCAAAGCTTCCGCGCTTCGGGCGAGAGGGGGAAACTGAATTCAGATATATAGGGCTTAAAAAGAGTCGAAAACGGTACAACGAATCGTCTTCTTTCTCTATAATTTAATGAAACGTCAGAACTTCCGCGCTTCGCGCGGGAGGGGGAAACTTCATTCACACAAGGATTAAGAGTCAAGCACGGTTCAACGAATCGTCGTCTTTCTCTAATAATTTAATGAAACATCAAAACTTACGCGCTTTGCGCGGGAGGGGGAGAACTGAATTCAGATAAGGATTAAGAGTCGAAAACAGTACACCGAATCGTCTGCTTTTTCTTATAATTTGATGAAACGTCAAAGCTTCCGCGCTTTGCGCGGGAGGGGGAGAAACTAAATTCAGACAAATTTGGGTTAAGAGTCACGAACGTTACAACGAATCGTCTGCTTTCTCTAATAATTGAAGGACACGTCAAAGTTTCCGCGTTTCGCTCGAGAGGGGGAAACTGAATTCAGACAAATAGGGCTTATTAAGAGTCGAAAACGGTACAACGAATCGTCTGCTTTCTTTAATAATTTAAGGAAACGTCAAAGCTTCCGCGCTTCGCGCGAGAGGGGGAAACTGAATTCAGATATATAGGGCTTAAAAAGAGTCGAAAACGGTGCAACGAATCGTCTTCTTTCTCTAATAATTTAAGGAAACGTCAAAGCTTCCGCGCTTTGCGCGAGAGGGGGAAACTGAATTTAGATATATAGGGCTTAAAAAGAGTCGAAAACCGTACAACGAATCGTCATCTTTCTCTAATAATTTAATGAAATGTCAAAACTTCCGCGCTTCCCGCGGGAGGGGGAAAATTCATTTAGACAAGGATTAAGAGTCGAGCACGGTTCAACGAATCGTCGTCTTTCTCTAATAATTTAATGAAACGTCTGAACTTCCGCGCTTCGCGCGGGAGGCGGAAACTTCATTCACACAAGGATTAAGAGTCGAGCACGGTTCAACGAATCGTCGTCTTTCTCTAATAATTTAATGAAACATCAAAACTTCCGCGCTTTGCGCGGGAGGGGGAGAACTGAATTCAGATAAGGATTAAGAGTCGAAAACAGTACACCGAATCGTCTGCTTTTTCTTATAATTTGATGAAACGTCAAAGCTTCAGCGCTTTGCGCGGGAGGGGAAGAAACTAAATTCAGACAAATTTGGGTTAAGAGTCGCGAACCTTACAACTATTAATCTGCTTTCTCTAATAATTGAAGGACACGTCAAAGCTTCCGCGCTTCGCGCGAGAGGGGGAAACTGAATTCATACAAATAGGGCTTATTAAGAGTAAAAAACGGTACAACGAATCGTCTGCTTTCTTTAATAATTTAAGGAAACGTCAAAGCTTCCGCGCTTCGCGCGAGAGGGGGAAACTGAATTCAGATATATAGGGCTTAAAAAGAGTCGAAAACGGTGCAACGAATCGTCTTCTTTCTCTAATAATTTAAGGAAACGTCAAAGCTTCCGCGCTTCACGCGAGAGGGGAAAACTGAATTCAGATATATAGGGCTTAAAATGAGTCGAAAACGGTGCAACGAATCGTCTTCTTTCTCTAATAATTTAAGGAAACGTCAAAGCTTCCGCGCTTTGCGCGAGAGGGGGAAACTGAATTCAGATATATAGGGCTTAAAAAGAGTCGAAAACGGTACAACGAATCGTCTTCTTTCTCTATTAATTTAATGAAACGTCAAAACTTCCGCGCTTCGCGCGGGAGGTGAAAAATTCATTCAGACAAGGATTAAGAGTCGAGCACGGTTCAACGAATCGTCGTCTTTCTCTAATAATTTAATGAAACGTCAGAACTTCCGCGCTTCGCGCGGGAGGGAGAAACTTCATTCACACAAGGATTAAGAGTCGAGCATGGTTCAACGAATCGTCGTCTTTCTCTAATAATTTAATGAAACATCAAAACTTCCGCGCTTTGCGCGGGAGGGGGAGAACTGAATTCAGACAAATTAGGGTTAAGAGTCGCGAACGTTACAACGAATCGTCTGCTTTCTCTAATAATTGAAGGACACGTCAAAGCTTCCGCGCTTCGCGCGAGAGGGGGAAACTGAATTCAGACAAATAGGGCTTATTAAGAGTCGAAAACGGTACAACGAATCGTGTGCTTTCTTTAATAATTTAAGGAAACGTCAAAGCTTCCGCGCTTCGCGCGAGAGGGGGAAACTGAATTCAGATATATAGGGCTTAAAAAGAGTCGAAAACGGTGCAACGAATCGTCTTCTTTCTCTAATAATTTAAGGAAACGTCAAAGCTTCCGCGCTTTGCGCGAGAGGGGGAAACTGAATTCAGATAAATAGGGCTTTAAAAGAGTCGAAAACGGTACAACGAAGCGTCTTCTTTCTCTAATAATTTAATGAAATGTCAAAACTTCCGCGCTTCGCGCGGGTGGGGGAAAATTCATTCAGACAAGGATTAAGAGTCGAGCACGGTTTAACGAATCGTCGTCGTCTTTCTCTAATAATTTAAGGAAACGTCAAAGCTTCCGCGCTTCACGCGAGAGGGGAAAACTGAATTCAGATATATAGGGCTTAAAATGAGTCGAAAACGGTGCAACGAATCGTCTTCTTTCTCTAATAATTTAAGGAAACGTCAAAGCTTCCGCGCTTTGCGCGAGAGGGGGAAACTGAATTCAGATATATAGGGCTTAAAAAGAGTCGAAAACGGGACAACGAATCGTCTTCTTTCTCTATTAATTTAATGAAACGTCAAAACTTCCGCGCTTCGCGCGGGAGGGGAAAAATTCATTCAGACAAGGATTAAGAGTCGAGCACGGTTCAACGAATCGTCGTCTTTCTCTAATAATTTAATGAAACGTCAGAACTTCCGCGCTTCGCGCGGGAGGGAGAAACTTCATTCACACAAGGATTAAGAGTCGAGCATGGTTCAACGAATCGTCGTCTTTCTCTAATAATTTAATGAAACATCAAAACTTCCGCGCTTTGCGCGGGAGGGGGAGAACTGAATTCAGACAAATTAGGGTTAAGAGTCGCGAACGTTACAACGAATCGTCTGCTTTCTCTAATAATTGAAGGACACGTCAAAGCTTCCGCGCTTCGCGCGAGAGGGGGAAACTGAATTCAGACAAATAGGGCTTATTAAGAGTCGAAAACGGTACAACGAATCGTGTGCTTTCTTTAATAATTTAAGGAAACGTCAAAGCTTCCGCGCTTCGCGCGAGAGGGGGAAACTGAATTCAGATATATAGGGCTTAAAAAGAGTCGAAAACGGTGCAACGAATCGTCTTCTTTCTCTAATAATTTAAGGAAACGTCAAAGCTTCCGCGCTTTGCGCGAGAGGGGGAAACTGAATTCAGATAAATAGGGCTTTAAAAGAGTCGAAAACGGTACAACGAAGCGTCTTCTTTCTCTAATAATTTAATGAAATGTCAAAACTTCCGCGCTTCGCGCGGGTGGGGGAAAATTCATTCAGACAAGGATTAAGAGTCGAGCACGGTTTAACGAATCGTCGTCGTCTTTCTCTAATAATTTAATGAAACGTCAGAACTTCCGCGCTTCGCACGGGAAGGGGAAACTTTATTCAGACAAGGATTAAGAGTCGAGCACGGTTCAACGAATCGTCGTCTTTCTCTAATAATTTAATGAAACATCAAAACTTCCGCGCTTTGCGCGGGAGGGGGGGAAACTCCATTCAGACAATGATTAACAGTCGAGAACGGTACAATAAATCGTCTTCTTTACCTAATAAGTTAAGGAAACGTCAAAGCTTCCGCGCTTCGTGCGGAAGGCCTATCACCCACACCCCCTAATGCGCGCTATTCACTTGCTCACTACCGCCCCTCCCTAAAATAAGATCCTAGCTCCGCGTCTGCATTAAAATATATAGCTCTGATGCTGACTAAGTTGACGAAATAATTCGTATATTTATGTCGTCGAGGAAATTGACCATTTGCGCATACGCAAGTACTATAGATAGTCCATATGAAAAACAATTTAGCCTTCGGCCCCGGGTTTAAAGGGTTAAATTTGTAGATATTGGGACTTTTAATTTTGTCGGTAATTGGTGGCTAGTTTTGTCGGTAATCGTTGGCCTCTACACCCCCCACTGAAAAAGATCTAGCTGGCAGCGTCTACAAAGGCCTACATGAATGGGCACAATATTTTGCAACACTCTTAGGGAAAATAGTTCTAAATGGGTTCTTGACATTTCATAGTGGTTCTAAAAAGAGAACCAGACCCATTCTAGTAAACTTTTAAGATTCCTTGAGTATCAAGACAAGTTAATTAAAGCATGCGAAGAGTTCTTAGTAGTTGTTATTTTAAGAACCCAAATATGGAGAAAATAATTTTTGTGCATGGGGGGTACCTATTACGTACAATGAAATTGATAAACATGTGCAAATATATGATGGACAAATAATTTTGCATTCCCTGGTTTGGGGGGAAATAGATTGTTCTTCAAAATACCTTCCTTTGCTTCTAAATGATTCTCTCAGAATAAAAGCGAAAATTACTATAAAGTATTTAGGTTGATCTGTGCCGTGCATTTATTTCGAGGAAATTCGGTGATGAATTCATTTAACAAAACATTATCCCAAAGAAACCAGTGGAAAACCCTCTACCGGGGTTCTTCACGTGGAAAAGGGTTTGGAAGCATTAAAGGTTCTACTTCGCAACATTTTTTTTAACAGTAAAGTGACTGTCACGAGGCAGTACCAACTTCTTGTTGCTATATTTTACAGGTAAGCAAAATTATGTTATACTTTTTAACAATGAAAATGTAATTGCGTCATGTGAACATTAGACAGGAAACAATACATAATACATAATTATGATTGACTACAGTCAAAAAGATCACCTTGCTGCCTGAATATGAGGTGGTGCCTGTCTAAATTTGAAGTGACAGCTGCCCCTTATATAGAGAAAAAAAAATCAACCGTCAGATTCGTTGGGAATCATTTTAGTTAATAGCGGTGAGATGAAACGCACGATATACTGTATGAGACACACTCCCCAAAAACTTATTGCCGGAGAATAAAACAGTGATATTGAGCTTCTGATTTTGATTTGGGGTCACCCCCCATCCCTCCATACTAAAGATGGTCGTAAGCTCTCTTTCTCTGCCACAGATGCAAAGGTCTAGATACACCACACAATCAAACTGTTTACAAGTTACATAGCAGTCCGAGCTCCCCTCCCCCCTTCCCCACCCCTAAATGTCACCCCCAGAATAAAGAATTTTTCTTCTTCTTTCAACCCGACAAGACAAGAGAAACTGTAATCTATCCCTTTTTTTAAGTACGGAGTTACAATTTCCCTTATTACAGTAATTCGTTTGTCTTTGATCCAGAAGAAATCCTCAATTCACAAATATAGAATTTAAAAAATAAAACAAAATTAGACAACTATATTGACTTAATGCTAAATATATTACTCATTGCGGATATAGTATCGAAAATAATATCGCTAGTGATATTCGTTTGTCTCACAATGTGGTCAATAAGGAATCTAAAAGATCACGACGTTTCGTATGCGGGAGATTTAGTGCGTAAAGATTGAAAAGAAATGAATAATTTATTTCAGTCCAACTGTTCAAATTAACATTATTTTACATTTCCTCTTAAGCCTATCTGCACTGGTTTGGCCAGGAGGGATAAGACCTCCCTGCATGGTAACTGACAGGTGGTTATCTCATCAAACCAGCTCTCAATTAACATAAGAAAAAGGGGACCATGGGTGACCAATGGTCACCGATTAGGCATTGTTTGCTAAAGAGGGCGCAAGTAGCTACAAATAATGCAGTAGGGCTTTAACTTCCTTTATGTGATTATTAAGACGAATTCTTATACATGTAGTTAAAACATACTATTAAAACAGATTGACGAAATTCCAACACATCATTCTATGTACATTCAAATCAAGATAAGATGAAATTTATCAGGCAGTTTTGAGTGTTCCTAAAAGTTTTTTTTTTTTTTTTTGCACATATCGCACGAAAACCAAATGCTTTAAGATGTTGATACCTACTTTGATAGAAAAATAAGGTTTTTACAAAAATGGAAAAATACTAGAAGAGAAAAGTTAAGAAAGAGTAAAGACGGATTGAGGACGGTAAACCCCTAACAAGAGACTCTGGAGATCTACCCCAGAATCCTCTCACCGGCACCAGAGTTGCCTAGGCCAATGATGGCCGAGAAGATTGCGCAATGTACCGCGCCGGTCTGGCAGGAAGGTGCCAATTGCGGTGAGGGGTTTTCACGGACCAGTAGATCTGAAATTATATTATCCAACAAAAAGAGAAGAGTATTTTTTTTTTTTTTTCCTCTTGTCAGAGGTACTTTATTCATTTACAAAAATAACCAACACACAAATCATTACATCATAACAAAATTTTACATTCACTTTAAGTATTTTCTTAAACTATTAAGAGAAAATCTTCAGTGATATAAAATATCCCCGAAGATTTTCCTTAGTTCCCAGATGCTATTTCAAAAGCTCTCAAAAACTCTCCAAAAAAAATACTATGTCCCGAGAGCCCCCGAAACA
The DNA here is from genome assembly GCA_035222895.1 of Strongylocentrotus droebachiensis. Lineage (NCBI taxonomy): Eukaryota > Metazoa > Echinodermata > Echinoidea > Camarodonta > Strongylocentrotidae > Strongylocentrotus > Strongylocentrotus droebachiensis. The sequence goes on along the minus strand of JAVYIG010003390.1, from coordinate 39,458 downwards.
ACATCCGAGATGTTATCCAAGAGTAACTCGTATTTAAAAACATGCCATATGAAAAAGCTGTTGTATGGTTTACCTTGAAAATAATTTAACATATACATCAAATAGATTGCGTATTGAGCATATGCAACGATTGTATTTATATCTGCTCCATTTGCATGTTTGAAATCAAAACCAGCAATTAATAATTCTTCGTTTAATATAATTTTTTCTTTAAAGTTCAATTCAATCAATTCCACAATACGTTTCCAGAAAAGCTTTACGCTCGGGCACTCTAAAAGAACATGAACGAAAGATTCTGCTGTTTTACAAAAAATGCAAAGGTTTTCATTTACAATTTTCCATTTGCACAGATTGTATCTAAAGGGTAAAATCCTATGAAATGTCTTAAAGTTGAGTTGTTTTATTTTATTGTTTTTCAATGTCTTAAACTTAAATTTTAATGTATCTCTCCAATCAAAATCAATGACAAGGTTCAGTTTACCTTCCCAAAATGTTAATACAGCTGGTTCTCTTTTCTTAAAGTCACACAATAGGCTATAGAAATGGCTAGACTTCATTGAAGATAGTCTTATAAAATCAAGTGTTCTTATTTCGTATAAGTCGCCTTCGAATTGTGAATTTGTTTTATCGTCATGTGCGTAATTAACATCTTGAATTCTTTCGATCCACATTTTTGGGATCGCATTTTTAAGCTTCGTATACATAAAATCAACTAGCAAAGAATTTGAGCCAAGCACTCTACAAATATGTTCTCTTGGCCGAAAACGTCCATTTTCTACAATGTCATTCATTGTTATAATGCCTTTTCTAAACCATTCTTTAAAAAAGAGAGGTTTGCTCTCATGTGTAATATTACTATTGTACCACAATACTTGATTTTCAACATTCATAACTTGTGGAAATTGAATATATTTAAGTTCGCTCCAAGTTACGAGACAGTTAACATAAAAATTGGGTATTTTTTGTTTTAAGCATAACTTTAACATGTCTTTACTGGAACAATTTGTTTTCAAAATTACTAACAACGGACATATTTTTTCAATCCAGTATCTAAACATAAACTTCCACGGTATATCATAATTATTTTCAAAGAAATTGTTAAACCATGATAAATGTAGCGATTGAAATTTAGAGTTTAAGTCGACCATGCCCAATCCTCCCTTTTCAATATCATTAATTAAGACTGTTCTCTTGACTTTTTCTCTTTTTGAATTCCATAGAAAATTATACATCAGTTTATTCAAATCAACAACTAGTTTCTGAGGGATAGGTAATACCGAAGCAACATACACAAATTGTGAGATTACAAGTGATTTAAGAATTACAACTTTACCATAGTAAGTTAAGTTTCTCATTTTCCAAAAAGTCAAGATTGATTTTACTTTTTCTAGTTTCACAAACCAGTTCAATCGATCAGACTCCTTTTTATCCCTTGTTAGATACATTCCCAAATACTTGACAGGTTCATCGTTCCATTTAATACCTTCGATAAATGCTTGTTGCTGTTGTATAGTAACAGCATTTGTTTTCATCACATTTAAGCTCGGCCCAGCGAAGTGTCCGAAATGTTTTACTTCTTCGAGAGATATGTTGGCAGATTGAATGTTGTTTAAAAAGAGAACAGTGTCATCTGCCAGTTGGGATATCTTAAATTCTTTTGAAATACCAGTGTCAGTAGTTACGACTGTGATACCATCTATATTATTATTTTGCTTTATTTTTAATGCCATAATTTCAACAACTAGAATAAATAATAGAGCAGAAAGCGGACAGCCCTGCCTAATGCCCCTTTTTATTTCAAATTTTTGCGAGACCCAACCATTATTTATGACACTCCCTACAGCATTTGCATAAATGACTTTGATCCATGTAATAAAGGATTCTTTGAACTTTAACTTATATAATAGTTGAAATAAGAACTCATGAGTAACCGTATCAAAAGCTTTTCTAAAATCAAGAAAAAGAAGGATACCTGAGTAATTATTTGATTCACAGTATTCAATTATATCTTTAACTAAACGTAGATTTTGCATAGCGGAACGCTGTTTTAAATAACCTGATTGATCAAAAGAAATCAATTTATCTATGACATTTTTTAATCTTTTACATAACACCTTTGCTACAATCTTATAATCTGTGTTAAGCAATGATATAGGTCTCCAATTATCTAGGCATTGTTTATCCCCTTTCTTGTACAGCAAAGTTAGTATAGCTAACTTTTGAGTTTCGGACAACTGTTTTTGATTAAAACCTTCATTTATACTATTTATTACAAGGGATTTAACATCCTCCCAAAAACATTTTAAAAATTCAGCAGATAAACCGTCACTACCTGGTGACTTGTTGTTTTTCATAGAAAATATAGCATTTCGACATTCTTCCTCGGTAAGTATTCTATAATATATAAAAGAGAAGAGTATGAATTTACAAATAGTACCAAAAAATAGAAGAAAAAAAAGAAATAAAGTGAAAGGCGTAAATATTCTAAAAAAAGAATGAAACGCCGATAATACCAAACAACAACAACAACAACAGTGTAACATAATGACAATTTGTAAGGTCAATAATACTCACTGTCTTTAAGAGATGGTTAACGTTGAGGAAATATAGAATGAGAAACGTCAAAGAAAACCAGCCGCAACATACGTCAGTAGATAGAGGCATAAGCAGTTCCGAGATTTTGAAATGCAAACTGAGTTCCTAAAACAAAGCCTGCCATGAAATCGTTTGTTAGAGGCTAGTTTTTAGTTGAAAGTATATATTTTGTTCTTGATCATGAGAAACATCAAAGAAAACAAGCTGCGATGCTGTCAGTACAAGTACATAGACGCATATGCCGTTCCGAGTTATTGAAATGCAAATTGATTTCCTAAAACAAAGCCTACCATGAAATCATTTGTTAGAGGCTAATTTTTAGTTCAAAGTATATATTTTGTTCTCGATCATGAGGAACATCAAGGAAAACAAGTTGCGATGTTGTCAGTACAGAGACGCATAATGCCGTTCCGAGTAATTGAAATGAAAATTGAGTACGTGAAATAAAGCACGTATATCATACAATCTTATATCAGAGGTTAATATTCTAATTCAAAGTAGCCTCTTTATTTGTTCGCGATCATGTGCCTTATTTGCTAATATTGACATTTATGATAATGAAATGAAAAATTCAATATTGAGCTGATAACCTTTCCACGATGACGGTGACATTTTGTGTTAATTATTAGTATTGGTTCAGCTCATAATCACCTGTATACCTGGGGAAAACGAACTAATTATACAGCACGCCCAGTGCCACGTTTCATAACAAGAGCCAAATTTCAGTCACAGATTTGCTGACAGCCAATCAAGTGCATTGATTTCAGTAGCTTATAACAGTCATTGTAACTTGTTACAGTGTTGACAGTCTGGTGACTGCTGGTCTCCCTGTATAACTGATTGAGATGACTAGTGTAGAGTTACCAATATATCACCAAGAGTCCATTCATAGTATGCATAGGTGACATAGCCCTCCTATTGAAAATGAGTCTATTTAACGTCCTATTCTAGGAACAGAGAGTTTCTCTTTGTAACTTGTCCTACGTCTATACCTGGGAGTTGAGGTGGGGTGGGGTGTGGGATGGGTTCACTTTAACGTAAGGCGGGGGCGTCAGTCATCTGTCTGGCTTGGATTCGAACCTATGACCTTTGGTTCGACAGACAGACGCTCTTCAGACTTAACCTTCCCACGCTGGATGAGGGAGGAGCAGAAAGTTGATGGTGATTTTACCTTACTTTTAACATCTTTCTAATCAACTTTGATTTCATAATAATCATCATGATATCTCATAGACCGGAATGTCAAGAAACAGAGAAGACGTTAATAGCCTGTCTATGGATTATGGCTCCCGAAAAAAATGTGTACAATTTAATATGCCCCGCCAAAACTTATCCGCTCAAAAATACAAACCAGTTAACCCGTTGGCGTAATCCATCGTACTTTAATCTAATACAGGAACAGCCTGCCAGCCAGCCATCCGATTCTCATAAACAATTGATTAAAAGATTATGGATTCTGGATCTATATGAAAAATTATAGTTGATACAATTAATCTGAGATTGTTAACAATCGTTTGATAAATGAGTGTCTTCTTTTAACCCTCAAAAACATTTTTTCATAATTTGTATTCGTGTTCTACGGAATATTAGATTACTTTGAATCCTGGACTGTTTCTGTGAACCATAATTATTTCAATTCGAAAATGTACGAATTCAGATTATGGATATCGTTTGTAGATCTAGTACGAATTCAGTTTCATTAAGAACTATTTATATAAGTGAGTTTAGCTAACAGGTTTGGGCTCATCATTTTCAAAAAGTAGGACATTGAATGAGTAAGAATACGCACTATAGAATTGTACTTGTATATTAATGTCCTCTTCTAGTGTTCATATGAATGTTGAATTGAAGTAAAGCCCTTCTGACTCTCAACAGAAGGAGTAATAATCTCACTGCGATTTGTTTATTGTTTCATTCTGTGGGATACAGAGGCTGAAAGAGATAATGGAAGTGTGGAGAGATAGAGAGAGAGAAAGAGAGAGAGAGAGAGAGATAGAGAGAGAGAGAGAGAGAGAGAGGGGGGGTGAATGAGACGGAGAAACAGATATATATCGAGAGAGAGAGGTGGAAGAGAGAACAAGGTATAGGGAAAAGAGAGAATGAGAGAGAGAGAGAGAGAGGAGGAAAGAAAGAAAGAGGGAGAGGAGAGAAAGAGAGGAGAGAAAGAGAGAGAGAGAGAGAGAGGGATTAAAAAAAGTGGGAGATGGAATAGGAACACTATATATGTATATGTGTATTTTTATACTGGCATACGGTATGTTATAGACATGTGGGGAGGAATGGATTGAGGGATGGAGGGAGAGGGACAGAGAGAGACGGAGAGAAAGATATATATAAACAGAGAAAGAGAGAGAGAGATGGGGGATAAAGAGAAAGAAGGGTGAGAGAGAAAGAGATAAAGAGAGGGGAATAAAGAAAAAGAAGGGAGCGTGAGAGAAAGAGAGGGAAAGCTGATGAGGAGGGAGACAAAGGAAGAACAATTTCTAGAAAAGCTTACTGGCATACTGGTACATGTATATTGAAGACATGTAAGAATAGAAATGAAAAGAGAGAGGTATACGTTGTAACATGTTGAAGGTACTTTGTGACACGAAATAACGAGACTATCAGGAGCTGCTCGTGGAGTGATGAGTACTTTTATTTAGAAAGAAAACTGACACATGAGAGAGATAAACACCCTGTTTATAGAGAAACAGTCCAAATCATTAAAACAAAAAATCTTTGTTTTTATACAAATTATCACATCTAAACCTTTCGCATGAAAAAAAAACTGTTACATTAATATGTGGTCATCTTTCATTAGAAAGCCAGCTTACAAAAGAAGAGAAATTCCCGAAAATGAACAAATGAAAGCAAGCCACAAATTATAATTATTTCCTTGTGTCTTAAACAAATTCAAGCAACGTTGATAGTTTTTAACTAGAAAAGAAAGTCATGCGTTAAGGCACTAATTTGTTATACCACCATCACTCCTATTCTTTGTTTGCCAAATTATACTCTACCAGCTGATAAGATAAGATATTCTACAAATGCAGTTTTCATATTCTGCTTACAAAGTTATACTGTCTTTCTACATGTACTTCCATAAGATGTTAAAGGTAGTGTATCCATTTTGCAGCCAATATCGAATTTTGTAGAATTGTGCGGGAATAATGAATACCGGTATATCAGACATGTCCTATCTGTGAAATTAAAACGTTAGCAGTGTCCTAGTATTCAAACTATGCAAGGAAACCCGTTCACTTTCTACAATGTTTTACGCAAAATTTTCGAAACGAGTTCCCGCTATAAACGGTCTGTATAATTCCAAATAAAGGCAAATACCAGTTGTAATCTTTTCAGGGGAGTTTTTAGTCGGTATTGTCTCTTGTTTACCATATAATTCACATAATTAAGTTTATATTTTCAGCCTCAAGAGGGACACACCACCTTGAAATCTGAATAGATATATCATTACCTTCCTACAAGACGAACTAAAATATAACTGTACCCTCAGTTAACCAAGCAACTAGGCAAATAATTGTCGAGTATTCATGTAAAAACTACACAAAACAAACACACAAGAATATAAATAAAACATATTCGTCTAACTGATTGTACTAATAAAACTAAATATTTATCAACAATGCAATTTACACTTTGAATAATCCACTGAAGTATCCTCGATACAAGGATATGACGTATTTAACTACATGTACACTGTGTATGCATGTGTATAACATATTGAAGAACATAATGAATTCATGTTGGGGAAAGCGTTATGAGACATCTTTCCCAAATGTTTGCAATGATTAGGGATACGTTCAAAAGACCAAACACCTTATACTTCAAATTATATAGTGATATTGCTACGTGTATTTTACAATACAGGGATATATATTTTTATGCATGAACAAATATAAAGTATCGTCGTTTCTTGGGTATCAAAAATCTTGACATAAACAAGCATACAGTCTAGATATACTTCATACTTTACCACAAGGAATCTAAGGTTCTAATATTTCTGATAATTATACCCTATTGATACACTGCTACATCATATTGGACCAAATAATACAAAAATGTAAACAAAAACATAATCATTCCTCCAAGTGATTTTACTCCAACTTATAAAAAACTTCCATTTTTATATATACATTGAAATTCATAATATAGATTGATAAACAGCGTTTTACACTTTATACAGCAGATACGTATAGTTAGGGCTAAACATATGATATACGATAACCTATCCTTTATTTAGAACGGTGATTATTTCAGTCTGTCTCTTGTTTATACACTATTTGATCATGGAATGGGAATTTGTTAATTGATCTGCCTTTATGTTTAAACCAAGAATGTAAAACAAATATTGTGACATAATATGTGCAACAACGAGCAAGCAGAAACACACCTCGATATACCTCTACGATGATAGTTTGTCCATCACCAATGTAGTCGGTAATTATTATAATCAACTCGGGGCAATTCCATTACCTTATTTTATATCGAATATAAATCATGTTCGGATTACGTTATTCATCGTAGTAACGGTCACTCTTTTATTATTTTTTTTTAATTTAGATTTTATTTCCATATTAACTGCATATGAAAAGAATATACAAATTAAGGCATATACAAGGTAACAAAATAATTATGTACATATAATCGATAGATACAACAGTATAAAAAACACCATTTGATGGCAAGTAATTAAATACAAATGATGCTAACACTAATCTGCAGTAATGAGGAGGAAACTTTGGAAGCAGTATGCTTGTAATTAAGGTTCTCTTTACATAGTACGTTTATTACATAATATATATTTTTTTTAAATTAAAAAAAAATAAATAAAAAAAAGCGAGTGCGTGGTGCAGCCAACCAAAAAGTGTTTTTCAAAAAGTGATGGACAAAGCTACTGAAATTGCCTTAGCCTTAGGCTATCAACTTTCCAAAGTCTTTGCGATAAAATATATTAATATTAAAATGGAATTAACACAAGATAGTCACATACATTTTCATCAAACATGTGATTTAGTACATGTATGTATGTAAACATTCAAAAGCTTTTACGCTGAATATAGGTGGGGTCACACTCCTTAGCGAATATTCCAAGATATTTGACCCCTCGGAATATTGACTCTTGGAATTTCTGGCAGTCTGACCACATAACTCCTGATATCATACTATCAACAACAAAAACCATGAATATTCATATTAATTTTATGAGAAATTAGATGTATGCCATAATCACTCCATGGCCCTGTAACATAATTGATTATTTATAATCAATTGTTTCTCCTCAAAAATAAATGGAATCCCCTTTAACCAATCGTAAGTTTACACATTAGATCGTAAATTACAGTATTTATGTTATACAGTAGGCTTGCGGGTGCACCATGGGAGGATTGAGGAGTCCTGAAAAGGACTCTCGGTAATCTTTTTTGAGGGTGTGTAGTCCTGAAAAGGACTGTTGGTTATCTTTCTTAGCTTATAGTTCTAAGGAGAACTATAGCCCTTGGAGAGGATGGGTGGCGGGAGTTACATATGAAATACAGTGCATGATGAGACACATTTAATGACAGCAAGACACAATGCATTTAACATTTGATTTTTAGTATATTTTGTATGTTTGATTTAGGGCCTTTTGCCAGTTTGACTACAAACTTTGGGAAGAAGTTTGTCATGCGCATTGATAAAAAACAAAATCCGGGGGGCGCGCGCGGTTCGTTGACACAATACGGCATATCTGTAAATGTGAACGTAAATTGGAAACTCCGCGAATATTCCTAATTTTACTAAGATATTTTAACAATGTGACCTGCACTTTTTGTACATCTATTTCAATCATTACCTTCACTGGTTTCTTAATCGAGATTGTCGTCAACGTAATGATCTGGGATTCGGGGACTCAACATTCTGCCCGGTACCCTCGGAATAGACTATTTTCTTAATGTAATCAAATTGAATGCACATATCATTTTAAATTCCTCGTTTAAATCATTTCATTCACCTGCTACTAATATTTCTATTTCCATAGTCAGACTGCGGATACGGATATTGAAAATAAATAGTTCGAATCAGACGGATATAGAATGGGAACATGAAAAGAGAATTATTGCTGACTGTATATTTTTATGAAACATTCTGTTCGATCATTTTTCTTCACTTTATTGGGATTTTTATGAGATTAGGTAAATGATAAAATACATGTAGTATTCTTCTACTAAAGTAGTGATCAAAATCAAATGTAGATTGTTTATGATTATTTTAGAGGCTGAATAGCTTTTTGAATACGAGAATATTGTCTCCATCGCTAGCAATCATCTTCCCGGATGACGTCATCATCACTCGAGATTCAAGAAGGTAAATCCTCCTGTCTTTTCCCTTCGCCAGTCTTGTTGATAGAGGGAATGATGCTACTCTTCTCTTCTTCATGTCACTCTCACTCATCACAGGATCAATCACACACGTCTTGCACTCATAATCTGATGTCACGCCGTAGAGTTCGTCTGTCTTAGGATCAACGCAGACATTCAGGATGACACCATTGTGGGGGATTTCCCTTTGAGCACCCTCTCTGTCAATGATGAGCGCTCTGCGATCTGGTTGTGAGGGTCGAGCGATGAAGTAGCCTGATGAAAGCATATCACACATCCTTATCTTCTCTTTACACGTTATGGTATTGATAATCTTACCACCAGCTGGGTTGATGACGAATATCTTAGACTGATGCACCTCAGTAACGATGATCATCCCATCCTGGTCGGCTGCAACATCCACCTGTGTGAAATCACCCGTCGTGTTTCTTGGTATTGTGACGTCAGTAATGAGCTTCCACTGTCTGTCATACACACTGATGCATCCTGTCAAACTGTCTCCCGTACTACCTTTGTATGCTTTACCGCATATTACCTTGTCATCATTCAGCACTGCACAGGACCAAACCACTGCTTTATCAATACCGTTTATCACCCTCTGAATATATTTAGTGTTCAAATTCAACATGTATGTATGCAAACTACCTACAAGTCTATCTGTAATGATAATATTGCATTCATCCATGCATCCTACAATGAACGGGTATGAGATTTCATTTGTCACATTGATTGTATCAATGAGCTTCCACTCCCCATCATACCCATCAATTCTCCCATCATACATCATCTCCCTCCCAGCACCCTTCACAAACCTCACACCTGATACAACACGATTCATTTCTTTCACCTCACCCTCATTCAGTGGCTTGTGTAGTTTATCACTATTAACTGATGTATTCACACGATGCCCGTCTTTGGCAATATTTTGATCGTCTTCGAGTACTGAGTCAAGTGTCTCTTTCGCTTTCTCTGTAGCTTTTGTGTCATCTTGCCATGATTTCTCCACCTCGCCAATCTTTCTCTTGATCTCTTCAGCGATGTTCTGAATGTCAGCATGGAGAGAGCATTGTTTATTGTTTATTGGTTCTTGTCTTTTCTCTGCATTTGTGTTGTTTTCTTCACGTCTCTGCTCTCTTTCCTCATTGTTCTTTCGAATTTCATCCTGCATCTTTTTAATCTCCTCTTGAATTTTATGGTTTTTCCCATCAATCTCCTGGTCGATTTTAGCAGTATCCTCCTGTTCCCTGATTTTGTCTCTTGCAATCGCCTTTTCGATTACGGAATCAACCTCATCTTTGATACTTTGCAGATGTTCGTCTGCGGCTTGTCTACACTGACCGATGTGCTTTCCATGAACTCGACATAACTCTAACTTCTCCATCGCCTTTTCCTTCAGAATGTTGAGCTTTGCTTTATTTTCCATGATTGCGTCCTCTATATCCTGTCGCACGCAAGGCTTTTCATTGTGATCTATCACAGCGCATGTAACACATAATCCTATACAATGTGTTTTGCAGTACATATCAATATGTTTACTATGTTTCTCACAATACATATCAGGCACACTCTTTCTTGGTATTCCTAAGCATTCCTTTTTGGAGGCGCAGTCATGGCAGAGCTTCTTCTTCTCCTTCACATAGAAAGTCAGATCTGTATCCTCCTTGCAGTCGTCTCCTTCACAGACGCCCTCTACAGAGCTGAATTCAGAAGCCATGCTGATCAGAATATTGACCTACATAATACAATGAAGATGACAGTCATGCACACAGAGAAGGGGAGACAGGAAGATATGAAAGGATAATGCAGACACAACAGGATAAAAAGGAATGGGAGAAGAAAGGGGGTAATTAAGAAAGAAAAAGTAGGTGAGAGACAGAAGAAAGAGAAAGAGAGAGAGAGGGGGAGAGAGGAGAAGAAAGAGAAAAACAGCGAGGGGAGACAGAATAAATTGAAAGGGAAGACAAAAACGGTGTTTGATAAATATAATAATCGCGCCTTATCGACGTTTATCGTCTTCATCATTGAATGAAAGAGACATAGAAACAAATTGAATGAAAGAGACATAGAAAGAGAGAACGAAAGAGAAAAGAGAGAGAGAGAGAAAAGGTGGAGGATCTGTCGCTTAAATAGCGTTGGAATATTTGTTTTTATTATTTTGACAATGATTTATTCCTAATAGATCTAGATAAAAGTATATATTCTCAGATTTTAATGAATAATGATTTGTCAGTGTTTGTTTTGCGTGACTGCTAAAGCATGTGTATGCTAATATGCTTATCAACTAGGGGACCTACGCCCTTAAGTTATAAATGACAGTTATGAGGATTAATGCCCCACAAAAGGGCATTAATATAGCACATCGACACGGTTTTGATCCTGGGGCCTCACAGTTACGAGGCCATTGTTTTGCCACTGAACCATGACTGTACGCAGCGGGGGCTAGGGTAGGGGCATAGACGTAATACAAACTATGGTAGGGGGCATTTCCCACAACAACAACAAAGGAAATGCAATAAATTATCAATAATTCATTGCATTTTACCCCGGTCCCCAACATAAACAAATCCTCTGTACGGCCATGCATTATGGCTTAAGGCATGGGAACACAGAAGATTTTGTTTCTGTTGGGGACCGGGGGAAATTCAATGGATTATTGATAATTTATTGCATTTTAAAAATAAACAAAATTGTGGGAACTGCCCCCTACCCTAGCCCCCGCTGCGTACAGTCGTGGTTCAATAGCAAAGCAATGGCCTCGTAACTGTGAGGCCCCAGGATCAAAACCGTGTCGATGTGCTATAGTGCCCTTTTGTGGGGCATTAATCCTCATTACTGTCATTTATGACTTAAGGGCGTAGGTCCCTTAGTTGATAAGCATATTAGTATACACATACTTTAACAGTCACGCAAAACAAACACTGGCAAATTATTATTTAATAAAATCTGAGAATGTATACTATCATCTAGATCTATTAGGAATTAATCATTGTCAAAATAATTCCATAAATTGAGGTAAAAAACGTTAGGCCATTAAAAAAAATGTACATGTTTAGCCTCCCCACCCGCTTCTTTTTTGGGGGTCGCCTCCTATTTTTATTATTTTTTTTTATTTTTTGAAATTTTGGTTTGAAATTTTTGTTTTTAAGAAAAAAAAACATGAAAAACACTGCTAAAATGGATCTATTTCTGATTTTTTTTTTTTTTAAATGTCGGCGGCCATCTTGAAAAATAGCCCGCCTGTCAGGGAAAATGTACTGAGCGGCCATTTTGAAAGAAGAAAAAAAAAGAAGAAAAAGGGCCTCCTCCTTCCTATTTTTCGAAAAATCAGAACGCTATAAAACATTTTTTGGGGGCCTTATGAGCGACATTGTACATTAATGATATATTGACTGCTATAAGAGGCATCGCTGTTTCTATAGGCTGAATGTGACGGTTACATCCTGATATGACCCCGAGAGGCAGTATAGTCACATCTATGCTTCGAATATTAAAGCAGTCGATATATCTGTTATCGTATCCGGGCACCTACCCCCCCCCCCCCCCCCCGGACACCCCTGGGGTAGTTGACTGGGGGTGGTTATCCGGGGGTGAATGTCTAGGGGGTAGGTGTCCTAGAACCATCTTTTATATACCGAATCCACAAACAAATCTACAAATAATTTTTACCGTATCCTTTTCTTGAGTTTTGACTGGTTAAAACATCACAGAAATCTGAGACACTGTCTGTAAATCTTCGCTGGAAAGTTACTTGAATGTTAGAATCATTCGGGTATCGCAGACAAAAAGCACTGTATGAAACTTTTTACACGTAAACCAATTGGTTTCTCAGCAAAATTTATTTATGCAGCCTGTTACCCGGGGCAACGGGCATCTTTTCAAAAACTATTGACCGGGAGGCGGACTTGGCTTCAATCACAACTCAAATTTCGACTAGATTTATTCAACATACTTAGAAGAAGTATATAGTAATATCTTTTGAACCCTCAATAAAAGAAAACAATACATACACTGCTTCATTCGGCTTAATTCGTATCAGAAGATTTGATAACGTTCTTACATTTCTTCTGTTTGCCTTCAACACTTGCCCTCAATAATACACACCGTACTACACATAGGCTCATGTCTAACAATATACATTCGTTTCTCCTCTCACATTTTTATTCTACTTCCTTGTTTAAAATTCCACCTTATTCATTTTCCATCAAAGCTTCGCACAATATATTTTACCAAGTATTCACGTATAAGCTGCCTTTTTTTACCTGTGTGATGAAAATTACCAGAGAAAGCTGACCACGTGACACTTTTCCGATAATTAAAACGTTGTCCGAAGAAGAACAAGTGCGTCAGATGCAATGAAAATGGCGTCTGGTTCAATTTCAAACTACTGCGCATTTTGGCATTCAAGCATTGGGTATGCATTTACAATTTCAATGGCAACTTATACCTGCATGCATACATACAATGCAGAAGTATAGCATGCAAGAATTGAGGAGGAAACATGACAATTGATAGGCACCAGTGCACTTCGTGAATAAAACGATATAAATGTGAATAACAGTAGGCTTACATTGGGACGCCTGGTTCATAACACGTCCTATGAGTGACAAGGTTAGAATATAAGCTACTGAAATCCTTGCATTATGATTGGCTGTGAAAAAAAATTGTTTCAACAGTTTGGCACTTGTTATTGATGACAATTTAAATGTAAACTGGGGCCAGTTTTTTTAAATCTTTTTTTTTATACTATTGCTGTGTAGTGTTACCATTATATTTACTACCATTCTGCCTATACTACCACCCTAACTGAACTACCACCCTACCTCTACCGCCACCCTACATCTACTACCATTCTACACTTACTACCGTCCTACTTTTACTACCACCCTACATCTACCAACATCCTACCTCTACTACCATCATTCCTAATAAATGTGCCTCGGAACAGAATTTCTAGATAGACGGCGCTATATCAATGCCTATTATCATTATTGTTATTATTATTATTATTATTATTCCTATTCTACCACCCTATCTCTACCGCCACCGTACCTCTACTACCATCACACATCTAATACCATTTTACATCTCCTATCCTCCTACCGCTACTACCGTCCTACTCCCTCCCTCCCCCTCATTCTCTGTCCTCTCTTTCGCCTTCTCTCAGTCTCTCGTTCTCCTTCTGAGTCTCTCTTTCTCTCTCTCTCTCTCTCTCTCTCTCTTTCCCTTTATCTCATTCTATATCCCTGTCTCTCCCTTCCACCCTTTCTCCTTCTGAGTCTCCCTCTTAAAACAAGTGGGAGATAGAATGGGAACAATTTATATGTATATGTGTATTTGTATACTGGCATACTAGTATGTTATAGACATGTGAGGAGGGATGGAGGGAGGGATGGAGGGAGAGGGACAGAGAGAGACGGAGAGAAATATATACATATATATATATATATATATATAAACAGAGAAAGAGAGAGAGAGGCGGAGAAAGAAGAAGAGAAAGAAGGGAGAGAGGGGAATAAATAAAAAGAAGGGAGCGTGAGAGAAAGAGAGAGGGAAATCTAATGAGAAGGGAGACAGAGGAAGAACAATTTCTAGAAAAGCTTACTGACATACTGGTACATGTATATTAAAGAAATGTAAGAATAGAAATGAAAAGAGAGAGGTATACGTTATAACATGTCGAAGGTACTTTGTGACACGAAATAACGAGTCTGTCAGGAGCTGCTCGTGGAGTGATGGGTACTTTTATTTGGAAAGAAAACTGACACATGATAGAGATAAACACCGTGGATTAGAGAAACAGTCCAAATCATAAACAAGAATTCTTTGTTTGATAAAGATAATCACATCTAAACCTTTCGCTTGAAAAAAACTGTTACATGAATATGTGGTCATTTTTCATTAGAAAGCCAGCTTACAAAAGAAGAGAAATTCCCGAACATGAAAAAAAAAATTAATGAAAGCAAGCAATAAATTATAATTATTTCCTTGTGTCTTAAACAAATTCAAGCAACGTTGATAGTTTTTAATCAGAAAAGAAAGTCATGCGTTAAGGCACTATTTCTTTATAACACGTAATATACTCCTATTCTTTGTTTGCCAAATTAAACGCTACCAGCTGATAGGATAAGATATTCTTCAAATACAGTTTTCATATTCTGCTTACAAAGTTGTACTGTCTTTCTACATGTACTTCCATAAGATGTTAAAGGTAGTGTATCCATTTTGCAGCCAATATCGAATTTTGTAGAATTGTGCGGGAATAATGAATACCGGTATATCAGACATGTCCTATCTGTGAAATTAAAACGTTAGCAGTGTCCTAGTATTCAAACTATGCAAGGAAACCCGTTCACTTTCTACAATGTTTTACGCAAAATTTTCGAAACGAGTTCCCGCTATAAACGGTCTGTATAATTCCAAATAAAGGCAAATACCAGTTGTAATCTTTTCAGGGGAGTTTTTAGTTGGTATGGTCTCTTGTTTACCATAGAATTCACACAATTAAGTTTATATTTTCAGCCTCAAGAGGGAAACACCACCTTGAAATCTGAATACATATATCATTACTTTCCTACAAGACGAACTAAAATATAATTGTACCCTCAACCACTGATGTAAATAAAAGGACCTCAGTTTCACATCTTGTATATACGTGTATGCGAAATTATTAGATCAAACAATAATATATATATTATAATATAATGAAAGGAAATGCGGAGTTATATTATCAATAATAATGATAATAATAATGATAATAATAATAATGATAATGATTGTAATGATAACGATAATAATCTTAATGATATTAATAGTCAAATTTATATAACGCTTATTGCAGCACGTAAATGCTGTTATGTATGTACTTTATCTTCATTATGCATTTGTACATTTTATTCTATTCATTTTCTATATTATCAGATCAAACAATTGAAATCAAGTACTAATATACACAAATCCCTTCATAAGAAAAGGCTATGCTATAACTATCAAACGGGTATTAATATATTTCATGTAGCAGTAAGTACATTACATTTAAAGCTGTATAATTTTGTCTTTATTTTAGAGACAACATTTTACTCAACAACAAATAATTGTTTGGGCTGAACATGCGACACACCATAACAAAACCTTCATTTGGAAAAGGTGGTTGTTTCAGGCAGCTATCTTTGATCATGAAATGGATCTTTGTCTATTAATCTGCCTATATTTAAAACAAACAACTAAAGTAATAGCTACTAATTACTGAGTAGTCGGGTAAAACAAACAAACAAGCAAACAAATCAAGAATATAAATAATACATTTTAGTCTACGTGATTTTACTCCATCTTATAATATCACATATTTATATACAATGCAATTTAAACATTGAATAATAACACTAAAATATATTTTATATAATGACATTACGTATTTAACTACACTGTGTATACGTATAAAATATTGAAGAACATATGAACTCATGTTAGGGAAAGCGTTATGAGACATCTTTCCCAAATGTGAGTAATTCCACTCGATTACAGATACGCTCTCAAAGACCAAATTCCTTACACTTCAAAATGATATTTTACAATACAGGGATATATATTTTATGCATGACAAAATGAAAGTAACGTCGTTTTCCTGGGTATCAAAATCTTGAAACAAACAAACAAACAGTATAGATTGAATTCACACTATACCACAATGGATCTGTTTTTCTTATATTTCTGATAACTCTTAAAGACCGTCACCACTACTGGGCAAGAAGGGATTAGACCACACAGAGAGCCATCGAGGTCACTGTGACAGGTGGCTATCTCATTAACTCAGCTCTCATTTAACATAAGAAAAAGAGGATCATGGGGGACCAACAGGCACCGATTGGGAAAGTTTTCTATATAGAGGGAGCAAGTAGCTACAAGTATGGCAGTGTGCCTTTAACAGTATATCGGTCCAAATATACCAAGAATGAAAATAAAACATAATCATTCCTCCGAGCGATTTTACTTCAACATAAATTATTTATATATCTATATTGAAATTAATGAATCCACTGATAACACATAAGCATTTCACTACCTCATGTATTATTGATTTTAGAAACAGCGTTTTACTCTACAACATATAATAGTTTGTACCGAACGTGTGACTACCCATAACAGAACCTTCGTTTGGAACGGGTGGTTGTTACGGGCTGTCTCTTATATCATGGGATTGTTCTTTGTCAATTAATTTGCCTAGTATATTAACAAAGCAAGTAAGCCAATAATTACCGAGTGGTCAGGTTTAAACAAACAAATCAAACAAACAAACGTGAATGTAAGTGAAACACATTCGTCTAAGTGATTCTACTCCAACTCATAACAGCAATTGATACATCTGCAGAATAATAACCCTGAAAATGTCTTTGATACGTATTTCAATACACTGAATATTGATAAAATATTGAAGAACATTTGAATTCATGTTAGCGGAAAACTATAAAGAGAAATCTTTCCCGAATGTAAGCAATTACACTTGATTACAGATACGCTGCAAATGACCAAATACCTTTCACTTCAAAGTGAAAACTATTTAACAATACAGGCAAATATTTCAGGCATAACAAATGAAAGTTATGCCGTGTCCACGTTATCAACCCTCTTGAAATAAACAAACATACAGTCTAGATAATACTCATACTTTACAACAAGGAATATATTTTTCTAATATTTTTGATAACTAGTAACAGTATATCGGACCAAATAAAACAAAAATGAAAATAAAATGTAATCATTCCTCAAAAAGTATAACATCCCCAAGTAATCCAACAATAAAAATAAAACATAATCATTCCTCGAAGCGATTTTACTACAACAGATACTTATCAAACTTCAGTTTTTGTATCTACATTGAAATTCGTATGTACAATGGTAACACATGAGCATTTCACTATCTTATGTAATTTGATTTATTTTACAAACACCGTTTTAGACTAGATACAGCAGGATAGTTTTACAGTTTGAACTGAAAATTTGATGTACAATAACAAAAACCTTTTGGGGAACGGATAGTTGTTTCAGACTTTCTCTTGTTAACACTCTTTGATTTTTTCCATCGCCAAAGTAGTTGGTAATAATCAACTCAGGGCCGGGCAATTTCAATGCCCTATTGTATACCCAATATCAATCATGTTCGGATTTCGTTGTACATCGTGGTGATGTTAACCCTACTCAAAAAAGTGATGGACAAGATAATGAAATTGCCTTCCGTTGATTTTCGAAAGTATTTGCGTCAGGAATGACCAATAACCAATACTAAAAACGATTTAACACCAGTTATTCCTAACCATGAAACCAAATAGGTATTTACATATTTACACTTACGTATATGATTATGAGTTTGTGACAGATGATTGAATATACAAAACGAAGCAAAACACGCTATTTATTCACCAACGATTCAAATATTAAATATTGACTTCATTTTCACAACAAAAGTTTCAAGGAAGCACATCGTTTCCTATTCAAAAGACTATCTGCTCTCAACATGAATCGTTTGATTTCATTTTCACAAGAAAAGTTTTAAGGAAGCACATCGTTTCCTATTCAAAACACTATCTACTCTTAACAAGAATCTTTCAATCCGGAATTCAAAGCTCCCTAATGGAAATAAATGTATATAGTATCAAAACTTCTATTACGTATCCTTTGTTAGATTTTCGCGAAATTTCAAGAATGTTTCCGTAGATAGAATTTCAAATAGCTTAACCTTAACATGACATAACATACATTGAATTAATGACATTGAAATGAAAACTAAACACCAGTTGCCAAGGTATGTACAAGAAAAGATAACTACAACCAGAAATAAACCATCATGCATGCTATATATATTTCAAGGAATCATGGTAAAATTACCATGTACAATATTCCGGATGTGTAGATACCCTTTTCTAATTATATTACATTTTAGGACAATGACATAGTTAACATCGCTGACCCAGACTTGTGGTCTATTCACAAATACTTTCATCAAACATTGTGATTTTGTGTGTATACACTGCCGCTCATATAGTTGGAATATTTTTGTTTTACCCCAATTTATGGAAATCCTCTGGACGGCCATGCATTATGGCTCAAGGCATGGGCACACAGAGGATTTTGTTTATGTTGGGAACCGGGGTAAAATGTCATAAATTATTGAAAATTTATTGCATTTTCTTTGTTTTTTGTATTTATGGAAACTGCCCCCTACCCTAGCCCCCGCTGCGTACAGTCATGGTTCAGTGACAAAGCAATGGCCTCGTAACTGTGAGGCCCCAATATCAAAACCGTGTCGATGTGCTATATTAGTGCCCTTTTGTGGGGCATTAATCCTCATTACTGTCATTTATGACTTAAGTACGTAGGTCCCGTAGTTGATAAGCATAGTAGCATACACATGCTTTAGCAGTCACGCAAAACACCCATTGTCATATTATTATTCAATAAAATCTGAGAATGTATACTATCATCTAGATCTATTATTTTTAAATAATTTTTAAAATAATTCCATAAATTGGGGTAAAACAAAAATATTCCAACTTTATGAGCGACAGTGTATGATCATTAAATAAGTTTTTACGCTGATTATAGCTGAGATCACACTGTCTAACGATTATTCCAAGAAATTTGACTCCTGGAATTTCTGCCATTCTAACCACAATACTCCCGATATTATACTATTGAAACTCCTCTTGAATATTCATATTAATCTGTGAAAAATTAGATTCTTGCCATAATCACTCCAGGGCCATGTAACATAACTAATTATGATTAATTGTATCTCCTCAAAATTAATGGTATCTCCTCCAATCAATCGTATTTTTTACGACTAAACATAAATTAAAGTATTTAGGATTTTGATAAATACAATATATGGTGAGATAAAATACAGATAACTAAGATAACTACAGCAAGACACAATACATTGATTTTCTGTATATTTGTCATGCTAAATTTTAGTCAGGGCCTTTTTCCAGTCTGACCTCAAACTTGAGAAGAAGGTTGTCACGTAAATTAATAAAAGAGTGAATCCGGGACGCGCGCGGTTCTTTGATACTATACGGGTATGTTTACCTGTAGTGTGAACGTAAAATTTGTTAACAATATGACCTTCAACATTTTGTATATCCATTTCACTGTTCTCTATGTCGAGATCGTCCTCAACGTATTGAGCCATGATTTAGGGACTATTAATAGAATAGAATAGACTATTTCGTAATGTAATTAAATTTAATGCACAAATCTTTTTAAGTGCTCGTTACAAATTAATCATTCACCTGTTATGAATAATTATATTACAATCCATAATGTTTTTCTTACCTAACAACACGTAATGTTTGCATTATTTCGCCTTCTGACTATTGAAATACAACAAGTAACGGGTGAATGAAATAATGTGTAACGATCAAGGCACTTAAAAAGATTTCTATTAATTTTGATTACATTACGAAAAAGGCGTATTAAAATGCACATGTATCGGTATACAGGCCTCAACCAGTCCTAGACTATAAACCTCTCAACATTATCAGAGAACTAGTCTCTCCCTATGTATTGAGCCTAGAATACTTCTTAAGTCCTTCCCTCACTGAGTTACATTTCTTTAACCCGTTCGTAATATCAACCAATAATTAAGATACAGATATTAACAAAATGAAGAGTTTGAAAAGACGAGTATAGAAGGGGAACATGAAAAAAAAATTATTGCTGACTATGTATATGTTTACGAATCAACATTCTGATTTCTTCACTTTATTGGGAATCTTAAGAGTATTTTTACATTAAAACAGGAGTCAAACTCAAATGTTAAAATCTCTAAATGATTAGTTTAGAGGCTAAATAGCTTTTTAAATACGAGAATGTTGTCTCCATCGCAAGCAATCATCTTCCCTGATGACGTCATCATCACTCGAGACCTAAGAAGGTAATTCCTCCTGTCATGCATCAACACCCGTATTGTTGATAGAGGGAATGATGCTACTCTTCTCTTCTTCACATCAACTCCACTCATCACCTGATCAATCACACACGTCTTGTATACACCATCTGATGTCACAACGTAGAGGTCGTCTGTATAAGAATCAACGCAGACATTCAGGATGACATCATTGTGGGGTATTTCCCTTTGAGCACCCTCTCTGTCAATGATGAGCGCTCTGCGATCTGGTGACCAGGGTCGAGCGATGATGTGACCTGATGACAGCATATCACACATCTTTATATTCTCTTTACACGTGATGGTATTGATAACTTTACCATCAGCTGGGTTGATGACGTATATCTTAGACTGACTCGCCTCAGTAGCGATGATCATCCCATCCTTGTCAGCTGTAACATCCACCCGTGTGAAATCACCCGTCGTGTTCCTTGGTATAGATACGTTATTGGTGAGCTTCCACTGTCTGTCATACACACTGATGCATCCATTCAAACTGTCTCCTGTACTACATCTGTTCACTTTACCGCATACTACCATGTCATCATTCAGCACTGCACATGACCGAACCAATGATGTACCACTACCGTTTATCACTCTCCGAGTATGTTTAGTGTGCAAATCTAACATGTATGTATGTCCATTACCTTCTCGGTTATCTGTGATTATAACATTGCATCCATCTATGCATCCTACAATGACCGGGTATTTGGTTTTATCTCTTACATTGATTGTATCAATGAGCTTCCACTCATACCCATCAATCCTCCCATCATACATCATCTTCCTCCCAGCACCCTTCACAAACCTCACACCTGATACAACACGATTAATTTCTTTCACCTCATCCTCATTCTCATTCAGTGGCCTTTTTAGTTTATCACTAACTGATGTATTCACACGATGCCCGCCTTTGACAATATTTTGATCGTCTTCGAGTACTGTTTCAAGTGTCTGGATGGCATTCTCTGTAGCTTTTGTGTCATCTTGCCATGATTTCTCCACCTCGCCAATCTTTCTCTTGATCCCTTGAGCGATGTTCTGAATGTCAGCATGGAGAGAGCATTGTTTATTATTTATTGGTTCTTGTCTTTTCTCTGCATTTGTGTTGTTTTCTTTATGTCGCTTCTCCCTCTCCTCATTGTTCTTTCGAATCTTATTCTGGATGTTTTTAATCTCCTCTTGGAGCTTTTTGTTTTTCCCATCAATCTCCTGGTCAATTTTAGCCGCAGCCTCCTGTTCCCTGACTTTGTCGCTGGCAATCTCCTTTTCGATTAGGAAATCAACCTCACCTTTGATACTTTGCAGATGTTCGTCTGCGGCTTGTCTACACTGACCAATGTGCTTTCCATGGACTCGACATAACTCCAACTTCTCCATCGCGTTATCCTTCAGAATGTTGAGCTTTGCTTTAATTTCCATGATTGCGTCCTCTAAATCCTGTCGCACGCAAGGCTTCTCATCGTGATCTATCTCAGCGCATGAAACACATAAACCCACGCAATGTGTTTTACAGTACATATCGATATGTTTATCGTGTTTTTCACAGTACAGATAAGGCATACCCTGTTTTGCTATTCCTAAGCATTCCTTTTTAGAGGCGCAGTCATGGCAGAGCTTCTTCTTCTCCTTCACATAGAAAGTCAGATCTGCATTCGCCGTACAGTCGTCTCCTTCACAGACGCCCTCTACAGAGCTCAATTCAGAAGCCATGCTGATCAGAGTATTGACCTACATAATACAAGAAGATGGACAGTCATGCACACAGAGGGGGTGACATGAAGACAAGAGAGGAGAATAAACAGACACATAAAGAAAGAAAAAAAAGGAACGGGAGAAAAGAGAAGAGAGGGGGAATCAAGAGAAAGAAGAAGTATGTGAGAGACAGAAGAGAGAGAGAGAGAGAGAGAGAGAGAGGAAGAGAGAGAGAGAGAGAGAGAAGAAAAAGAAAAATAGTGATGGGAGACAGAATAAATTGAAAGGGAAGACAAAAACGGTTTTAATAGATATAATAATCGCTCCTTATCGACGTTTATCGTCATCATCGTCGTCATCGTCATCATCGAGAGAGAGAGAGAGAGAAAGAGAGAGACAGAGGATGGAATTATTTTAGTTCAAGTTTCAAGTTTCAAGTTTTATTTCAATTCAAATCCATGAAAAACACATAAGATACAGATTATACACAAAACAGAAAACACACACAAATTGGAAACATGTCTACAAAAATACCGGAATAACACAAAGTTAATCAGCAATAGAAATGAATTGAGGAAACTGCAAATAAAACAATAAGGTGCTGTCAAGGCAGTCCCTGTTTATTAAAAGAGACATACAAGTTCCAACAATTGCCTATAAAAGATTTAACAATAACAAAATAGTGTCCAAAACACAGGAGACGTAGGAACATGCAAATAATATTATTGATTTAAAAACAGATGTTGTATTTTTTTAGTTTTAGATTTAAAAGAATTAAAGAATGTAGTATTACGGATGTTTCTGGGGAGAAAATTCCATATTTTGGGCCAGTGTGTCTAAAATTAAATAAAGAACATGTTGATGGACATTTTTCAATAAAATGCTTGTCAGGGTTTCTAGTATTATAGTTATGAACAGATTTTTTTACATTTCATAATAGTGGCAAGATTAGTCGGCTGTTTTAAAGTCTTATTATTATAAAGCATGAGTGATATACAATATTGATTCAATTAATAAATATTTAAAGGGAGGCTTTACTACTTCAGCAAGAAGGGATTAGACCACCTAGTGAGCCATCGAGGTCACTGTGACAGGTGGCTATCTCATTAACTCAGCTCTCATTTAACATAAGAAAAAGAGGATCATGGGGGACCAACAGGCACCGATTTGGGAAGTTTTCTATTATAGAGGGAGCAAGTAGCTACAAGTAGGACAGTGTGCCTTTAACAACTTTTTTGTTGAGATAACGGTATTGAATGGGCATTGAAATCAGACATAAGACATATTCTTAATATACGCTTTTGTAATAATTATAAGCAGTCGTTGTAATCGTATTGGGTGTGTGTTGCCCCATACAACATTACAATACATTAAATACAGTAAAACCATTGTATTATACGATAAAATCCAAATATTTTGTGGCAAGATATGACTATATTCTATAGATATATTAATTTCTATGAGAGTCATCGCTGTTTATATAGGCTCAAGTTTTTTAAAAGATGTCCTCATGTTGATCGGTAGGCGGGCATGGCTAAAATCACGACTCCAATTTCGACTGATCAGATGACTAGATTTATTCAAAATGGCATACTAAAGAGAGGTTTATAATACTTTCTGCTTGAACCCTTAATACAAGAAAACAATATATACACTGCTTCATTCAGCTTTATGCACAAATTTCTTCTGTTTGCCTTCAACACTTACGTTCAATAAAATACACCCCATACTACATAGTCTAGCAATATAGGCTACATTCGTTTCTCCTCTTACATTTTTATTCTACTTCCGTGTTTAAAATTCCACATTATTCATATTCCATCAAAGCAACACACAATATGTTTCACCAAGTATTCACGTACATGTATAAGCTGCTTTTCTGACCTGTGTGATGTAAATTCCCAGAGAAAGCTGACCACGTGACACTTTTTCGAAAATTAAAACGTTGTCCGAAGAAGAACAAGTGCGTCAGATGCAATGAAAATGGCGTCTAGTCCAACTTCAAACTACTGCGCATTTTGGCATTCATGCATTGGCATGCATAAATACAATTTCAATAGCAACTCACATGCATGCATGCATACAATGCAAACGTATAGCAATCAAGGAAAAAAACATGACAATTGATAGGCACCGGTGCACTTCATGAATAAAACAATATGAATGTGAATAACAGCAAGCTTACATCGGGGCCCTGGTTCATAACACGTCCTATGATTGACAAGGTTAGAATATCAGATATAAGCTACTGAAATCCTTGCATTATGATTGGCTGTGAAAAAAAATAGTTTCAACAGTTTGGCACTTGTTATTGATGACAATTTAAATGAAAACTGGGGCCAGCGGACTGTTTTTTCTGTCTTTTTTTGAAATATATATTTTGTTACTATTGCTGTGTAGTGTAACCATTATCTTTACTACCATTCTGTCTATACTACCGCCCTAACTGAACTACCACCCTACCTCTACTACCATCCTTCCTATTGTTACGGCCCTCCATCCTAGAACGGGTCCTGGATGCTGAAGGGCTGGCCTGTCCCTTGCCTCTATCACCGTCATCTGACGAAGAATTTGCCATCCTGAATAATGCGAGCGGTTTCTATTTGGCTTGTTTAGAGGCCCTGACGTGGCTCCGTTTTCCCAAAGTATATGAGTGTGGAGATGAGAGAAGTTTTGGATAGGTGGATGTGTATTCTCTATGAGAGGGTTATATTACGTCAGTCTATATGGAGACTCAACTAATCACACGTTATGAAACGATGGATTGTTTAACTGTATACTTTATTAATACAAACATAAGTCAACTTCTCCAACAAGTTATCACAGTTAACACCGACACCAATTACCTGGATTAATCTCAACAAGTAGTAAAGGCAGGTATTGCCCTTTTGTAGGAACTCTTATTTCTCGCTTCCAGTCCTAGTTTCCTTACTTTAGCTCAGCTGGAGCAAAGCGGAGAGTTCGCTATCTGACCAAGACGAGAGCCAGCGTCGAAGTGACGAAATTCCCGCTGGTTACTGCTATTTATAGCATCTGAGACGCTCTGAGAGCTGCTTTACGCATGGTGCGTCCGTAATCGCGCTCTGAGCTCTTACGCCCCAAAAGCTTACTGCCCTCTACGTTTTCTGCAAGATAACTACCTGTAACGGGCTGGTCCGTTACACTATTCTACCACCCCACCTTTACCGCCACCCTACCTCTACTACCATCATACATCTTACCTCTCCTATATACCCTCCTACCGCTACTGCCGTCCTACTCCCCTCTCTCTCTTCCCCTTTCTCTCTCTCTCATTCTCTATCCTCCCTTTCACCTTCTCTCAGTCCCTCTTTATCTGTTTTGTTCTCTCTCTCTCTCTCCCACTCCCTCTCTCTCTCTCTCCCTGCCCATCACTCCCTGCCTCTTCCCCCTTTCTCTATCTCATCATACCTACCTGTTTCTCCCTTCCTCCCTTTCTCCTTCTGAGTCTCTCTCTCTCTCTCTCTCTTTCTCCTCCCTCTCCCCTCTATATCTCTCATTTTGGCCGTGTGATTGCGGGAACGCGTGCCCCCCCTCACCTTTAGCTATGCCACTGACTATCACATTCAAATTTACGTGCGATTAACTATAGGCCTACTTCGTAGTAGGTCCATGCTATTTGAAATTAATCAGCAAAACAAATCGTGTATGTTTCAATATTCGACAAAATATTTTGCTACGACCAAGATAAATTTGCTCCATATTCGTTTTCTCTTGCTTGCATATCATATTCAAACATGCAGTTTCAAATCGAGTCCCCCAATTTGCAAGATTTTATAGCTTACATGACGGCCTTTAAATATCTTGAATATAGAATAGCAAAAACTAACAAGCTTGGAGATTTGCAATATTATTTCTTTTAAACTTTTTACATTCCTGTATTTAGGCCCATCTTTTATTATTATTTTACCGTTAATGTTATGCTGTTTATTTGTCTTATGTTATGTATTACGTTACTCTTGATTTTTAATGACTCCAATTATTTGTCAATATTGTGATTCTGTTTTGATTCCATTATTATTATTTTTTAACTGCTATTTGAAATTTGAACGGGCCGCTATTCGAATGAACGGCTGAAAGTTTCCACTTGAAGTGCAATTGCTAATATATTATATATTCACTTCAGTTCAGTTCGTTTAGCAAATTTAATATTATTCTCCTTAAAGAGACAGTAAAATCAAGGAAAATAACTACAAAGCAGTAACATACTATAAAGGTAAATCATACAATAGGTAATATACATAGAATGTTCTGTTCATTTCAAAATTTAAAATGAAGAAGATAACTAAATAAATGGACAGCCTTCAGTGGTTTTTGAGACTTTGTGACCTGTTCTTAGGTTTGCAAATTAAAAAGATACTGCAGATTCTATCATTGTTTTTTAATTTTATTGGGGCACAAACGGTACACGGTGACCTCAGGCATTGATAGCAGTCTACATTTAGAAAAACAACCTTTGATCGCCCCGGAAAGAATTTGAACGGGAATTGCAAGTACACAAGGTCATGGATATCAATTTTGTATCTTTTCCGCCAAACAATATCAATAATTAAAATATATTTTTGAAGAAACGTTACTTCCATCTCTTGATGTGTTATTGATTTATATAACAGAAAAACTTGTATGGGCGGCTAAAGGGGCCAATATCAACAGTCACAAAAACAAACAAAGATGCATACAAACAAACAAAGAAGCATACAAACAAACAAAGGACAGAGCAAAATAGACAAAGTACCCAGAAGAAAGGACCAATTAACAAAGAATAAATCAAAGGTCAGAGCAAAATAGACAAAGTACAGGCCAGAAGAAACAGAGGGCGTTTTGATTTACGGTAAGCAAATAGACATCAGGAACGAAAACGAGAAAGGACAAACTCAAACAGACATCACATCATCTACGAACTGACCCTCAAAGGACAACGGAGGGCGTTTTGGTTTACGGTAAGCAAATAGACATCAGGAACGAAAACGAGAAAGGACAAACTCAAACAGACATCACATCATCTACGAACTGACCCTCAAAGGACAACAGAGGGCTTAGGCTCGCAAGTAATAACAGCTGCGTATGTATTTCATTTAAAGACCGTCAATACTGGGCCAGAAGGGATTAGACCACACAGCGATAACGAGGTCACTGACAGGTGGCTATCTCTTTAACTCAGCTCTCAACTAACATAAGAAAAAGAGGGTGGGGGACCAAAAGGTACCGATTGGGGAAGTTTTATATATAGAGGGACAGTGGCGTACGCAGGATTTTTTCAAGGGGGGGGGGTTTGGTAAAAAAATACACATATAATACACACATAACAAAAACTCAAGAGGGGGGGTTAACCCCCAAACACCCCCCCCCCCCCCTGCGTACGCGCCTGTAGAGGGAGCAAGTAGCTACAACATTACAAGTAGGACAGTGGGGCTTTAATCAATGATTATCCATCCAATTGCATAGACCATTTTGCCCAATTAAGACTAGGGCCAAAATGCCCTGTTGATTAATCATTATCGCTTCGTCTTCGGTTATCTTTTTTTATTGTGATTGTCAGTCACTCGTTTTTTTTTTTTTTTTTTTTTTTTTTTTTTTTTTTTTTGGGGGGGGGGGGTCATTTGCCTCCCTCCAAGGACCCCCTATTATACCCTCCCTCCATCCCTCCTATTATTTCATGAATATTCATTACGCAGGGTCGGGGAAAGTCTAGATTCTCTTGAATATTCAATATGGTCGAGGCGGGAACAGACGGCTTTCATCGAAAGGGTGCGGTGCGGTGCGGCGCGGTGTGCTCAACGCACCCATTCGATAAAAGAGGGGGGGGCTTTTCTCGAAAGGGTGCGTTGAGAGCGGAGTACCGTTTTAACACATCCTTTCGATAAAAGCGGGGGGGGGCTTTTCTCGAAAGGGTGCGTCGACTAGTCTTTCGCATCAGTCGTTTAAAATGAGGATCTGGGACAGAAGGTAATAGTTGCCAATTTAAGTATATCGAAATGTATTAAATAAAATGGAATGGTCTTGATTACAAAGTGGTCTCTTTCGTTGTTACTATGTTGATGAGGGAGACAGAGAGAAGGAAAAAAGGGAAAGGGAAAGGGAAGATAAAAGGAAAGAAAGAATAATAAGAAGAAAAGAGGGAAACGGGGGAAGGGCGAAGGGCTCTTGCCTCCTCCCTCCCCCCCCCCCGCAAAAAAAAAAATTAAGAGAGAGAGAGAAGGAAAGGGAAAGAGAAGAAAGAAAGAGAAAAACGAAAAAGAGGGAGAATAGGAAAGAAAGGAAAAGAAAGAAAAGAAAGGAGGCAAGAGCCCTTCGCCCCTGTTTCCCTCTTTTCTTATTCTTTTTCCTCTTCTTTCTTTCCTTTTATATTTTCTTTCCCTCTCCCTTCTCTCTCCCTTTATGGCGGGAGGGGGGAGGGGGAGGTAAGAGCCTTTCGCCCTTCCCCCGTTTCCCTCTTTTCTTCTTCTTCTTCCTCTTCTTTCTTTCCTTTTATCTTCTCTTTCCCTTTCCCTTTCCCTTCTCTCTCTATCTCTTATTTATTTTTTTGGCGGGGGTGGGGAGGGAGGAGGCAAGAGCCCTTCGCCCTTCCTCCGTTTCCCTCTTTTCTTCTTATTATTCTTTCTTTCCTTTTATCTTCCCTTTCCCTTTCCCTTTTTTCCTTCTCTCTGTCTCCCTCATCAACATAGTAACAACGAAAGAGACCACTTTGTAATCAAGACCATTCCATTTTATTTAATACATTTTCGATATACTTAAATTGGCAACTATTACCTTCTGTCCCAGATCCTCATTTTAAACGACTGATGCGAAAGACTAGTCGACGCACCCTTTCGAGAAAAGCCCCCCCCCCGCTTTTATCGAAAGGATGTGTTAAAACGGTACTCCGCTCTCAACGCACCCTTTCGAGAAAAGCCCCCCCCCCCCTCTTTTATCGAATGGGTGCGTTGAGCACACCGCGCCGCACCGCACCGCACCCTTTCGATGAAAGCCGTCTACAGCTGTTCCCGCCTCGACCATATTGAATATTCAAGAGAATCTAGACTTTCCCCGACCCTGCGTAATGAATATTCATGAAATAATAGGAGGGATGGAGGGAGGGTATAATAGGGGGTCCTTGGAGGGAGGCAAATGACCCCCACCCCCCCCCCCAAAAAAAAAAGAGTGACTGACAATCACAATAAAAAAAGATAACCGAAGACGAAGCGATAATGATTAATCAACAGGGCATTTTGGCCCCAGTCTTAATTGGGCAAAATGGTCTATGCAATTGGATGGATAATCATTGATTAAAGCCCCACTGTCCTACTTGTAATTTTGTAGCTACTTGCTCCCTCTACAGGCGCGTACGCAGGGGGGGGGGGGGTGTTTGGGGGGTTAACCCCCCCCCCCCCTCTTGAGTTTTTGTTATGTGTGTATTATATGTGTATTTTTTTACCAAACCCCCCCCCCCTTGAAAAAATCCTGCGTACGCCACTGTCCCTCTATATATAAAACTTCCCCAATCGGTACCTTTTGGTCCCCCACCCTCTTTTTCTTATGTTAGTTGAGAGCTGAGTTAAAGAGATAGCCACCTGTCAGTGACCTCGTTATCGCTGTGTGGTCTAATCCCTTCTGGCCCAGTATTGACGGTCTTTAAATGAAATACATACGCAGCTGTTATTACTTGCGAGCCTAAGCCCTCTGTTGTCCTTTGAGGGTCAGTTCGTAGATGATGTGATGTCTGTTTGAGTTTGTCCTTTCTCGTTTTCGTTCCTGATGTCTATTTGCTTACCGTAAACCAAAACGCCCTCTGTTGTCCTTTGAGGGTCAGTTCGTAGATGATGTGATGTCTGTTTGAGTTTGTCCTTTCTCGTTTTCGTTCCTGATGTCTATTTGCTTACCGTAAACCAAAACGCCCTCTGTTGTCCTTTGAGGGTCAGTTCGTAGATGATGTGATGTCTGTTTGAGTTTGTCCTTTCTCGTTTTCGTTCCTGATGTCTATTTGCTTACCGTAAACCAAAACGCCCTCCGTTGTCCTTTGAGGGTCAGTTCGTAGATGATGTGATGTCTGTTTGAGTTTGTCCTTTCTCGTTTTCGTTCCTGATGTCTATTTGCTTACCGTAAATCAAAACGCCCTCTGTTTCTTCTGGCCTGTACTTTGTCTATTTTGCTCTGACCTTTGATTTATTCTTTGTTAATTGGTCCTTTCTTCTGGGTACTTTGTCTATTTTGCTCTGTCCTTTGTTTGTTTGTATGCTTCTTTGTTTGTTTGTATGCATCTTTGTTTGTTTTTGTGACTGTTGATATTGGCCCCTTTAGCCGCCCATAAACTTGTTCAAAAGAAGCAATTTGATGATAAAATTGACGGTAGAAAAACGTGGCAGGTTCTTTGTCTTGGGTTGATGGCATTTGTCATTGAAGTCAGCGCTGCACCCTAAAGGTTGATGTTTAAGAAGTTTTTAGTCGGTGGTGGAAATTGTTTAAAGAGAGGGCAGCAAAGATAGGGAGACGAGAGAGAGAGAGAGAGAGAGAGAGACAGAAAGAGGGGAGAGAGAGATTCAGGGAGAGGATGAGATAGAGAGAGAGCTAGAGAGAGTAACATGAGTGAGAGGGGTGAGAGAAGGAGTGTGTGAGAGAGAGAGAAAGAGAGAGAGGGAGAGAGAGAGAGGCATGGATAGAGAGGGGGAAAGAGTGAGTGAGATTGGAAGAGAGTAGGAGGGGGGGGGGAGTAAAAAGCAAAATAGTGAGAAAGGCGAAAGGGTCACGTGTGCAGTTCGAAACGGAGGAAAGTGTAGATCGGAAAAGATTTTTCGAGAATCCATCTTTACTGTTTCATTACAAGAATCTTTAGGTATCCTTAGGAGGAATGCCAACAAGTTAGACATACATGTAGGTAGTAATACGTGTAGGTTGTCAAACTTTGATTTTGTTTTACAAACAAGATCTCATAAACTTTCAGAAATATTAACCTACAAAGAATTGACAATAATATTGAATTTTTCGAAAAGTACAACCACAATTTTTAATATAATCAGAGCATCATTTCTGTAGGGAATACAACCGAGTATCCAAAATGCCCTTCAGTTAATGTTTTTAGTAATCATTGCGATCGTGTCCTCAATAATCCCGCTGTAACAATGGGGGATTATTATTTCATGTTTGCAGTTTTATTACTGAACATGATTCCATCTTCGAGATTCTCTCCTTGTGTCATCGTGATGAAGCCTATGTCCCTCAATCGAACGAATAAAATAAGTACACGCGCTAATTATGTGGGTAATTTACACGAGGGGTAAGGAAAAGAGGGGGAGGACAAAGAGAGAAACACAGAAAGAGAGAGAGAGAGAGAGAGAAAGAGAGAGAGAGAGAGAGAGAGAGAGAAAAGAGAGAGAGAGAGAGAATTGGGGGAAGAATTCCTTGGATAGCCAGTTTGTAATTTCACCTTGCCCTTCTTTTCCTATGTCATATCTATAAATCGGAATATCACGTGCCGTTCGAAAAGATTCCAATACGTCCAGTTTATTTCTTCAAAAACGTAGCACGCCCACTCAGAAACTTTGATCAAAATTGTTACTTCACGCTCACGTTCATTTTTGTTCTCCAGAAGAGCGACTTGGCTGTACTTACGAGCAAGGTACATCAATTATATTAAGTTCTATCTCTGGCTCAGAAAATCATCGCGCTCTTAAGATTCCTCTATTCCTGCTTTTCGATCAAGCTCAACAAATATTTTAAAATGTCGGCATATTTGTGTTACTTTTACATACGTCTCGTTGCCCTTGTTGTTGGTGTATCTGTCAACGCATTCACGTTGTTTATCATCATCTACAACTCCAAGTTGCGGCACCAACGCAACATCTTCACGTTTAACCTCGCCTTAGCAGACTTTGTGGCAGCCACATGTGAGATATTGCGTGCAACACTGGTAAGTATAGCTCCGCAATAAGTGAAACGTTAGGTGGATGTGTCGTCCATCTTTATTCATCTAATGTCAAATTATGTTTTGTATGTGCTTACATATAATGGTATTAATCACCATCGAGAATGCATTTCACAAAATTGACCCTAAGCTGCAATATTTTGAGTAATTGCATGAATAAGCAAGATTGAAATATATTTAATTAAATGAAAATTGCAAACGGTCAACTCTGGGGGTAAGCCATTATGTTTACTTACTTAGTTATTCATAGATTTACTTATTTTTCTATTTATTTAGTTATTTATTCATTTCAAGAGGGGCTTTCCAAAACGAGCCACGATTTTTAATAAGCCCCTCATTTTCACATTGTCAAAAAGAAATAGTCTTACCTTCAATAATGTTTAACTGTTCAATTTGTTCAATTGTCATGAATGTAATCAAATATCGCAATTTCTATAATATAGTTCCCAGATGTAATTTTTTTTTCTCCAGCTGCAAACGTGTTAAAGATGAAAAAATTCCACTGCACCCTATATCAATGCCTGTTAGGATTGGAGTTCTCTCGGAATTTATTATCTCTTGATAATCTAATTTTGCATATTTATAATGATTACAATAGCGATAAACATAGTGATGATAGAATAATTATATATTTCACTTATCATATATAATAAAGACAATTCATGATCATAAATCCCACACGAACCATGACTGAATGATTGCTGATCTCTTGAACCAAGGTCCGAGCAATTCCCAAGTTGTGCAGTGATTTGCATTACCCTGTAATAACAATAATCAATTAATAATTAGGTCTTATTCATCCAGAGTAGCCCATTAGCATGAATACTGATCTTCCCGCGGGCCCTGCCATTACTATTACCCCAGCAATTGCTAGGTAATTTCATTGTTAGTGACTGAAGAATGATAGAAACAATAGTTTGCAGGGGAAAATACTTTGCCACGGGGATCCCCCCCCCCCCCACCTATGGAATGCCCTCAAACGCTTCCTTGCCCTTTCGTTCTCATTCTGATAACGCACCTGTCTGCTCGGTTGCTATGGGTTACGGTTAGGTGACGATTTGTAATCGTCATGTCAGGTGATTTTAAGTACATTCGGGTTCGAAATATTCACAAGTTCACAAAAATTAATAAATAACAGGCTTTTAGACAACATTACACGGGATTTGATGAGCAGGCGAGAAGAATGTGTTAACTTACTGATCGTGTTCGAATTCAATTTAATTTTAAAAAATGGTATTTATTTTTAAATAAATCAGGCGTCACAACTTGATGTTCACTTGTGCATAAATTGCAATCAAAACGATAAAAGATTAAAAGTAATATACTTATACATTAAAAAGAAAAATTTACACGAGTGATGATTGAAAATAACATTCATTTGTTTACCTCATGTGCAAACGAAAATAATACTCTACAAAGACAAGTAAACGTTGTCCTTAACATAAATGTAATAGTATACATGTATATGTAAAGCGCTTTAATAGAGACGTTTATATTAAGCGCTATATAAAAGCGGGATATTATTATTTTTGTTATTATTATTATGATAACATATTTTTTCACAAATATGCTATAACAGATAACAGAGCCAATATATTGCAATAGAGATTTCTTTTAAAGCTCACTTTAATGTACAGCTTATTAGGGTATTGGTTGAATGTATGAGCCTGGTATGGTGACCAAATATGAAGACTAAAACCTCTTCACCACACAGTAAATACCCGAATTCTCAGCACATTGTACTAACAATTTGTATAACTCATGAATGTTGTCCTTTCTGTATTATTTGTTCTTTGTAACTAATCTTACTTATGTATATTTTCCTATACTACGGTATATAATTAGTGATAGGAGATGCACTGTGATTTTCTCGAAACCCAAACTGAGAATTACTGATTAAGTTCTTTTCCTGTGAAAAAATCATTGTTCGGAAATTAAAAAAAGCTTTCCCAGGATT
Source organism: Strongylocentrotus droebachiensis (assembly GCA_035222895.1). Lineage (NCBI taxonomy): Eukaryota > Metazoa > Echinodermata > Echinoidea > Camarodonta > Strongylocentrotidae > Strongylocentrotus > Strongylocentrotus droebachiensis. The sequence goes on along the minus strand of JAVYIG010003390.1, from coordinate 4,998 downwards.
ATAGGAATGGATGCTAGTAAAAAGAATGGTCTATATTTGCTAGTAATAAGCACATCACCTTTTCAACAAATTGGGACTACTTGACCTATTTTCATTTTTTGAGGAACAATGCTAACATTCAAAGACAAGTTCAATACATGTGTGAGGGGCGAACGATTTCAGGATCGGATTTCTTGTAAAAACAAAAATTACGTAATCCTTCATGACCAGCATTCCTTTTGCTAACAAGGTTTTTCACAAGTTCAAGTACCTCAGGTTCTACTGCTGGAACAAAAAATATCGAATCAGATACAGGATTCTCTAGGAAGCTAACAGATGATCAATTAGAAGGAGGAATCATTTCAACAGAAGTCGTGACCAATATTGCTTTAATTGAATGAGCATCAAACTGATGTGTATGCCTTGCAACTGTCAATATTGGCAAGCAGTGAATGTGCACCCACACACACACACACACACACACACACGTACACACGCACACATACATCAAACGGAACAACGTTTAAATACTTTTAGACAATTTATACCAATCTGAAGAGAAACCGTGTACAGGGTATAAAAGGATTTAACGACCGTTCAGCATTTCAGTTGCATCTTTTATTGATAGATTTCGTATAAAAACAAGATGGCAAAGACTTTCGAAAAATCAACTTAATCTCAATTTCACTATACCCTTGTATTGTACGTAGAAATCATATTCGCATTACGTAATATGCCATTGTATTGTTCGCATATTTTAGTAGGTGATACACAGGTTATTGACAATGCCTCAGAATCATCTTTTTGGAAAAGTCTCGCGGTTGTGTAATTGATGAATATAATTATGCTATGTTTTAGTTAGCCGGGAGAAATTTGAAACTTGAAACCGTTACGTCATCGTATTGTAGGATAGTTTCCGTTGCATGATAAATATCCTGAAAATGTGATGACATTTTATTTATTTATTCATTTAAAAAAGGTGTTGGTATCAAAAATGGCCCTGTGTCATGAAAACAAATGAATATATACCGTGAATATTTAACAGTTCATACAATAATACGCACAATTTGAAATATTCATAATAGTTATAAACACTTAAACAAATTCAAAGGAACAGCATAAAGTATTCTTTACAGATAGCTGGAGAAAATAAAACACTTGTGCTCTTTTGAAACTTGCAAGGATTTTATTTCTTCTTTTTGTCCTCTTTTTTTTTTTTTGGCTTCTAACGGCAGAGAAGTCGAAGTTGTTATGTCGAAGTTGACTGACGCAAGTAGCAATCAAGCGTGTATGCATTGTATACAATTTCTTTCCACGTTTATGCCCTTCAATAGAACAGAGGGCAAAATATTATTTTGAGAGAGAGGAATATCACATTAGAAGGAGACAGTTAAAGGAATGAATCAAAAGCAACTCTAATCAGGCAAGTAAGCATTATGTAAAATCATTTAACCTATACGACCTGCAGGAGGGTAATTGGTAATTGTTTATATTGGAGGAAATGGGGAGGGGACAGAACCAGGGAGGTAGGGGTAAGAAGGGTTCGAGGGGTTGCTGGAGGGGAGGAAGAGAGAGAGAGGGGAGGAGAAGGGGACTGAAATTATTGCGTCAAGTGAGGCTGTGAGCGAGTGAGCGAGAGAGTGAAAAGAGAGAGGGAGGGGTGTAAGGGAGGGGAAGAGAGAGACAGAGAGAGAGAGAGAGAGAGAGAGAGAGGGGAGGGAGAAAGGTAGAAAGGGAGAGAGGGTGGAGGACACAATGCGAAATAGTTTTTAATGCAACCCTTGGAGCAGGTGTCATGGTCTAGTGCATCATTTACATATACGTCACCAGTCTAACAAACAAATAGAAAGGGTTCAAATGAAATCACTCACACGACATCAAAACATTAATTTACATTTGCCACTCTCCACCCTGGAGCAGTACATGGGTACTTGGTATGACAGTATTCATTGCATGCTTAAGCGCCTAAGGGCAAATTGGTTGAGACCAGAGCAATACTACTAGCTACTATCATAACCTGCACTAATATGCCATGCGATAGCAATTGACCAGGTCACGGTTAGCACATGTCTCAAATGACCCCGAATATCCACAGATCTTCAAAACATGAAAAGGTCCCACTTTGTACATTTTAAATTAATCACTCCAACAGCGATGGGCCGGGTGCTTCGTAAAACGCATTTGTTTCCCCTTTTCAAATTATACTTCAACTTGTGTATCACTTTCATGAGCTTGTATCCAGTAGTTTGTATATGTGTATTTCACAATTTGTGCTGCAATGACCTGTATCTGATCATGCTCAGACTGGGCTCCTAGTATTCAGAGGTGTATAAAATGGCATTTGGAAATGTTTACATTTAAAGGAAATATTCACTGTCGGTAATACCTTGCTAATATGTTGTTATGATTATTAGCATTATTGTTACTATTATTATTTCCTCCTTTTCTTTCTTCCATTTACTTCGAAAACGCCGATGGCACCTCCCCCCCCCCCCCCTTTTTTTTTTTCCTGCTACGCCAAAGGTTACCTAATTATAGAATTGTGAAAAATATTCGGTCCTAGAGTTATCAACACACACAAATTTCGCCGACGTTTCACAATTATAATTGTATAGTGAACAAAAGGTACCTTTGTTATCAATACGAAGGAAAACCTTTACATATTAATAAAGATGCAGCCACTCAAATTATTAGATAGGGAAATTTAACTCCGTCGCTCTATCCGTTCCAGTTATTATCAAATATCTATTATCACCGCAGTGTTCTTCCAAAAATTATTTTGCAGACCATGGTGATATTATTAACCTTACAGTGCTTTTGTAATCAAATGATTGCCCGGGAGGAGGCTGTGTTTTTGACCATTTCCTTTATTTGGAAGTGAATGGTCACTCATTGACCATTTCAATATCAAGCAAGCGGTAGTGGGGTTAATAAAATAAAAATAATAAACCATTCTTATATAGCGCAGGCCATGTCGTAATCGTGTAAATGAATTACAGTATTTAATTATATTATTTAATTACATTGTGTTCAGTTCTTGACCCCTTTCGAAGCCGTCACTAAAATATTTCACTTTGAATCGGGTAGTTTTTTTTTTTAACTTTAATTTATTCCTTTTCTTTCTTTTTCTTTTCTTTTTTATGTTTGTAAATTCCCTATCATGACATGTATTACGTTTGAATTTAATAGACTTTGATTCAATAGAACATTGTGTACATACTGTGCGATAAAATTTTATCGAAGCGAATTTATTGCGATATTCAGCCATCCAACAAAACCAAATTGTTTTGCACATTTTGGACCTCGAGGAAGAACATAGGAACATAGCCACTGGCGTACTGGTGGGGGGGGGGGGGGGGGGGGCTTGGGGTGCGCCAGCCCCCCCCCCCCCAAATAAAATTAAACCACGACTTATTTTCAATTTCATACAATTAAGTGAGCCCCCCAAATAAAATTAATTAAGTGAGTTATAAATGTTCGTGATATCACATGATTTTCAACAAAATGCGCGTTTCTCCATTTCTGTTGCAAACTGACACATTTTGAAAAAGCCAGGTAGAGCATATAGTTTTTATAGTCACTAATGGGCCTTAGTGGCCACTAACAGTCAGGGGCGGATCCAGGATTTGCGATAGGGGGGGGGCCTAAAATTTGAAATCGCGCCGACCAATATCTCGCTCAGTGGGGGGGGGGGGGGGGGAAGTGATCATTTTTTGTTATCGTATTTGACCTCGAAAATGTGAAAATCGTGCCGACCGATATCTCGCTCAGTGGGGGGGGGGGGGGGGGGGGGGGGGGGTAGTGATCATAATTTTTTTTCTCGTATTTGACCTCGAAAATGTGAAAATCGTGCCGACCAATATTTCGCTCAGTTGGGGGGGGGAGGGGTAGTATGCATAATTCATTTTTTTGTATTTGACCCCGAAAACTTTTTTAAAATTATTATTATTACAACAAAAAAAAAAAAAAAAAAAAGCCAGGGGGGGGGGGGGCCCGTGGATCTGCGCCTGCTAACAGTAACGCTAGTTACGCTAGTAGATAACCGTATATCCAGTTTAGCGAAAAGTCTGGATATCCGTATGTCCGGCCTGCGTATTTGATTTATACACTAGCGAGGGGAATTTTTCGATTAATTCCAATGAAACCGCTCGCGGAAAGCCTAGACTGTATTTTAAACCTTTACACGTACGTACTGTACTGATATTAGGAATTTTAGATTTGCGTGGACTGATACGTGTGACGTCCATTCAAGGCAGTGCATTACAAGGACGTCGATCGTAGCATAGACCTAGTGGCCCGAATTCACAAAGCAAGGTTTAGCTCAGACCAAGGTTTAAGTTTAAACCTCCTTTTGTTTCGCCAAACCTCCTTTTGTATTTACAAACCAGGTTTATAAATAACAAAAGGAGGTTTGGCGAAACAAAAGGAGGTTTAAACTTAAACCTTGGTCTGAGCTAAACCTTGCTTTGTGAATTCGGGCCATTGTCTTCGTGCGAATCTAAAAGTCCCTATTTTGATAATGTACTGAAATTGTTTTTGTCGATGGGTGTCGAAGTGAACATGTGTGTGTATGTTCACGCTCGCTGCGCTGATTTCTGCTCTCATATTCAACAGCAAATTGCAAAATAAATACCAATATTTTTGTTTAATATATGTTACTGCTCGGAATCTGTTATCGTGTTCAAAATGGTTGGAGTGGTATCACTACTTGTTTCAACCATACTTTTTCGAAAGGACGTCCACCCCTTCTCTCTCTCTCTCTCACTCTCTCTCTTTCTCTCCCTCATAACTCTTTCATCTCTCTCTCGATCTCTCTCTATCTCCCTACTCTTTTTATTTGGATGAATCGCTATGACGTTTGAATATATATATATCAATTATTGAGTGGGCTTATTGTGCTTTCTAATGGATCCCTACAACATGGCAGATCCACTGAGGGGGCCTGGCAGAGCAGAATCCAAGTTGTTCTCGAGTTCATTTGACTTTCAAGAGAGAAATTGTTTTTTTAGAGAAAAAGAG